>CM052436.1:163777788-163800105 GCA_028533085.1 Varecia variegata | reverse complement strand
TTTCGCTGAGCCCTTCCCATCTGGATCAATCATTAGATCTCTTCTTTCAGCTTTATTCTGGATAGAGGCACGCTGTGCACGCTGGTCTTAGGCTGTGTAGCAGCTTAGATGTGTTGCTTCCTTAGCCACTAGTGGGAGCCTGTTGTGTGTTGTTTAGGATTTTACTACCTCAGCTGGGCGGCTGCTCCTGATGGGTCCAGCCCAGGAGAATTAATTTGACCTAATACCGGTTTGACGAGATAAGTCACTGGGTTGTGCTGGTTGCAGACAGAAAGCGTCTTTTTCTTGTCTCTTCCTCTCCGGAGATGGGTTCTGCCTCTCTCCGCGCCAAAGACAGTGGCTAGGGGGGAGGGGGCGGAGCCCTCACTCGCCCAGCGCCCCGCTGCTGCAGCTCCCGCAGGCACACGCCTGGCCCGCTCCTATGACCGCGTGGTCCACACACCACTCTGTCACAACTGGGGAAGCACTCAGTGTTCACACAAAGGCGGAGCTCCCAGTTGGGGTCCATGGACCAGGGGAGGGAGCCGCCCAGGGAGCCACCCGAAACCCAGTCGCTCCGCAGCGGCAAGGCTGTAGACCCTAAGATGGCGACTGCCCGTCCACAGATCGCCAGTGCTGGGGGTGAATGTTCAGGGTCTGGTGGGTGCCAGAGGAGCCAGAATTGAGGGAGCCCAGCTGCCTGCAGTCTCCAGGCTAGAAATCTGCCAATTAAGCGAGACCGAACGGCGTCTCCTAGCTGCCTTTCGCTGCAGCCCAGCGCCAAACCGCGGCAGGCGGAGCCCGCGCGCAGACCTCTGGGGTCAAAATGCCTCCCGGGAATAACTCCTCTCCGTGGCACCCCACGTCTCCCGCGGTGATACTGCACCGACTTCAGGCAGTTCCCTAATTGAGCGGGTGTGGAAGTCAGTGGGGAAGCAAGCCGCTTCCCTGTGGGGCTGAGCCCACCTCACTCGCTGGTGAGTCGCGTACAGCTGTCCCACGCTCTGCTTTCTTTTGTCCATCCTGCACTCTCCAGATTTTCGTGAGCTTAGTTCCCGTTCACCTCTGTTTTTTCATGCTATTCCGTGTCCCTCACTGATTCACCGTGAATTCACACCGCTATTCTTGTGGGGGAGCAATCCTCTAGCATCGTGGCAGATGGAGATCCATTCCTTCCTCTCCGGGAGCACGAAACCAGGAGGTCACTACCACTCCGCCATCTTCCTTAGTTTCTCCTCTTTCTATCATCTTTTAATTTTTTTTTTTGAGTGAGTAAAACGTATCCTATTCATTTTCACATCATGGCAGGGTAGGCAGGTGAAAAGAGATTTTATCCACATGTTATTATACAAATGGAGATGAGTCCGAGAGTGCATTCATAAGCAAACAAAGAACCAGACACTTCAACTTCTCAGTGTCTGTTTTAGCTGATTCACTGGAACCCCATTAAAATTGCTACTGTCTGACTGTAATGTTCCAAAGCTTGTAAGGCAATTTAAGAAGAATGAATTGGCTGGGGGAAAAAAAACTTGAGAAAACTTTCCTGTTCTGGAAATGACCTGTTCTCTAGTAGACCGTCCACTATCCTCTACTGAAAATAAAACGTGAGATACGCGCTTGCACAAATAATGATTCAAATGAAGCAGACACTTCATTTGAATCCAGTGTAAGTTGAAGCCAATCTTAGAGCGTGCATTGACTACTGGCATCATGCTGTCTGCAACACAATCTTTATAAAACACAAAATTGAGCATGCTTGTTATGCCTTATCTCTAAGACAAACAAACAAAAATATCCAAAACAAACCAACCTGTTGATTTTCAAATGCCCCACATTTATTGTGAGGATTTGGAGTTATGCAGAACAAATTCTATAAGGTAAAAGTTCGTCTGGTGAAATCCATGCTTGTTCCCAGGTCTGGCATTCATATTCAGTGGGAACTAGTCCAAATGAGTGGCAGGCTAACAAGTATTTGCAGAGTGTCCTCTACATGATTGAGTTAATGAGGAAACCCTGCTGGCTCTCGTCTCGCTGTCAGACAGTTCAGTGCTGAGGGAAAAACAAGGGCTGAGTGTTGGGAGAAGCAGAAGTTGAAACTGCACCCAGCGTTTGCCAGCTATGTCTCTCTGGGCAAGCGCATCCTGTTTCTGAGCTGGACTTCCCTTCTTGGTGACGTGATTATTGCAAAAATAATAGCAAATTCCAGGGTTGGTATGAAAAGCCCATGAGAAGATGCATGTGGTGGCGGTTTGTATAACACATAAATCATTATAAAAAATAAACACATTTACTGTTAAATTAAAATAATAAAGAAAAAAGAATGCCTGTTTTTAAAGTCTTTAAGTTTTCTTTCTGGCAAAAAAGCTGCTACACAACATGTAACAACCATTTCATTTGAGTTCCTTTGGGATTTGACATAAGAGACGTTGGACACATCAAATATTCTATCTTGAAATCACAGCCCCAAGAAGTGTCTGGAATGGAAACTTTGCATGACACAAGTGATGTATTGAGAGAGGGCCCCTAGCTGAACTCCCCAAAGCAGGATGCATTTTAACAAGCCTGTATAATTTTTAAAAGGCATAAAAGCTTGGCTAAAATATTAAAATGTATCTTAAAATGTGGGCTGCCATGTTCTCACTTTGTTCTTTGATGAAAAGAGATGAGTTGGGGTTTCTACAACGGATGATAGGTGTGGTCTGCTGGGGTGTCTGGGGTGACTGACAGACGCATGGCTGCAAAATCAGTCCTGTTTAAATTGCTACAGACAGATTTTTCACGAGTCTCCCCTGAACTTCTCACACGGGGCCCTGCCTTCTTTTCTAGCCCTCCCTCCGCACTCGCCCTCCATGACCCAGGGCCCTTGCCGTACTCATTGGGGGCCATACTCATGGTGGTTCTGCTCAAAATGGGACTCCTCACAACTTCTTTGACTCAGCTGTCAGGCCCAGTTCATTCCTTCATCTGTTCTTCCAAGGGTTTCAAAGCACCCACTGCACATTGGCTGCTGCAGAAATTGGTGGGGACGCAATGACCGCAGCCACAGAGACATCAGAGACAAGATCTGGAGTGTGAACGTGGCTTGGCAAGCAAAGGATTCGTGGGGCTTCAGAGGGATGGGGGGAGGAAAACCATCCCCCAAGGGGTGCTTCTCCTCTGTCAAGGCTGCTTTTCACCCTCCTCCCCAGGCTGGGTTGGAGAATGCCCAGATATAGACCATAGCAAAAAGATATTTGCATAAAAATTGATTAGTGGCTGTTTTAAATAAAATGAACACAGCAGACTCTTGAAATCATGACTGGAGAACAATGACCTACCGTGAAGTATGATCTGACAAATGGGAACGAACTCTATTCATCCTATCTCTTTGTGACAAGGCCAGACAGGGTGTGACTAAGTTGAATCTACATCATCACTTAATATCATATAATTGGTTTATTTGTTTATCTGAATATTGTTTGCCCCACTCTTCCCCTGACCATTAGGAGGTCAGCTTCATGAGGGGGGGGGGCCTTGCCAAATCAATTGACCATATATTTGTGGGTCTATTTTTTAATTATGTTCTAGTCCATTGATCTATTTGTCTATCTTGGCACCAGCACTACCTTGTGTATTTATGATAAGTCTTGAAATTAAGTGACATTAGTTTTGTAACTATGTTCATACTTTAAAAGTTATTTTGGCTATTCTAGGTCCTTTGCATTTCCACACATTTTAGAATCAGTTTGTCAATTTCTACATAAAACCTTGCTGGGATTTTGATTGAGATTGTATGTAATCTATGGATCAATTTGAAGATAATTTACAGCTTAGCAATATTAAGTCTTAAGATCATGAACAAGGTATGTATTAATATCTCCATTTATTTAAGTCTTCTCTCTTTTCTCTCAATGTTTTGTGGTATTCAGTGTACCAGTCTTTTTACACATTTATCCAGATCTATCCCTAAGTATTTCATATTTTTATGGTATTATAAATGGTATTTAAAATTCAATTTCTGATTATGTGTTGCTAGTATACAGAAATACAATTGATTTTTATATACTGATATTGTCTGCATCCCTGATAAAAATCACTTATTAGTTTTATTATCTTTTTGGTAGATTCTATCAGATTTTCTATAAATGACATAACCATGTCATTTGTAAATAAAAGGAGTTTTGTTTATCCTTTCCAATCTGAATGCTTTTTCTCTTTCTTGCCTTACTGAAATAGCTAGGACTTCCAACATAATGTTTAATAGAAGTGAGAGTGGACATTTCTTCCAGATCTTAGGGAGAAAGCATTCAACTGTTTTCCCTTAGGTTTGATGATCTCTGCAGTTTTTCTGTAGATGCCCTTTATTGGGTGGAGGAGGTTTCCTTTTCCAAATTTGTTGAGAGGTTTTTTTTTTTTTAGCCAGGAATGGATGTTGGATTTTATCAAATGTTTCTTCTGTGTCTATAGAGATAATCACATGATTTTTCTTTTTCAGTTTGTATATATGGTGAATTACATTGATTTTCAAATGTTAAACCAACCTTGAATTCCTGCTATAAATCTCCCTTGAAAATTATGCATTATCATTTTTTATATATTGTTTAATTTGATTTTCTAAATATTATAAAGAATTTTTGCATTTATGTTCCCGAGGGATATAGATCTTCAGTTTTCTTCTAATGTCTCTGTCTGGTTTTCATATCAGGGTAATGTTAGACTCACAGAATGAACTGGGCAATACACTCTGAATGGCTCTATCTTCAAGTTCACTAATCATGCTTCTGTAATGGCTAATCTGCTATGAATCCTATGCAGTGTATTTTTCAACACAAACATTGCAGTTGTAAGCTCTAGAAGTTTGATTTAGGTGTTGGTTTTACTATCTTCTATGTCTCTACTTAACTTTTTGAACATGTAGAATATAGTTAAAATAACCATCTTAATGTCCTTATCTGCTAATTCTAACATCTTGCCCATTTAAATTGATTGATATATTACCTCACTATGCCTCATATTTTCCTGCTTATATGCATGCTAAACTTTGTGAATTTTACATTTTTGTATTCCTATAAATAACCTTGAGCTTTATTTTGAAGTGCAGTTAGTTTAGCTGGAAATAGTTTGATCCTTGTAAGTCTTGCTTTTTGTTTGACAGGACTGCCTGAGCAGCACTTAGTCTAAAGCTTAGTATTTCCTGCTCCTGAGACCCCCTGAGTACTCTACCCAGTGCCCCTTCAATCCTGAGGTTTTCCATTCTGGCCGGTGGGTACAGGCACCTTTCTCAGCCCTGTTTGAATGCCATTTACATTGAATCCTTTTGGATGGTCTTTTCTCTAGCCACGTGTAGTTTTCTTCCCATACATCCACTGGTCGGCTCTCACCTGAATGCTCGAGGGAGTCCCTCTTCCTATCTCTAGAGCTTTCTCTCTGTGCATGCTCTCCTCTCTCGCACTCTGTCCTGTAGTCACCTTGGTCTTCCTGACCCTCCATCTGTCTCTTCTACTCAGGGAGATCTCTGGGCTCTTCCTTGGTTCCTTCTCCCTGAGGCAGAGCCTGGAAACTCTCAAGTCAGAAACGCTGGGTAATCATAAAGCTCCCCTCCCCCAGGGATCACTGTCTTCTGTCGCCTGATGTGCAGTGCCTTCCAAACAACAGTTGCATTTATTTTTCCCCTTACTTTGTTTGTTTTAGGCAGGAGGGTAAACCTAGTCGCTAGCCTGCTTTATTCTATCTTGACCAGAAGCACAAGCCCCTAGCCTGTTTCTGATATGGAGAAGATTTTCATAAGGAATGCTTATGGAACTGACAAATGTAGCATGTGCAGATGCAGAAATGTACAGTGATCAGGACAGAAGGGCCCTTGTACTTGTGAAGCTTACAGACTGGTGGGGAATGATAGCCAACCAGCATAAAGCAAAACATAAAGCCAGCCAACATAAAGCATATACATGGCATATATATATGTGCATATGTGTATATATGCATGTGTGTATATATATATATATATATGCATGTATGCCATATATATGTAAATATCTATATGGCAACTTCAGATAGTGCTGGGTAAATAAGGGTGCTATGACAGTGGCTGAAAGGGAGTGGGGTAAACAGCTGGACAAACACTGGTCAAGAAATGTGTCTCTGATGAGGAGAGCTTTGAGCCGCATGATGAGGACGAAGCAGCTGTGCAAGGTCCTCGGGAAGGGTGGTTCAGCCAGACAGATCTGCAAATATGAACGTCCCGGGTGGGGGTGAGCTGCACGCATTTGCAGTATGCAGTGAGGCCAGAGCAGCCGGCAGGTAGTGAGAGAGGCAGGGGCCAGATCAGCCTGAACCTCACAAGTCAGGAAAAAACGCATGCAGTGGAATGTGGTAGAACTGTGCTCAAGCACACCAAGAAATAGCAAAGCGAAACTTTCTTCACATTCATTCCTCTAAATGATGCACAGTACATCTCAGGGAAATTGGCTTACCTTTCCATTGCAGAGCGTTTGTGGCCCACAGGCTGTTGGCAAGCAGAATGGAATTGCTCCTAAGCCAACTGTTATCCTGTAACTATTTTTGCACCTCATCCAAAGCAACCGCCCAACAGCATGCCCCGAGCGTTGCTGGCGAGACATCCTGAGACTCTTAACCACCTTCGTCACTCTCCATCCCCAAAAGGGAGGCGGCTGAGCTGTACGCTGTTGGGCAGCTGCCATATTTCCCGCCCTAGACGGTGGAGCCGAGGAACGGATGAAGTATTCAGGACTCTCTTTTCATTAGAAAATGTGGTACAGGCCGTGTCTTTTTAGAGTGGGTTGCCGTTTACAATAATAAGCAGGACCATTTTTCAGTTTCCTTCCCCTGCACTCTGGTGTAATTTGTTCTCTCCTTACACTTTGGCTGGGAGGCGGGATGAGACATCAGGAGACTGGCATAACCAGCATATATGAATAAACTTGATTTCAGTCCCAGCTGTGTGACTTACTCTCTGCGTGACCTTGGACGAGTCATTTAATCTACTGGAGATTTCGTTTCTTTTCCTGAGATACGAGAATGCTCTCACCGTCTCACACTCTCCTAGGGAAGCTGTTATTAACCTACTCAGATACCAGGCTTAGGTACACACAAACTAAGAGAATTAGGTGTTCAGCTGAGAAACCTTGGGAAACCCGGGAAGGGGAAGGGAAATAATCAAGGTCACAGATTGTCATACATATTTTTCTTCTTATTCAATTTTAAAAGTATAAAAACGGTACTGAATTTAAGAGCATACTGCATTGCACCCGTCCTGACTCAGCTATAATGGATACGGGACAATCTTTCTTATTAACTCATTGTTCACTGGGAATCTTTCAGCTCTTCCTTACAATTTCAACATCATTGAAAATGTGGTTTCTTTTGTGAAAACAATACACATTTTTAGTACTAAGTCCTCCATCCAAGCATTCCATGCCATCCTGGTTTCATGGTTCAGAAACCCACCTCCTGGGTCCCATCTTGGTCCATAGACCCCAAAGAGCTGGGTGTTTGAGAGGGGGAGCCCTGTGGTTAGTGTTTATTTAACGTGTGCTGCAGTGCACAAAACTATGTAAAAGTATATGATCAACGTTCAGGCAAAAGATGCTGGAGGTTGAAAAGGGATTACAAGGAGAGTAACTTTAGAATTATCCAAGCACTTTCATGCTCCTGCTGTCATTGCACTTTGCACAGTTGCTGTAACTATTATTCCCAGTTACATCGACTGTGCAAAGTGGAGGAATCTGGACCTCAGAGAGGTCAGGGGAATTGCTAAAGGTCACAGAGATGAAGGGCGGGGACTCACACCCAGATTTCCAGCCCACACTCAGTGCTCCTTCAAGCAAGTCAATCTTCAGGCTTTTGCTTTGTGTTCCTTGGCAACTGCAACAGAGTTTCTTGTCTCATTTCTTCACCTTTTCCCAGAGTTCACACCACTTCTCAATCGAGTCCCATCTGTGAATTTAATTAACCAGCTGCTATCATGAGATCTTCCAGATCATTAATTAAGACCTTCTTTGAAACCAGACCTAACCCTTTTGCCCTCAGCCATCCCCTGGAGATGTTCATGCAGCTCTAAGGAGAGCTGCTTATTTTAATCTCACGTTATATGCTCCGTTCGCAGAACAAGTTTTATAACTGCACTATCTCAAAAACTCCAGGGACAGATTTCTCCAGGGACAGATTGCGAGCCAGCTCTGAATTTGGTTTGTCAAAATCCAAACATAAGAAATTGCCTCCAAGTGCTGTTGTTGTTCCTATTATTGGGTAATTAGAAAAATTATTGATAAAACTCACTGTAGTATCTTTGGCTTAAATCCAAAACTTACTAATGTATTTGGTTATTAGGAAACTACATATATATGAGGAGACTAAAAATATCTGTATATTATCCCTTTTCATGCTAGAAACAAACATCTAGAAAGTTACCTTAAAGAACTGAATCAAAATAAGGGAAAATGTTTGTGTACAAAAATGCTCATTGTTTTACATATTACTATAATAAATACTGGACCTATCTGATTCTATTATCTAACAATAGGAGAATGAGTAAATACATTTTGTTACGTCCATATTATGCTGCCATTAAAATCAATGCTATGCTATTACAAGGAAAACACCTTTAATATATCAAGTGGAAAATAAAGAGGATAAAAAAAATTAAAGTCTATAATAATTGCATTACATGAAAATAGGCCAAAGACTGAAATGACCAAAAAAAAAAAAACAAAAAAAAAAACAGTCAATTTGGGGTTACAAGACTGTGGAAAGGTTTATTTGCATGTTTAATTTTAAGTTAATATATATGCAACAAATAAAAGTAAGACTGCTGTAACTCAAAGTATTGTAGAGACATCTGGCTGTTGAGGGTGTGATTCAGGACGTCTACGCTAGCAGTTCTCTACAGCAAACGTGCTGGTGCCTGTCCGTGACTGGGGCCCCCACACTTCCAGCAGCTCTGAGGTCCTTGCAACTGCCAGTGCTCTCATGTCTGTGTCTGAGAACATTTCTCTGGACCTGCAGAAGGCCACGTGTGCAGCAGGTTGGGAGGACTGAAGCTTGGACACTGCCCTGGGAGCAGCCTTCAGCTACTCGCAGGAGTTGTGGAAACACTCAAGCTTTCCTACCTCTCAGATGGAGCAATTCTGAGGTGGGTGTTTTGCACCATTGCCCAGATTCTAACAAAGGACCAAAGAAATTCACTAGAGAAAGGAAATGTTTTCTAACATTTAGGACTGGAACAACTGATTATCTATATGGGACCCAAAAATGTATCAGCTGCTACCTCACACCATATGTACAAGATAATTTGAGGGCGATAACAGATCTATGAGTTAAATATATTTTTTAGAAGGAACACAGAGGACTATTTTTGTGATAGGGGCAGGTAAAAATTCTTAGACAGGAGATAGGAAGCAATGAACATAGAGAATGAAAATTGCAGTTGATCCAAGTTAAAGTCCTACTCATGATGACATCAAGACACCATTAATAAAACGAAAAGTAATCCATAGACTGAGATAAGATATTCACAGAATATATCCCTGACAAAGAATTTTTATTAAGAATACATAACTACAACTCAATAATTTTACAAAAACAATTTTAAAAATAGGCAAAAGATTTGGACAAAGGACAATCTATAAATATTAATACTAATAAATAGATTAAAAGTGCCCAACATCACTGGTCTTCAGATAAAAAAAAAAATTAAAACCACAAAGAAATACCAACACACACTGCCTTGAATGGCTATGATTAAGGAAAACTGACAATGCCAAATGTTGATAAGGATGTGGAGCAGCTAGAACTCTAGTAAAGTTTATGGAGTTAGCTGTGTAAAATTTTATGATAACTTTGGAAAACTCTGTCAGTTTCTTTTAAAGTTTAACAAATGCCTACTCTGTAACCCAACAATTCTACTCCTAAGTATTTACCCAAGAGAAATGGAAGCATATGTTCACAAAAAGACTTATATAAGAATGTTAACAGCAGCCTTATTCATAATAGCTCCAAACAGGAAACAGCCCAAATGTCTATCAATAAGAGAATGAATTATCAAATTGTGGCATTTTCATACAGCATAATACTACACAGTAAAAAAGAGTAAATTGCTTCTACATGCAGTGACATGCCTGAATCTTGAAAACATTATGTTGTGTGAAAAAAAGCCAGGCACAATCTTTTCATTCGTATGAGATTCTGAAATAGGCAAAACGAATCCATGGTCATAAAAGTAAGCACAGTGGTTTCCTGGAGGGCAATAATGGGGAATGACAAGGAAGGTACATAAAAGAAATTTAGGGTGGAGGGTTGATAGAAATGTTCTATGCATTGATAAGAGTGTGGGTTACATGGATACTTCTGCCAAAACAACTTACAGCAGGTCCTCGAATAATGCTTCCTTCACTGATGTTTTGTTATAATGCTGATGGGACAAAAAGAAGTTGGATTTTTTATATGTTGTTTCACTTAAAGTCACAGTTTCCAAGAACCTATTGACAATGTTAAGTGAGAACTTACTAGGTAAGTGTCCTTATATCCTTATACTTAAAAAATACGGTTAATACTTAATCATATATTGTTGCTGGCTCTTCACATCTGAGTGAGTGCACGCTGCCATTTTTAACAGATGTTTAGAATTCCATACCAGAAGCTATGTCTTTATTTAACCAAACTTATCCTGGGTCATTTACAGTTGTTTTAAGTTATTTTTAATGGTTCACAACTGTTAAAAGTGTTTAACTTAGTCTTGGAGGAGGAGGAGCTTCCATGCAGATGTGAGAGGCGAAAGGAAGAAAAGACCTCAAAACTCAAAGGCAGGGAGGAGGCCTCGGGCATTTGGGAACGCAGGTCACTCTGTGAGGCTGGACGCAGGATGTGTGTGCAGTGAAAAAGGCAGGACAGCAGAAGTGAGTATGGTGAGAACATGCAGGACCATAATGGCCAATCTAAGGCTTTGCACTAAATCCTGAAAGCTGGGGGGAGCACATCGAAGATTTGAATCAGTGGAGTGACACCAGGGGATTTCTTTGTAGCAAGGCCACTCCTTCCTTCCTGACCATGTTGCTGTTTTACGCATTAAAACCTTGAGTATCTAATTTTATCTGTTCAGGAAACATCTCCCACTCAAGACCATAGGAACTGAATATAAACCAGGGGCAGCCAATAATTCCTTTCATTGAGCCTGTGGATACCTCGGCTCTTTGAACAGCTACCCTTTGGGGCTTGGCATAGCTTTCTGGTTCTCCCCTTTTGGTCTAAGCACTGGCTTCTGGACAGACTGGCTCAGTGATGTGTTGCTTGTTTGGTTTGACACTCTCTGGTTTAGGGGGCAAGAGCTGGCAGTAAGAAACAGATGGATAGGATGGGAGTCTGGGGGGCCAAGGTGATATGGGGGTGAATATTCTCCCACTCCAAGTGTATGGACATTCTTAATAAAAGATAACCAAAAGATCTAAGTAACCCACTCAAGCTCAAGAGTAAGAAAGTTAAAGAAGGCAAGTGACAAAAACCAAATAAGGTCTTAAGTCGGAGAGGCAAGTGGGAGAAGAAGCAAAAAGGCTCGCAGAGACTTAGTGGTAGGGAGGAGTGAACCCACAGGGGTAAAGGAGACAGGGTGATGGGCCCCAGACAAGGGGGAAAGGGAAGCAAGAGCTCCATGAAGCAGAAAGCCCTGCAGGGCTGCATGATCTGTGGAACATACTGACATCTCTCCATACACCCAGGGAAGTACAGGAAAACCTTGCCATCCACTCTGGAAATGGTGAGACAGTTATCTGACATCAGAACTGCAAGTCTGCATCAAATGTAATTGGAAGGGAAAATTTATACTATCTATTTTGTAGATATGTAACAAAAAACAAGTTTCAAAGGAGTGAAAACTTTGAGAACCCAGTAGAATAAAAGGTGAAACACTTCTACAACGTAAGGGACACCGGGAAAATCTGCTAAAGATGAGTCAAAAACTTCAGGCACAATTTAACAATTTTAATTATTCCAATCCATTAACATGAGATGTCTTTCCATCTGTTTGTTTCTTCTTCACTTTCTTTCATCAACATCCCATGGTTTTCAGTGTACAGATCTTCTACCTCCTTAGTGAATTTATTCCTAAGTATTTTATTCTTTTCAATACTATTTTAAAGGGGATTATATTCTTAATTTTCTTATAGAGTTCACTGTTAGTGCACAGAAATGAAACTGATTTTTGTATGCTGATTTTGTATCCTGCAAAATTACTGAATTCATTTAAGAGTTCCAACAGTTTTTTGGCGGAGTCTTTGTAATTTTCTGTATATAAGATGATGTCATTTATAAACAGAGACAAATTAACTTCTTCCTTTTTAGTTTGTATTCCCTTTATTTGTTTCTAAAACATTTTATAGGTGCATAATAGTTGTATATATTTATGGGGTACATGTGATATTTTGACGCAAGCATGCAATGTGTAATGATCAAATGACAGTAAGTGGGGTGGATATCCATCATCTCAAACATTTGTCATTTCTTTGTGTTGGGAACATTCCAAATTCATTCCTCTAGTTATTTCAAAATATGCAATAAATTATTAACCCTACTGTGCTACCAAACACCAGACCTTATTCCTACTATCTAACTGTACTTTTGTACCCATTAACCAACCCTTTTTTATCCCCCCTCTTCACCACCCTTCTAAGCCTCTGGTGACCATCATTCTACTCTCTATTGCCATGGGATTAAGTTTTAGCTTCCACATATGAGTGAGAACATGAATCGTTGTCTTTCTGTGCCCAGCTTATTTCATGTAACATAATGTCCTCCAGTTCAATCTTGTTGTTGCAAATGACAGGATTCCACTGTTTTTTTATGGCTGAGTAATAGCCATTGTGTATATGCACTACATTTTCTATATCCATTGTATATGGTTTGGATGTTTGGTCCCTCTGAATCTCATCCTGAAATTCAGTTTCCAGTGTTGGATATGGGGCCTGGTGGGGAGTGTTTGGGTCATGGGAGAAGATCCCTCATGAACAGCTTGGTGCCCTCCCTGTGTGAGTGTTCACTTTACTGACTCATGCCAGCGCTGGTTGTTTAAAAGATCCTGGACCCGCCTCATATTTCTCTTGCTCCTTCTCTTGCCATGTGACACTCCTGCTCCCCCTTCACCTTCCATCTAGATTGGAAGCTCCTTGAAGCCCTCACTAGAAGCAGATGCTGGAGCAATGCTTCTTGTACAGTCTTCAGAACAGTGAGCTAAATAAACCTCTTTTCTTTATAAATTATCCAGCCTCAGGTATTCCTTTGCAGCAACACAAAACAGACTAACACACCATTCATCCATCAGTGGACACTTAGGTTGATTCTATACTTTGGCTACTGTGCATAGTGCTGCAATCAACATGGGAGTGTAGATATCTCTTTGATAAACTAGCTTCCTTTCTTTTGGGCATACGCCCAGCAGTGGGATTGCTGGATCATATGGTAGTTCTACTTTGAGTCTTTTGAAGGACCTCCATACTGTTTTCCACAGTGGCTGTACTAATACAGTATATCAGTGTTCCCCTTTTCCAGGCAGCCTTGCCAGCATCTGCTATTTTTTGTCTTTTTGATAAAAGTTATTTGAACTGGGAGAGATGATATCTTATTGTGGTTTTGATTAGTAATGCTGAGCATTTTTTATATACCTGTTGGCCATCTGTATGTCTTCTTTTGAGAAACATCTATTCACCTCATTTGCCCATGTTTCAATCAGATTATTATTATTTGTTTGCTATTGAGTTCTTTATATTAATATACTCTGGTTATTAATCCCTTGTCAGTTGAATAGTTTGCAAATATTTTCTCCCATTCTTCAGGTTGTCTCTTCACTTTGCTATTTATTTCCTTTACTGTGCAGAAGCTTTTTAGTTTGATGTGATCCCATTTGTCCATATTTGCTTTGGTTGCCTATGCTTTTGAGGTCTTATTCAAGAAATCTTTGCCCAGATCAATGTCCTGAAGCATTTTTCCAATGTTTTCTTCCAATAGTTTCATAGTTTCAGGTCTTACATTTAGGTCTTTAATCCATTTTAAGTTGATTTTTATGTATGGTGAGAGAGAGGGGTCTAATTTCATTCTTCTGCATATGGACATACCAGTTTTTCCAGCACCATTTGTTGAAAAGACTATCCTTTCCCCAATGTATGTTTTTGGCATCTCTGTCAAAAATAAGTTGACCATAAATGCATGGATTTACTTCTCATTCTGTATTCTGTTTTGTTGGTCTATGTGTCTACTTATATGCCAATACCATGCTGTTTTGGTTACTACAATTTTGTAGTATAATTTGAAGTCAGGTAATGTGATGCCTTCAACTTTGTTCTTTTTGTTTAGGATGCTTTGGCTCTTCTGGGACTTTTGTGTTTCCGTATAAATTTTAGGATTGTTTTTTCTATTTCTGTGAAGAATGTCATTGGTATTTTGATAAGGATTGCATTGAATCTGTAGATTGCTTTAGGTACTATGGACATTTTAACAATTCTTCCAATCCATGAACATGGAATATCTTTTCTTTTCTTTTTTGTTTTCCCCTTCAATTCTTTTACCAGTGTTTTATAGATTTCATTGTAGAAATCTTTCACTTTTTTAGTTAAATTCATTCATATATATTTTTTGTAGCCATTATAAATAGGATTGCTTTCTTGGTTTTTTTTCAGATTGTTATTTGAAAATTTATAAGTTTTTCCTTTAACTAAATTTGATGAAGAATTGCAGTTTTGATGTCAGTCAGGTAACTTTCCCACTATTCTGTGAGTGGATGGCAAGGTTTTCTTGTACTTCTTTGGGTGTATGGGAAGGATGTTGAGTATATTTTCCACAGATCATGCTGTTGGCATATAGAAATGATTTTTGTATGTTGATTTTGTATCCTGAAATTTTACTGAATTTGTTTAACAGTTCTAAAAGTTTTGGGGTGGAGTCTTTAGGTTTTTCTAAATATAATATCTTATCATCTACAAACAAGGATAATTTGATTTCTTCCTTTCCAATTTGGATGCCTTTTATTTCTTTCTCTTATTTAATTGCTGTGGCTAGGAATTTCAGTACTACATTGAATAAAAGTGGTGAAAGTTGGCATCTTTGTCTTTTTCCAGATCTTCGAGGAAAGGCTTTCGGTTTTTCCCCATTTAGTATGATACTATCTGTGGGTTTCTTGTATATAGCCTTTATTGTGTTCAGGTATGTTTCTTCTATACCCAGTTTAATGAGAGTTTTTATCATGAATGTATGTTGAGTTTTATTGAATTTTTTTGGTATCTATTGATATAATCATATCATTTTTGTCTGTTGTTTTGTTGATGTGATATATTGTGTTTATTGATTTGCCTACGTTGAACCACTTTTGAATCCCTATGATGAATCCAGCTTGATCATGATGAATGATATTTTTAATATATTGTTGAATTTGGTTTGCTAGTATTTAGTTGAAGATTTTTGCATCTATATTAATCAGAGATATTGGCCTATAGTTGTTGTTTCTGTCTTTGTCTGCTTTTGGTGTCAGAGTAATGCTCACCTCATAAAATGCATTTAGAAGTATTCCCTCCTCTTTATTGGAATATTTTGAGTAGGATTGGTATTATTTCTTCTTTAAAATGTTTGGTAGAATTCAAACAGTGAAGCCATCAGGTCCTGGGCTTTTCTTTGATCGGAGACTTTTTATTACTGCTTCTATCTTGTTATTTGTTATTCTAGTTTTCTATTTCTTCATGGTTCAGTCTTGGTAGGTTGTATGTGTCTAAGAATTTGTTCCCATTTCTTCTAGGTTTTCCAGTTTATTGGCATATAGTTGCTCATATAGTCCTTTGACTTTCTATGGTATTGCTCTTAATGTCTCCTTTTTCATCTCTGATTTTATTTATTTGGGTCTTCTCTCTTTTTTTTCTTAGTTAGTCTGGCTAAATATTTGTCAATTTTGTTTATATTATATTTTTTAAAAACCAACTTTTAGTTTTGGCGATCTTTTGTATTTTTGTCTTAATTTCATTTATTTCTGCTCTGATCTTTATTATTTATTTTCTCTAATAATTTTGGTGTTGGTTTGCTCTTGAATTTCTATTTCTTTAAGGAACATCAAGCATATTCAAAGTGCTGGAGAAAAAAACTTTCCATTTAGAATACTGTATCCTGCAAAGTTATCTTTCAAACAGAAAGTAGAAATAAAGACTTTCCCAAACAAAAGCTGAGAGAATTCATCAAACCAGACCTGTCTTACAAGAAATGATAAAGGAATTTCTTCAGTGTGAAAGAAAAGGATGCTAATGTGCATCAGGAAATCATCTAAAGGTATAATACTCACTGGTAAAAGTAAGTACACAGACAAATATAGAATACTCTAATACTATAATTTCAGTGTGTAAACCACTCACATATTTAGTATGAAGACTAAAATACAAACATCAAAAATAATAATTAAAATAATTTGTTAAGAGATATACAATATAAAAAGATATAAATAGAGGGAAAAAAAAGTAAAAAAGAGGGGTTGATGCAGTTAAATTGTAGAGTTATTTAGTTTTCTCTTTTTTCCCCTTTTCTTTGTGATCAGAGTTAAGTTTTCATCAGTTTAAAATGATTGGTTACAATATTTTTGTAAACCTCATGCTAAACACAAAGCAAAAACCTATAATAGACATACAAAATAAAAAGCAAGAAATTAAAACATAATACCAGAGAAAATCACTTACAAAGGAAAGCAGGAAGAAAGAAAAAAAAAATGGAAGAGAAGACTAGCAAAACAACCAGAAAACAAATAATAAAATGGCAATAGTAAGTCCTTACCTATCAATAGTAGCACTGAGTGCAAATGGACTAAATTTTCTGATTAAAAGACACAGAGTAGCAGAATGGATAAAAAAAGACCCAAATATATGTGGCCTACAAGAAACTCACTTCACTTATAAATACACACATAAACTGAAAATGAAGGGATGGAAAAAGATATTCCACAGAAATGGAAACCAAAAAAAGAGTAGGGTAACTATACCTAAATCAGATATAATAGAGTTCAAGGCAAAAACTATAAAAAAGAGCCATAGAAGGTCATTATATAATGGTAAAAGCGTCAATTCAGCAAGAGGATATAACAATGGTAGATATATATGTGCCCAACACTGGAACACCCAGATATAGAAAGCAAATAGTATCAGAGGTGAAGAGAGAGACAGATCCCTAAATACAATAATACATGGAGACTACAACACCCCACTTTCAGCACTAGACAGTTTAGCTAAACAGAAAATCAACAAAGAATCATCAAACTTAATCTGAATCACAGACCAAATGGACCTAATAGACATTTACAGAACATTTATCCAACAGCTGTAGAATACACATTTTTCTTACAAGCACATGAAACATTTTCCAGAATAGACCGTATGTTATGGCACAAAACAAATTTCAAAAAACTAAAAAAAAAATCAAATAAACAATATCAAGTCTTTTCTGACCACAATGGAATAAAACTAGAAATCAATAAATAAGAGAACCTCTGGAAACTATACAAATAACTTGGCAATTAAACAACATGTGTCTGAATGACCATTGGGTCAATGAAGAAATTAAGAAGGAAATTTAAAAATTTATTAAAACAAATGAAAGTGGAAACCCAATATATCAAAACCTATGGGATACAGTAAAATCAGTACTAAGAGAGAATTTTATAGCAATAAATACCTATATTGAAAAAGTAAAATAACTTTAAATAAACATTCTTTGTCCTGCCTAACTGCTCTGGCTAGCTCCTCCAGTACTATGTCGAATAGAAGTGGCAAAAGTTAGTAACCTGTCTCATTTCTGATCTTAGAGGAAAAGCCCTCAGCTTTTCCCTATTATGATGTTAGCTGGGGGCTTATCATATGTGGTCTTTATTATGTTGAGCTACATTCCTTGTGTACCTAATTTGTTGATAGTTTTTATCATGAAAGTATGTTGACTTTAACAAATGCTTTTTCTGCATCTACTGACGTGATTTTTATCTTTGTTAATGTGGTGTATCACATTTATAGATTTGCATATGTTGAAACATCTTTGTATCCTAGGAATAAATCCCAGTTGATCATGGTGTGTGATGCTCTTAATGTGCTGTTGAACTTGGTCTGCTAGTTTTCTGTTGAGGATTTTTATATCTATGTTCATCTGCATCTCCATGTTCATCACGGCATTATTCATAATAGCCAAGATTTGGAAACAACCTAAGCATTCTTGACAGAGGAATGGATGAAAAAAATTGTGATATATAAATGTAAATACACATGTAAATATATATATAGAATATTAATTATTCATTAAGAAAAGGAAAACCTGCCACTTGCAATGACATGGGTGAAGCTGGAGGACGTTCTACTAAGTGAAATAAGCTAGACACAGACACAGAAAGATAAATACTGTATTTAGCTTTATAGTACTGTGTTACTTCACTTATATATGGAATCTAAAAAGTCTAACTCATAGAAGCTGAGAGAGTGGTGCCCGGGGAGGAGGAGATGTTGGTCAAAGGGTAAACACTTTCAGTTATAAGATGAACAATTTTTGGGGATCTAATGTAGAGCAGGGGTGGTGATGGGTGTGTTAATGACTTTCATTGCAGAGATCACTACACAATGTGTATGTTTATGAAATCATGTGGTACACCTTGACTATATATAATCTTTAATGGTCAATTAAATATTTTAAAGTGTAAAAAACTTCAACTACACATCAGATTTTAGAAATTAGCATCTCAACAAATAGAGATAAAGGGAACAATGTAAAAGGGATCTGAAGATAAGTATTAATATTTTCAAAATATTTAAAGAAATATAAGAAAGAATGGAAGCCACATGTCAAAAATAGAAGAACTTAAGGAAAAAAACAGTAAATTTGAAAAATAATGAAACTGCCCAAACTATGTGAAGCCCTGCCTTCAGGAAGCCTCCATTCAGGAGGAGGAAACCACAAATAAGCAAATATAGAAAATTATTTCTGCAGCAATCAATGCCACCTGATTGAGCCAGGCGAGTGGACATGAACATGGGCAAAATACATAACTAACAAAGTAACACACTGACCCACCATGAAGGAAAGAGGCAAGAAAGTTTGGTGACGTGGGTACCACACAGAATATTGAAGCAGTAGGAGTAAAAGAAAAGTGTTTATTTCACAATAATTTCATTAAGACTAAGAAGGAGCTGAGATACAATCGCACCTTCTTAAGTGAAGCTCCCAAAGCTCAGTCCTTAATGCCCAAAGCTCCTACTTTTCTTGAATTCAAATAGCTCTTTCTCAATATATCAGAGAATCTTCTCCAGAAATTACATTTCTATCATTCTATGAATGCAGCAACTTTTAATGGAAAGTTTTACTGAAATCTAGATTGACATGAATTTCTAAGGACTAAAACAGCAACATCCCATGTGCCATTAGCCCAGTTTTCCCCCAATAGTAATATTTTGCAAAACTATAGTAAAATATAATATTACAACCTGACACTGGCATTGATACAATCCACCCATCTTGTTCATATTTCCCTTTATTATATTAATATGTTTGTGCATTTAGTTCCATACAATTTGTCACATGTGTGGGTTGCTGTTTCCATCACCACAGTCAAGATAATGAACAGTTCCATAACCACAAGGAGCACGGTGTTGTCCTTTATAGCCATACCCACCTCTGTCTCACTGCCTGCTCCAGTCGCCCTTCTCTAACCCTCTGCAGCAATTAAGCTGTTTCCCTCTTTCCAAAAATTGGTTATTTAAAAAATATCAAATAAGTGGGATCACATAGTATAGTATGGTTTGGGATTGGCTTTTTTCGCTCAGTGCAATTCTTTGGGTATTCAAGTTGTTGTGTGTATATATTGATAGTTTATTCCTTTCGAGTGCTGAGTAATGGTCCCTGGTATACATGGACAACAGTTTATTGGACCACTTGCTTGTTGAAGGGCGCATGGGGTGTTTCCAGCATTTCTCTATTACCAATAAAGCTGTTATAAACACTTGTGTACAGGTTCTGTGTGAACACAACTTTTCATTACTCTTAGGTGAATGCCAGAGAGTACAATTGCTGGTCATTTGGTAGTTGCATGTTTAGTTTTATAAGAAACTGCAATACTGTGAAAGTGTTTTACTGAGAGGATGCACAATTTTATATTCCCACCATCAATGTATGAATGATCCGGTTTCTACACATTCTCACCAGGTTTGGTGTTGTCACAATTTTTTGATTTTAGCCATTCTGAGAAACGTAGAGTGATTTATCACTGTGGCTTTAATTTGCACTTCCCTTGTGGTTAGTGATGCTAACCACCTTTGCACAGGCCTATTTGCCATCTGTGCATCCTCTGCAGTGAAATGACTGTACATGGTTTTTGCCCATTTTCTAATTGAATTGTGTTTGTGTGTTTCAATCCTTTTTTTTTAAACCTATTCTGGATACATTTTACATTTAAGTTCATGATACATTTTGAGTTATTTTTTATAACAGATGTGAGGTTTAGTTTCTTTCTGTTTTGTTTTTGTCTGTTTGTTGAAAAGACTGTCCCCTTCCATTGAAATGCTTTTGAGCCTTTGCCTAAAATTAATTGAGCATATTTGTGATTTTATTTTTGGAGTTCCATTCTATTTCATTGATCTATATTTCCAGTCCTCTGCCAATACCACACTGTTTTGATTACTATAGCTATAGAGTAGGTCTTATTAGGTAGAATGATTCCTTCATCTTATTTCTTCTTTGTCAAGATTGTTTTAGCTAATTAGTAACTGTACCTTTCCATATAAATGTTAAAGTAGGTTTATCTATGTCAATTAAAAAAACCTTGTTAAGAGTATGATAGGAATTTCTTTAATTTTTTTTTTTGAGAGAAGGTCTCACTTTGTAGCCTGGGGTACAGTGCAGTGGCATCATCATAGCTCACTGCAACCTCAAACTCTTGGGCTCAAGCAATCCTCCAGCCTCAGCCTCCCGAGTAGCTGGGACTACAGGCACATGCCACCATGCCAAGCTAATTTTTCTATTTTTTTGTAGAGACAGAGTCTCACTATGTAGCTCAGGCTGGTCTCAAACTCCTGCCCTCAAGCGATCCTACAGCCCTGGCCTCCCCAAGTTCTAGGATTACAGGCATGAGCCATCACACCTGGCCAGGAATTGCTTTAAATCTTTAAATTAATTTGGGGAGAATTGATATATTTACTATGCTGAGTTGATCAATGCATGAAGATGGTATGTCTTTCCATGTACTTAGGTTTTCTTTGATTTCTTTCATCAGCATTTGTAAATTTCAGCCTACAGAGCCTATAAGTGTTTTGTTATGTGGATACCTGTTTCATTATATTTGGAGTGATTGTAAGTGATACTGTGTTTTTAATTTTCGTTTCTACATGTTCATTGTTAGTATATATAGATGCAATTGATTTTTGTATATTGCTCTTGTATCCTACAAAATTTCAAAGTTCTAGGAATTTTTCGGTGTAAATTATTTTAGGTTTCCTGGGCAGAAAATCATGTCATCAGAAAATAGAATAGTTTTTATTTCTCCCTTTCGAATATATATGCCTTCCTTTTTTCTTTTCTTGCCTTAATACACTGACTAGAACTTCTAACACTGTATTGAATAAAAATGGTGAGAGTGTGTATTCTTGCCCTGTTCCCAATCTTAGGGAAAAGCTTTCAGTCTTTCATTACTAAGTATGATGTTAACTTTTGGTGTTTTGTAGACACACACTTTATGAAGCTGAGTAGTTTCCCTCTATTCCTAACTTGTTGAGAGATTTTATTGTAAATGAGTACGGGATTTTTATCAATTTTTTTTCTGCAGCAAATGATGTGATCATACAATTATTTTAGATTGTTGATATGGTAGATTACATTGATTAATTTTTAAATGCTGAAACTTACATATCTGGAAAAAATATCATTTGGTCATGGTGGATGACTCTTTTTATACATTGCTGTATTAAGCTTGATAATATTTTGTAGTGGACTTTTGAGTCTACATCTGAGAGGTATTGGTCTGCAGTTTTCTTTTTGTTTACTGCCTTTGTCTGGTTTTGTTATCAGAGTAATACTGGCTTAATAAGATGAGTTGGAAGGTGTTCTACACTCTTCTATTTTTCTGAAACAGATTGTATTATTCTTCTATAATGTTGGGTGGAATTCTCCAGTGGGAGGCTCTCTGGGCCTGGAGATTTGTTTTTAAGAAATATAAAATTACAAATTAAGTTTCTTTAATGGTAATAGGACTATTCAGATTATATATATCATCTTAGTTGAGTTTGGGTATTTTGTGGTTTTCAAGGAATTGTTGCATTTCCTCTATGGTTTTGAACTTATGAATGTGAGGTTGTTCTTTTTTTTTTT
>CM052436.1:163758073-163777288 GCA_028533085.1 Varecia variegata | reverse complement strand
TTCCCGCACTCTCCAGATTTTCGCGAATTCCCGTTCACCTCAGATTTTTCTTGTTCTCTGTGTCCCACGTTGATTCTCTGTGGATTCACACTGTTGATCTTGCGGGAGAGCAATCCTCTAGCGTTGCGGCAGACCGAGATCCAAACCTTCCACTCCGGGAGCATGGATCCAGGAGGTGATCACCTCTCCGCCATCTTGATCCCACCCCCTCCCCCCCGAGGTTGTTCTTAGTATTCCCTTATTATCTTCTTAAGGGCTGCAAGATCTGTAGTGACAGCCCCTGTTTTAATCCTGATATTGATGATTTGTGTGTTCTCTTTTTATCTTTGTCAGTCTTGTTAGGAGTTTTTCAATTTTATTGATTATTTCAAAGAACAAGCTTATTGTTTTATTGCTATTCTCTACTATTTTCCTGTTTTCAATGTCCTTGATTTCTGCTTTTATTTCTATTATTTCCTTCCTTCTGTTTGTTTTAAGTTTAGAATGCATTTCTTTTTCTAATTTCATGAGCTAGGAACTTAGATTATTAATTTGATATCGTTCCTTATTGCTAATGTAAACATTGAATGCTATAAATTTACCTCTCAATATTGCTTTAGTTGTTTCCCACATATTTGATATAATGTATTTTTATTTCCATTCAGCTAAATGTATTTAAATTTTTTTCTTTAAGTCTTCCTAATTGATCCGTGAACTATATTAGGAATTTGCTGTTTAATTTGCAAGTGTTGGAGATTTTCCTTTCATTTTTCTGTTATTGATTTCTGGTTTGATTCCATTATGGTCAGAGAGAACATGCTGAATGATTTTAATTCTTCTATATTTGTTAATGATTATTTTATTGCTCTGGATATAGTTGAGCCTGGTGAATTTTCCATGGGTACTTGGAAAAAAGTGTATTCAACGGTTATTGGATTGTGGTATGCTCCATATATAACATTCAGATTCTGTGGGTTGATTGCATTATTTAGATCTTCTGTGTTCTTGCTAATTATCTCAGAAGGAAATTCTTTTGTGAGAGGAGTATTGAAGTATCCAACTATAATTATGGATTTGTCAGTTTCTCCATTTAGCTCTATCAGTTTTTGCTTTGTATGTTTTGAGACTCTGTTGTTTGGTGTATACACATTTAAGATCATCATGCATTCCTGCTGGATTGATTCTTTTAAAATTATGTAATATTTCTCCTTGAATCTAGTCATTTTCTTTGTTTTGAAGTTGACTGTATCAAACGTTATACAGCTATTCCTACTTTTAAAATTAATGTTTGTATAGTACTTCTTATTCCAACCTTTTACTTTTAACCAACCTATGTTGTTGAATTTGAAGTTTCTTCTAAACAGCATATAGTTGGGTTGTATTTTTCATCCACTCTGTCATTCTTTTCCTTTTGGTTGGTGTGTTTCAACTATTTACATTTAAGGTAATTATTAGTATGCTAGTGCTGTAGTCTGCATTTTTATTATTTGTTTTATGTTTGCTTCCTCTGATTCTTGTTCCACTGTTTCTATTTGTTGCTTATCTGTGGGTTTCTTGAACATCATTTTAAGATTCTATCTTGATTTATATGTATGGCTTTTGTGCGTTTATCTCCTTGTATAGTTTCTTGGTGGTTGCTTTTGGTATTACAGTATATATATATAATTTTTCTTGGTCTACTGGCGTAATCCAGTGAAGGGCGGAAACCTCAGTTTTTCATTTAGGTCCTCTTACCTTCCCCACTTTTAATATTAATTAGTGTCTTGAATATTAGGAGGTGTTATGACTTTTGTTTCAATCATCAAATATAATTTATAAAACTCCAAAAGTATAGGACACTCTATTATATGTACCTTTATTTTTGCTCTTTCTGTTATTCCTTCTTCCTTCCTGGTGCTCAAAGATATTTTTGTTTGGAGAACTTCTTAAACCAGTTTTTAAGGATAGGTCTGCTAATTAACAAATTCTTTTGGTTTTCTTTCATGTGATAATATCTTTATTTCCCTTTCTTTCCCAAAGGATAGTTTCACCATATACAAAATTGTTGGTTGATAGTTCTTTCCTTTCAGCACTTAAAAATGTTATGCCATTTCCTTCTGGCCTCCATGCTTTCTGATGAGAAATCTGTTGACATTTTAATTGGTGTTCCCCTATGGGTAATGTATCATTTCTCTCTCACTGGTTTCAAGATTTTTTTCTTTGTCTGTAGTTTTCAGAAGGTTAATTATGATGTGACTTGGTATGGGTTTCATTGAGTTTATACCATTTGGGGTTTGCTCAGATTCTTGAATCATGTGTTTAGGTCTTCTATTAAATTTTGAGAAAATTCAGCCATTATTTTTTCAAATACTCTTTCAGGCTTTCTCCCCCTTTCTTATTTCCTTCTGATATTCTAAGAACACAAATATTCCTGAAGTCCTATTCATTTTTTTTCAGTTTGCTCTCTTTGTATTGTTCAGATCGGGTGAATTCTATTGCCTTGTGCTCAAGGTTACTGATTCTACCCGCTGTCCACTATTGAGTCCATCTAGTGACTGTAATTTGTGTCACTGTATTTTAGGTTCTATAATTTCCTTTTGGCTCTTTTTTATAATATCTATTTCTTAGCTGAGACTTTCTCTTTTTTTATTTGTTTCAAGTGAATTTGTAATTGACTGTTAAAACATCTTTATGAGGGCTGCTTTAAAATCCGTGTCAAGTAATGCTGACATATGATTCATCGCACTGTTTGTATCAGTTGATTGTCTTTCTCATTCAAGTTATAATTTTCCTGGCTGTTGATATGACAGGTGATTTTCTATTGTATCCTGGACACCTTGTCTGTTATATTAGGAGACTCTAATCCTAATAAATCTTTAATGTGGGAGACAATCACCCCTGTTCAGGTTTAGTGTGCAGCTCCTGGTCTTCTTTTGCAGGCTACGGGCCCAGTGGATGTTTTCAGAGCCTTTGCAGTGTTATCTTGGTCTGCCTGGTTTATGTGATGTTGCTTGGGCTTTCAGCAGCCCCTCATGGTACTGACTGAGGGCACAGAAGGGGTTTCCACAGGTCAGATGCTGAGTGTCTCTGGGTGGGGAGGGGAGTCTCAGGCCCACAGGATCAAAGAGGCTTCTCAGTCATCCTTTTAGTGACGAGGGCCCTGTTGCTACTCCTGCCCTCATCTCCTAGTGGGAAAAAGTAGTCCAAGGTCCATGAGGACGAAGAGGTTTTCATCTCCTGACACTTGTAGCAGGACTCTGCTTCCCTGAGGGGACAGAGAGCAATTCCTGGTCCAGGCCACTTGTTATGGTGTGAAGACACTACTGGTTGCTCCCAGTTTTCCCTCTGCTCTGGGTGGGGGAGGGGGATCTCAGGCCCACAGGAACAACGAGGCTTCCTGGATCAGGCCACATATTTTGTTCTCTCCTGCCTCTTCCTTCTGGCCACTTCAGTATCTGTCCTCCAGGGATGGGTCACAGGCCCTGCAGGATGGGCAGCACCTCCCTTGTTTACTTACTGTTAGTGGGGCTCGTGAGTGAGGATCAATCCGATCCCTCTGGTCAGTTCTGCTGGGATGACCTGGTGTTTTCAGCAGGACTGTTCAGTCCGGGAAAGGAATGGGCCTACCTGTGCTGCCTTCCAGTTCCAGGTTCAAGGTCAGGAGGGCTGAGTCTAGGTCACTTTGTTCTGTTGGCTGGGGCATATCAGACATTCTACTGCTGCATTTTTCTTCAGTTCTGGCTCCCAAACAAGTTTCCCTTCTTCTTACCAATTTTCAGAGATCTCCTTTTGTTGTCCCCAGCATTATTTTGAAGAATTATAGTTATAATTAGTGGGGAGGAACAAGGAGAGGCAGTCTACTTCATCCTGCCTAGACCAGAAGTCCTGATTTTTACACTTATAAATGTATTTCTTCTTGTGTATTCACACTCCATAGCAGCTTTACTTGTAATATCCCCAAATTGGATACTTAAATCATTTCTATAAGGAATAAGTGACATGTTCACATGTGGGATACTACATAGCTATAAGAATGAACAAATTACAACCACAAGGAGAAATATAAGTAAATCTTCCCAACGTAATGTTGAACAAAAGAAACCAGAGAAAGAAAAGAACACACTGTGTGATTCCATTTCATGTAAAGTGAAAGAGTGGACAGAAGTAATCTGTGCTGTTGGAAGTCAGGCCAACGGTGACTGGGGGAAGGACCAACCACTGTAGGGGCATAAGAAAGGCTCCATGTTGCTGGCAACATTCTGCTCATGACTGGTGCTGGCTACATGAATGTGTTTCATTAATCAATCTGTATATTTGTGCCAGATGTACCTTTCTATATATATTGTTTATACTTCTGTGATGATTAATTTTATGTATCAACTTGACTGGGCTATGAGGTACCCAGATATTTGGCCAAACACTATTCTGGATGTATCTGTGAGAGGCCTTTTGGATGAGACCAACATTTAAATCAATAGCCTGAGTAAAGCAGGTTGTCCTCCCTGGTGAGGACGGGCCTCATCCAATCAGTTGAAGGCATGAATAGAACAACAGTGTTGGTCCTCCCCGAGCAAGAGCGAATTCCTCTTACCTGATTGCCTTTGAACTCGAACCGAGTTATCAGCTCCTCCTGGGTCTCCAGCCTTCTCTCCTTCCAGCTGGAGCTGCACCTGCAGCTCTCTGGTCCTCAGGCCCTCAGCTCAGACTGGTGCTAATCTGCTGGGCCTCCACCTTGCCAACTAACCCTGCTGATCTTGCGACTCACCAGCCTCCATAATCATGCGAGCCAATTCCTTATGATAAATCACATATGTGTACATATATATTTATGTGTATATATGTGTGTATGTATATAAACACACACACATATATATAAATAAATGATCTCCTATTGATTACATTTCTCTGGAGAACCCCAACTAATACAACTTCCACAAAAACATTTTGACAAGTATGTATTTTCCTGGGATTCTGCAGGTTTCGATAGATGTATCAGCTAGCGTTGAGCTGGAGGAGCAGCCCTGGCTAGGAACCAGCATTTGGGAGCCATTTCGGACTTTGTTTAGCCCTTTGGTCTCAATGTGTTCAGGTCTAAAGCTGATGTTGATTTGAGCAGACCTCTGAGCGCTTGCTGTGTGCCAGACACTGTGCCGGGTGCTTATGGACTCTGCCAGGCCCCATAACATCCCTGCCAAGAAGATGCCACCAGTTCCCATGACTCATGATAGTTTTGTTCTACAGACCCATCACGAACACTGAATTAAAGATTACCCAGCCACTGCTCCTAATGGGAACACAATCTTTGGTTTCTGTGATGTGATCCGCTGGTCACATTTTTGTCAACCGATCAATACATAACCTTTTTTGATGTGCTTAAAGACACCTTATTTAATATATGTTGTTAATTCATTAACATTGAACTCATGGCCAATAGCACTAGAACTCATGCCTGAACACAACTTAACTAACACACATTTTCTCTATAAGGCGCATCATAGCCTTCCGGCTGGGAATGTGTGTGTTGGACAACTCGGACTTTTTGCCACTCCATGCATGTCTGCAAATGACTGCCAAACTGCCCCTAGTGTTGATCCTCTGGTGACAAATAAATTTTAGTGAGTAAGTAAATTCACAAATATAGAATGTATAAATAATGAGGATCAGCTGTATTCTTATCCATACTCTATAGATGCAAAAACCAAGGCTCAAAGAGGTTATGACATCATCCAGCTAGTAAGTTGCAGGGGTGCCTTTCCACACTACAAGCCCAATTCACCACTTTTCCCCAGGCTTTCCCTTGCTCTTCCTGGGCTGGGTAACCCCCGGTGCACAGGTCCAGCACAAGAACAGTTCCAAGAACAATAGGGATGGTGATCACAGCTCACATTTACTGAGCACTTACTATGCTAAGTGCTTTCTATGCACTGACATTTAATCTTTACAACCACCTTTATTAATCAGTTATGTGTGCTAATGTTATCACTGTAAATATGCACAGAGTGGGTAAGTGATGTGGCCAATGTCATCTAGCTTGTAAGAATAAGATCCAGGATCCAAGTGTCAGCAGCTTAAGTATGTCCTTGGCAGGTGCACTCCATACATATCCTGGTACGTGACCCTAACCTCTACAGCAACACAGCATGCTGTGGGGAAATTACCTACTTGTCTTTCTGCTTTTCTCCAAAAGACTGTGAGTTGCTAAAGACAAAAGCCATGTCTTATTCCCCTCTGTGTCCCCAGGGTCTAGCCCAGATGCTGACATGCAGCAGGTGGTCAGCAGATGATTCACAGGCAAATAAATGAAGCAGAACATAGGCACCTCTGTCTCTCCTGGAGCCCAGCACAGGGCCTGGCACACAGTTGCTGCTAGTAAGTGTTTCCTCAAGAAGAAAATGATCAACACTTTTTAAGAGCAGCGTCATTTTTCAGCAAGAGAGAGAGGACTCTATGTTCTCAGACTGTGCCCGCCTCCCGGGCCCAGGCAGGCCATGGGGCCTGATCCTTCTCTGAGCTGCCACCAGATGCATCCTGGCTCCGAGAGAGTCCAGTTAATTAGACCCGTGTCTGCCAATAGAGAGAGTGGACAAACATGGGAGGAAATTGTTAGCAGCAAAGAGGACGGGAAGGAGGGAGGGGAATGGTGGGCAATCAGCAATTTGTTAGAGGCAATGAAATGGAGCGAGTTACGCCTCCTGCTACATTCCCATATGTGCTAATTGTATATGCACCAGCAGTTATTGGCTGCTGCTCATTTACAGTTGATTATTATATTTGCAGTTTTTAATTGCATTTGAATATTGCTGCTGCTAGTACTGTCAAGATCGTTGTTAGCGGTCAGCAGTCCTCAGCGCTGCCTCTGCTAATGAAACGCAGACCTGCTACCACGGCCTTCTTTTCATCCAGAGAATGATGGCAATGGTAGTGATAATAGTAATGACAATAATAATAACGACTACCATTCTGAGTGGCCACTGCTTTTAGGGAGCTGTCCTAGGTGCTAGTTCATAGGAAATAGTGCAGAATTTGAAGGTTAATAGAATTGGGGTTCATTCCTAGCTCAGTTATTTACTACAGTGTATTTTTAGGCAAGTTATTAAACCTCTCTGATCCTCATTTTTTTATGTGTAAAAACGGATAGTTTGCAGAACTGTTGGGCAGGTTAACAACAATAGGTTAAGTAGTCTGACATGTGGCAGGGGCTTAATGAGTGATGCCTGTTACTACTCTCCTTTGCCCAGAAACCCCCTATGTCTCCACTTCCCCTGACCTTGCTTAGGGCCTTACCCCCTCTCACCTGGACTGGTGCAATAGCTTCCTAACTGGTCTCTCTGCCTCCTTCCTCCCTCTTTCAGCCGATACATAGCTGGTTTTGCTAACATGCAAATCCGGATGCATGTCTTTTCCATGTTCATAGACTTCTGATGGCTCTCTGCAGCCTTAAGACAAGTCCTAAGCCTCATAATTGGTGCACAAAGCCTCCATGAGCAGGGCCAGGGTATGGTCACGTATGGTGATGTGCTACCCAGATGCCCTGGTAGGGCTGCAGGCTCGTCCCCCAGCTGCTGGGTGTTGATGGCAGACAGCCCTCAGCTCTCAGCCATGTTAAAATTGCCTTGCTAAACAGAGCTGCCTTGGCCAAGGTACCCCCTTTTGTGGGCAGCCCACAGCGACTGGCTGGTCAACGTGGGTGTATGAAGTCCTGACCCCTTCACCCCAGCTCAGGGTAACTCTGAAGAGCTGTCCAGCTTCAGAGCACCCCATGGGGCCATCTGAGGCTTCACTGAGACTTCATGGCCCTGCTCCCCCTGCTCAGCTCTGCCCCCTCTCCCTGCCCATGCTGGTCCCTAGGGCACTCCCTGATTAGCTCCCCACACCTCCTTCTTGCTGATTTCTCACCTCAGTGTCTGCTCCTATGAAACCAACTTGCCTCACAGCTGCTTCTCCAGATTTGTCCCCACCTCTTCTGACACGTGCCAGATGTCTGTCCTTCCCACATATGCCATTTACGTCCCAGCCCCCTGCCTTTACTCGTGCTCCTCTGCCTTCCCAGAAGGTCCTGTCAAACTTCACGGCCTAGAGAGCTGGTCCTCCTGTAGCAGGGCTCAGAGCAAACGCTGCTTCCTCCGGAAGCCTCCCCTGCTCATTCCGGGCAGAGTTAAGGCCGGGTCCTCTGTGCCCTACAAGGCCCATGTGTGTCTCTCTGAGCACTGACCTCTCTGCACTGCAATCTCCTGTTTAGCTGTCTGCTCTCCACACCAGCTGTGCGCTCCTTCTGGCCACATCTCGAGCACCTCAGTGCCCAGCTGGGGTCCGGTACACTGCAGAAACTTAGCAAATTTCTGTTTAATGTATGAAAATCCAGCCCTGCCCAGTGCTCATGACACTTGGCAAGCTTGTTGCTAATTTGCACCATTAGGGAAACTGAGAGGGTGAAGCATTTGGCAGCTATCTCCCTTTTCCACTTAATCTAGACTTGAAGAAAGTTTTATGAAGCTGCACATCTTAGGATGCTTGGATGTGTGTGCATGTGCACACACGTGTGTATGTTTGCACGTGGTTTCCACATGTTTTCCCTGGGAGGACAAGAGCATAAGAAGCTGGTCAGTGTGACTTCATCCCCCAGCTGTAGCCCCGGCTTTGCACACTTGGGCTGCTCTGTGTGGCACCGTCTCGCCCCATCCGTGTCCTGCCACGCCCCCAGGTCTGGCTCAGACAGCGTGTTCTCCAGTAGCCCTCCCTGACCTCTGTGAGCGGGATTACAGACGCCAGGCTCTGTGCTGCAAGGCCCTCCCGAGCAGATGCCCTTCTGTTCTGCATTGAAACAGGCTGGTGCATCTCTCTCTGAGTGTGTCTCCCTGGAGGCAGAAGCGCAGCCTCCAGCCCTCCTCCCAGCATGTGGCACACTGCCTGGCGCTCTAAAGGTAGAAGGAATGAGGGAGGAGATGGGTTTTGGAAATTATAATGAAAGTAATGCGTATTGAGCATTTATTTGCTCTGTACCTGGCAATGTTCTGAGAGGTTCACGAGTGTTAACTCATTAAATCCTCACATAATCGTATGAGACAGTACTGTCACTCTCCCTGCCTTATGAAGACAGAATGAGGAAACCGAGGTCCAGAGATGTTGGGTAACTTGAGATCCACATATTTCAGTGGCCTGATGCTGGGGCCTGGGCTCTAAACCACAGAACTGCCCTGCCTCTGCTGTACCCTGTGGCCGTCCGCTTGGTGAACATACACTTCCTGAGCACCTACTGTGTGGCAAGCACAGCTCTAGGTGCCAAGAACATTTTGGAGAAGAAACAGATACAAAAATTTCTGTCCTCATGGAGCATGCTCTCTAAATGACGTAGATGGTCGATAAAATGGTAAGCATAAAAGTAAATATATCCTCCAAGTACCAAACTCCTCCAAGCTCCGTGCCCCCAGCCCCCACGGCCCCGGACCACCTCAGGCCCATCTCCTGGGAGCCCCAGCTCGGAAACCTTGTCAGTAGTTTTCACTCTATGGTGAAACTTGCTGTCAACTAAATTCCACACGTGTCTATGAAAGACAGCCTCTGGCTTAAAAGATGTTAAATTTATAAGGTGAAACGTCTGCGAATTGCATGTGGTGATGAGAGGCCCGGGTCACTGTGTGGTCTCGGAAGGCCACGTCCTCTCTCTGGCTCTGTATCTGCGTCTCTAACGTGGAGATCTCAGGAGACCAAACGTCACCTCCGGAGGTCAAGTTCCACAACTTCCTGCAGCTCCTCTCAGAGTAATGACAACAAAGTGACCATTCACGTTCAGCAGAGCCCAAGGGGCAGTAGTGCCCTCTGCATAGCCTGTGCTCTGTGCATTGTACTCCTTTCAAAAACACTCTGTGAGACACAGATTGCCCAAGAGACATGAGAGTGTATGTTCACCTGGACAAGAATGTTCACAGAAGCTTTATTCAGAGCAGGCCCAAAACATATGCAACCCAACTGTCCATCCACAGGAGAATGAATAAATAAATTACAGTATTTCCACACAGCAGAATAGTATACAACAGTGGTAAAGAATAAACTTATGATACAAAATAGTATATTAGTGACATTATGAATCTCAAAGACATTATGTTGAGTGAAAGAAGCCAAGGATAAAAGAATATGCTGTCATTCCATTCATGTTAAGAAGAAAAGGCCACACAAATGTCTAGTGACAGCGACTGGAATGGCAGTAACCTCTTGGAGGGACATTGACTAGGAAGGGACATGAAGGAACCTCTGCTAATGTTCCATATCTTGATTTGGATGGCTGTCACTGAAGTGCATGACATGTAAAAAATGTGCTGAGCTGTACAGTTAAGACTAATTCACGTTGCTGTATGTATGTTACCTCAATAAAAAAATAAAATTTAAAAAACCTATGAGGTGAATATGAATTAGCAGAAGAAGAAAATCAGATGGTTGTGATGATCTCAAAATAACACAAAAGCTTTGCAGATGCAAGCTATAAATCTTGTCTTTTAGACACCAAACCCTATTAGTTTTCCTACGTACAATTACAACTTGATACGTAGGACACAGACCTGTCCTCCTCTTCCCCCGGATCCTGAACAGGCAGGCAGGATTCCTTTGCTATGTGCTCTCAGAGGAGCACGTTCATTTTCTTCAGAGCATTCATCTCAGTTTAAAGCAACACCATTATGCTGATTATTCAACTAGTGTCAGTATGCCACACTGGGTTATGAGATCTGGGTTGGTGTCTGATTTTAAACTTTGTGGAATTCCCAATATCTAGCTAAGTGCCTAATGTGCAGGGGGAGATCAATAAATATTTTTTTTAGTGAATGATGGCAACTAGTAATAAGCTAAATGAAAGGTTTGTTGAGGATAACTCAAAAGAAAAACCAAGATCATAACATCCATTGTATTTCATGAGTCTCATTCTTTACTTTTATTTTTTACAACCTTACAAAATGTTGTCAAATAACATAGCACCTGTGAGGTCAGAAAATAAGACCTGGCTCCAGTCAAGTCCACTAAACCCATTCAGTTTACGTTGTGGGTACGGTTAAATTAAGCTAGAACTTAGTAAGAGAAAACTAGACAATCCCCAAATGTTTGGAGATTTTAAAATATACTTCTCAAAAATGAGTAACAGTGGAAATTATCTCAAGATAATTTGAGCTGAATGATAATGAAAATATGACATTGAAATAAAGCAATGCTGAGAAGAAAACTATAGCTTCAAGTGCAATATTAGAAAAGGAAAAAATGCTGAAAATCAATGATGCATGTATACATCTAAAGAAATTAGGAAAAGAACATTAAAAACTACAAGTTAGAAAATAATTTTTAAAGGGCACAAGGAATAAAATAAAAACAAATGTACAATACAGAAAACCAATAAATCCAAAAGTTAGTTCTTGGAAACCACTACCAAAATTAACATATGAAGAAATAGAAAATCTGAGTAGTCCCATAACTATGAAAAAATTCCAAACATTTTGCTAGGTTCTGGGGATTTCAGATGAAAAAGTCACCATGCTTGCCCAAGAGAAGCACTCAGTCTCAAACAAACACCGAGTTGGAGCCCGAGTTGGTGTTGTGCAGCTTTATTCAGACACAGTTGGAAGGAGATCACTCTAGGCAGAGGGAGCAGCATGAGTTCTACCCAGGAAGCAACGGAGCACGTGGGGGAACCTGCGCTGCTGGGGGCTTCCCAGGGGCTCCCCGGAGGCACCACTGGAAAGAGCTGAGGCCAGATTGTGTAGAGCCTGACAAGTTCAAATGAAGAGTCGGCAATTATTTTGGTAGATGTCGGGGAGGCCAAGGAGCAGATAAAGGATAAGCCTCTAGGAAGACTAAGGTGACAGTAGTGGCAGAAGGATTCAAAAAGATAAATCATTGAAGGAATGGAGACACAGTGCTCAGTGAGTGGGTTACCACAGCCACCCCGGTGAAGCAGCAGGAAAGGAATTCACACGACTCAGCTCCTGCTGAATGCCAGGCAGCATGCCAGGTACTTTATTTCTTATTCACTGCACGTAACTCTCATGCTGATTCTACGTTACTGCCTCCAGTTTGCAGACGGGGAAACCAAAGCATGGAATAAACAGATGAGATAGGTTGGAAGTGGTACTACCGGGATTTGTATACAGGTGTGACTCCAAACAGCCCAGGTTCTTTCTCCTTACTCTTTTCCCCTCTCCTAAAAGTGGGTGTGTGACAATGACAGCATAGGGTCGAGGGGATGGGTAAGTGTAATAGAGTGGTCAGGCTGGGGAGAGACTGACTAAATGGCAAGGGACAAAGGAGGAGGACACAGAGATGAAGAAGACCTGCAGATGGGGCCACTCTTCCTCTGCCTGCCTGGTTCCATTTTCCGGGACGATGTACAGCAGCACAGGCAATTGTTACCATGGACACAGATGATGGCCCGGCCTCTTTTGGTGGGAGCAACTAATGGGACATTGTGCCCATGAGCTTCAGTTTTATTTTCTGTAAAATGGGAATACTAAAACTGATCTCACAATGATCCTGTAAGAGTGGGGGATTCATTACTCCACGTGTCTGGCACAGTCCTGGCACAGGGTGGATGCTCACCGGTGCTATTATGGTCAATAATGACAGATATCCATCAAGCATGTATATGTGGGGACAGGGGTAAGAGCAGTGGCTCTGAGCATAGAAGAGATATCTCTTCATAGAAACTACTCTTTTCTTATTCTGTTCCTAGATGCTCTTCAGCTGAGATGTCTGAGGAGAGGGTGCTGCAGCCTGAGCTGGGATTTCTTCAAAGACTACTTGGGGATCCCCAGGTTGGAGAAGTTTGAGGAATGTGAACTTAATAACATTAACCTTAAACATATCCATTTACAACTCCTACCTTCTCAAGTTGTCTTCATGGACATTGTATAACCTGCCGAGAAGCAGCAAGGACAGGACTGTCATCCAAGGTGAAGAAACTGGTGCCCAGATGGGGACTGACATGTTATCAAATGTCACCAAACAAATTAGTGAAGGAGCCAAACTGAGAACCAGGGTCTTCAGACCTTAGGAAACAGGGCCTGTACCCTACCTCTGTGCTTGATATCTAGATCAAGGAAGAGTGAAATCATGCTGAAAAAGATTGTTTTAGTAAACATTAAACCTGTATTTTACAATGAGTTTTATGCTGCTTTGGGTTTTTGCTAACCCCTGCAGGTGCTCATTAAATTAAGAAATGAAGGAAGGAAGAAGAGAAGAAAAGAGAGAAGGCAGGCAGGCAGCAGAGCACATATCGTAATTCATTCATTAATTTATAAATTCAACAAACTTTGTGACCCTTATTTGCTATGTGACCTATATAAATTAACCAACTTCTCTGAACCCCATTCTATACATCTGTTATATTTTCATAATATCAACCAACAGAGAGAATTCTTTTGAGAACAGAGATAATGAAGGTAGAAACCTTCTGTAGACCACAAAATTCAGTAAAAATGCATGCCTGTGACAGCCGCAACAATAGCAGGAGAGAGAGCAGTGGTGGCAGCATACTACAAAAGTACTGGTATAGAAAGACATGGTATTTTTATATCCATATTTTGGAAAACCTCTAAAATAAGTCACTGAAGAGTAGCGCAGCAATACTACTCATTGCCTAAAAGGACAAGCGTCTCCCAAATATCCAATCTGACTAACATGAGCAGCAAAATTGACCAGCAGTTTTCCAATAGTGGCCCTATGTTTAGAAAGCAAAAGGAAAACTACAAGTGTCTCTTTCATGTTTAGCGAAATAAGGAACATCTACCATAAGACACACCAGGGTACATTATGTCTCCAGGACCCTTTCTTTGTCATATGTGAGCTCCAGAAAGGCATCACAGATGCCCTTGGGGTGTGACTAAAGCAAACGCATGGGGCATTTGCCCTCCTGAATTTGTTAATGTAGAAAGCAAGATGCACTACAGAAAGCATGGAGCTTGGAGACACCAACACCTGAGTCTGAGTTCCAGCTTGTCCACTCACTGGCCGTGTCACACTGAGCAGGGTAATTAATGTCACTCTAAGCCTCATTTTCTCACCTATAAGGACCTGAATTTTCAGCAATATGGCATATTGCATATCCTGAGATGACCCACTACATTATCCCACAAATACTGTGAAAAAACACATTCATATCTGAGGTTTCCAACAATGAGGAGAGAATTGAGAATAAGAAAGGTAAATTGCAGCTAATCCATGGCCACCCTGGGCATATTTGTTGATCTCAGAAAAAAAGAGGCATGTGTTTCAATAAGCCCAAAGGGATTAGCCAAGGCCCTGGGCCTATGCAAGAAAAAAAGCTGCAACCAACTGAGACCCCATAAATCCAGGCTTCTTTTAAGGCTACATTCTCAGTGATAGGGCAGTATAGTAAAAAGAAACAAAAGAACAAAAGGAGACACAAAAGAAAATTATCTTCCTTGGCCAGGGTTTTGGGTGGAGGGAAAAAGGCTTCTCTAAGAATTTATAACCACAAACCTACCTACCATCCTACAGTTTGGCATTCAAATGTAGTCCACCTGGATGATCTTGGAACCCCCAAACTTAAGAATTCACTTAAAATTGCCCTAAGTTGTTTACATTTTAGGCACTGGTCAGAACCAACAGAAAATACCTTTTGTAGAGACAAATGTCAAAGAAAATTATAATGCAACTTACAGAAGTTTTTGTAGAAGAAATTAATAGGACATGGGGGAACAATCCTCAAATCTTTTTATGACACTAGTATCATTTTGATACTAAAACTCAGATGAGGGCAGTCTCCTTTATAAGTATAGTTAACAAAAAAATCCTTGACCTGGAAATCACAAACAGCAGTGCATAGAAAAATTATACATCAGGAATAAGTTGGGATTGCCCCAGATATGCAGAAATGGTTTAATACAAAAAAATCCACCAATACAGTATACCACCTTAGCAGAATAAAGGACAAAAAAACTATGTTATAGTTTTAATAGATGCAATAAGAATATATGAAATTCAGCACTCATTCATAATAACAACAATCTATACACCAGAAATTAACCTGATAAAGTATATCTTCCAAAACCCCACAGTAATAAGTATATTAGAAGACTCCCCTTTTAAGATTAGGACCAAGACATTGTACCAAAGATCTCAGTCAAGGGAATGAGAAAGAAAAGTGAAAACCATAAAGCCTATTAAGAAAGAAACAAAACCACCATTATTTATAGATGATATGATTGTGAACCTAGAAAAAACCTGGAGAATCTAATACAAATTATTAGAATGTTTCTGCATATAAGATCAGTAAAGAAAAATAAATTGAATTCCAGTTACCAGCAACAAACAGAATACACAGTTTTGAGTGCGACGTGCACTGTCCGGGGAATAGACACCCTTGAGGCTCGGACTCGAGGGGATGGGAGGGGCATGGGCAATATATTTAACCAGAACTTTTGTACCCCCATAATAAGCTGAAATAAAAAAAAAAAAGAGGCAAAAGCATAAGGTACTTAGGATTAAATTCCACAACTGATGCACAATTATTTGCGGAGAAAATTGCAACACTTGGATGAAAGGCATTATAAAGACCTAAATAAATGAAAAGAAATGACATGTTCATGGACTCAATGACATAAAAATGTCAGCTCTCCCCAAATTAATCTGTAAATTAAATGCTTTTCCTGTCAAAACTCAATAGTTTTTTTTTTTTTTTTTTTTTTTGAGACAGAGTCTCGCTTTGTTGCCTGGGCTAGAGTGAGTGCCGTGGCATCAGCCTAGCTCACAGAAACCTCACACTCCTGGGCTCAAGCGATCCTACTGCCTCAGCCTCCTGTGTAGCTGGGACTACAGGCATGCGCCACCATGCCCGGCTAATTTTTTCTACATATATTTTTAGTTGGCCAGCTAATTTCTTGCTCAGGCTGGTCTCGAACTCCTGAGCTCAAACAATCCACCTGCCTCGGCCTCCCAGAGAGCTAGGATTACAGGCGTGAGCCACCGCACCTGGCCAAAACTCATAGTTTTAATGTAACTTGACAAATAGATTCTAAAGCTGTAAGGAAGAACAAAGAGTAAAGATACCCAAGATAAATTTTGAAGAACGGATGGAAAGACTTACTAGAACCTAAAACTTACTATAAAGCTAAAACTAGTAAGAGAGTGAGATACTGATAAAGGACAGACAAATAGATCAGAGAAGCAGATTAGAGAGCTCAGATCCAGACTCAAGCAAACATAGAAACATGACAAATGGCAGAAGTGGCATTTGCAGATCAGTGAATAAAGTCACAACGAAAGCACAATTATCAAAAGAGAAGGTTGATAAACTTGACTATATTGAAACTAAAACTTCTGTGTATCTAAAGGCACCATAAGAGTGAAAAGATATGTCACAGACTTGAAGAACATATTTGCAATGTATCTAATTGATAAAAGATTAATATCTAGGTTGCATAAAGAAGGCACATGTGAATTTAGAAAAGCAATGGTCAAGAAAAATTTTAAAAGATTAAAATGGGTAAATCACAAAAGAGTAAACCTAAACGGCAACTAAGCATACCAAAAATTTTAAGGAGGTTGCTCTTCCAGGTTGGATACAGACAGTCACAAGTGACTTCTCTCAACCCAACAACAACAACAACAAAAAATCCAGAAACACTGTAACATCAGAGTTTTTCTAAATGCATCAGAGAGAGATGATGTGTAAAGAAACACATGTGAACTAAATTCCAGCAAGTGATGATCCATTCACAGGAGAGGAAACCAACAGCCGTGCACGTCCCTGGCAGAATACCAGGACAAGCAGGAATCCATCACAGATTGGGGTAGGGAGAAACTAGCTAAAGCTTTAATGAACTTATGACATCAGTGTGTGAGCTGGTAAAAAAGATTAGAATTCTAAGGAGTACCATACCAGCCACAGAGCAAGACTGCACCCACCCACCAACTCTTTCCCTGAGGTTTTGTCAAAGGCTCAGGGAATAGCAAAAGATGAGGGCTGAGAGGTATTTCCTCCATGAGTCACATACAGCCTTCCCCAAGTTCATTGTAGTTGCTCTCTGAAAATGGCAGGTCAGGAGAGTTGAGATAGATAAATCCTACGTATGTTGAACTCTAGCTGCCAAGGGCTGGGGCTGGGGAAGTAGAACTGGGAGAAACTTCTCTGAGGCATTCAGGCTGTAGGGCTATCTCCCCAGGCACCGAAGGCCTAGGGTAGGACTTCAGGGCAAAGAGAATCCACAAAGCTAGTAGCCAGGCTGTGCAGCAAAAAGAGAAATCTTCCAGGGTTCAGGAAGCTAGCAACTCAGCTGTAAAGCAGAATTTCCAGAATCTCACCACTGCTCAATCTCCAAGCACAACAAAAGGGAAAATCCTTATTTTGCATTCAATTCATTTGAAGCTAAGAGTGAATTAAGTCAAATTAAAGCTGCAACAAAGCTAAGGTCTAGCTTAACTAGAAGCCATATTAATTTAATCTCTAATGCTAGTAACCTGACACAAGAGGGGGCATGCTTTTTTCTGGATGTAAATATTACTTAATCTAATATCTACTGTTATTTTATACAAAATTCCCAGAATACGATGGAAATTACAAAACACACACAAAACTCTAAAATATTCATGGTTGAGGAAATAGTCTATAGCCATAAATACCAATAGTGCCCAGAAGTTGGATTCATCAGAGATGCACTTTAAAATAATTATGATAATAGTACTAAATTATCTAGTAGAAAAGATAGTTAACATGTGTGAGAGGATGGGAAATTTCCACAGAGGTATGAAATCATAAAAAGAGAATAAATGGAAATATTAGACATGAATCATAAAATATCAGAAATAAAGCCCATATTAGATGGGCTTATGAGTAGACTTGACTATGTACGGGAAAGAATCAGTTGATTTTGAGACAAGGCAATAGAAAAGTATCCAAACAAAAATACGCACACATACATACACACACACACACACACACACACACACGAAAAAATAAAAGCAGAGACTTCAAGATCAGAGGGACAAAATAAACTGGTTTAACATATATGTACTAAGGGACTCAGAAGAAGAGGAGAGGGATAACAGTACAGAAGAGCTATTTGAAGAGATAATGTATAAAAAATTCCATAAACGCCAATGAATCAAATACAAAGAAATCATATCTAGGTTTATAAAAGCCAAATATCTCAAAGCCAAAGAGAAGGAGAAAATATATGGTGGAGGGAGCAGGAGGAGTGGGGGAGGGGGAGAGAGAAGAGAGAAGAAGGAGGGAGAGAAAACAATTAGATAGTTTAACAGTTATATGAATGACAACTGACTTCTCACTAAGAACAATGCAGGCCAGAAGACATTAGAGCAAAGTTTTAATGTACTGAAAGAAGTATACAGCAACCGAAACTATAGTCAGTGAAAATATCATTTATAAATAAAGGTGAAATAAAAACATTCCCAGACAAAAGCTAAGAGAATTAATCTCCAGCAGATCTGTATATAAGAAATGCTAAAAAATATAAATTAAAAGAAGGATGCCAGGAAATGGTATCTGATGAAAGACCAATTTACAAGAAGGAATGAACAGCATCAAAAAGAATAATATATGGGTAGATATAGAATATTTTGGTATAATATACATGTAAAGTTTTAAAGTTATTAACTATTTAAAAATGAAATAATGGAACTTAGAGTATATATGGAAACATACTATCAGATAGTTTATCATACACAAATCAATAAACATGATTCACCACATAAACAGAAGCAAAAACAAAGACCACATGATCATCTCAATAGATACAGAAAAAGCATTTGATAAAATCCACTACCCTTTCATGATAAAAACCCTCAACGAGGTGCAAAAGGAACATGCCTCAAATTATAAAAGCTGTATATGGCAAACCCACAGCCAGCATCATACTGAGTAGGGAAAAGTTGAAAGCATTTCCCCTAAGAAGTGGAACAAGACAAAGGTGCCCTCTGTCACCACTTCTATTCAACATAGTCCTGGAAGTCCCAGATCATTCTGAATTAGGGTGGGCCCTAATTCCAAGAAGTGTTTTTATAAAAGACAAAAGAAGAAGAGGAGGAGGATAAGAAGAAAGTCCCCTAAAGATGGAGGAAGAGATTGAAGTGACACATCCACAAGCCAAAGAATTCCTAGAGCCACCTGCCAGGACGTGGAGAAGGCGGAGAAGGACCCACCCTAGAGCACTCAGCCGGAGCACAACCCGCTGACACCTTGACTTCAGACTTCCGGCCTCCCCAGCTGTGAGAAAATAAATACCAGTTGTTTTAAGACTTCTG
>CM052436.1:163706544-163757573 GCA_028533085.1 Varecia variegata | reverse complement strand
CCTAAAGATGGAGGAAGAGATTGAAGTGACACATCCACAAGCCAAAGAATTCCTAGAGCCACCTGCCAGGACGTGGAGAAGGCGGAGAAGGACCCACCCTAGAGCACTCAGCCGGAGCACAACCCGCTGACACCTTGACTTCAGACTTCCGGCCTCCCCAGCTGTGAGAAAATAAATACCAGTTGTTTTAAGACTTCTGCTTTGTGGTAATTGTTTACAGCTGCCCTAGAAAATAGATACAACTTTTTATGCCTCCTGTGTTTTTACAAAGACTCACACAATTGTAGAATGTGAGCTTGAAAGCAGCCTTGGATATTTTTAAGTCAAACTCTCTCATTTTCAAATAATAAAATTAAGACATGGGTTGGGGGAGAGAAAGCCCCTATGATTCAGACACGGGTATTCTGATTCTTTTTCCATTTTACCCATCCAAGTCAATGTTGAAAAATAGTATTCAGATGGGACAAGGGGAAGAGTCCTTGACCCTTCTCCAGAAAGCTCACTGTCAATCTCCAGCACCATCACACACACCACCTGGCAGTAGAGACACCCAACACAGACAGTACTGCCACCCCGAGCTGGCCGTCACGGGAAGGCTACTTTGGTGTGGCGTATTCTTGGTGAGAATGTGCTGGCTGCCTGCTTCTCCATGGGCACACGCCACCCTCGATGATCCGTTCTCGTTAAACCTCACATTCTTTTCCTGCACACATTTCCTTTTTTCTTTTTAATAAGTCCTTTCCCTCATCCTAGATTTGTTGTGTTCATATTTCTGATCAGGCCTCAGAGAAAACATCTGCAGGCTCTTCATTTGCCAACAATTAAATCCAGCTGGGCCTGGAGACCTCCTTGAAGAAGCTGGGTTTCTTTCTTATTAATCTCTTGAGTATGAAAACTCTTCATAATAATAGATGAAATGAAAGCAGGACATTAATAATGAACATCTGCAGAGTGTTTTCCTGTTCACTGAGCATTTTCATATCCAAGTCCTCATCTGATGCTCCCAGTCACCCCCAACCCTGGGCAGCTGTCACTCATAGTGTCCCGCTCGGCAGAGCGGTGGGAATCCGGCATGAGAGGGGCTGGCTCCCCCTCCTCCCATCACAGAGAGGGTCTCAGGGGTGGGCACATGACCAAGCCTGGCTGGAGGACCCTCCTGCAGGGGTGTAGAATTTAGCCTCCCTGACGCCTGAATCCCAGAGGCTTCAGACAATCTTTTTCCTCCTTCTTGGTTATATATCCCCCTTCTCCTCCCACAGCCCAGGTTCATCACAGAGCTTCCGGTGCTGCCCAGCCAGTGACAAATGGTGGAAGGAACAGCGGATGCTGGCACGGCTGCTTGGGCAAACTGACAGCATCTATTCAAACTCGGCAGGAACACACCCTATCACCCAGCAACTCTACATCTGGGTTTAAACCCAACAGAAATGTGTACATGTTTGCACCAAAAGACTTGTACTAAAATGTTCCTAGTACTCATTGTAGTAGCCCCAAACTGGAAATAACTCAAAAGCGTATCAGCAGTAGAATGGATAAATACACTGTGGTTTAGTCACACGATAGAGTACTGTGTGGCAATGAGAGAGAGATCTGCAGCTTCCCCGACAGTCTGGATGAATCTCACAAGGCTAAGCAAAGTGAGCCGTACACAAAGACCCTCATCACTTTGTTCTGGGAGCCGGGCACGGTGCTGTGTGTGCCTTGTGTAGATCTCATACCCACTGCACGGCTGCATGATACAAAGTGCAACGGCAGGCAGGGACAGTCCGTGCCGTCCCAGTCAGGACTGCAGCTGCGTTCGGAAGACAGGGAGTGGAAGGGGCTCCTGGGGGGGCTGACGGGTTCTGTCTCTTGTTCCCTCTGAGATAGAGAACCAGCAGGCCATGCTCCGTAAGGAGTCATAAGACCCGAACCAAGGTCTCTGATAAAACAAAAGGTGGTGGAGAAGCCAGCCAAAAACAGCTAGGACCAAGATAGCCACAAAAAGATGACCTCAGGTTACCCTCACTGCTCATTATATACTAGTTGTAGCGCATTAGCACACTGAAAGGAACCCCCACCAGCGCCATGACAGTTTCCAAATGCCATGGCAACTCCCGGAAGTTTAAACCCTATATGGTTTAAAAAGACGAGGGACCCTGGGTTCCAGGAACTCCGCATCCCTTTCCCAAAAATCTTATGAATAATCTTCCCTCCACTTAACATAAAATTAAATGGAGGGTATAAAATAAGACCCTGGAAACTCACCAAGGGCTGCCCCTCTCTGTTGCTCTGAGACTACCACTGCTCTGCCTGCGGAGCAAGCCTTCCTTCTGCTGCTTTTTTGCTTCAGTAAACCTGCTTTACTCGGTCAGCTCGCACTTGGATTCTTTCCTGCGTGAAGCCAAGAACCCACCTGGCCTTAAGGCTACACCCCGGTTTTGGGGTCCACTTTTCTGTATCACTTCTTGTGCATGGATGTGTTCATGTTTTGAAAATTGTTTGACCTGTGCATTTATCACAAGAGTACTTTTCTGCACATATTTAATTTTTAATGTAATCAGCTTTTTAAAAAGAAGAGAGGCTATGCGTCAGTCAGGGAAAGGGGGGGTCTCGGGGGGACGCACGACTGTAGGTCTCCACACAGCTAAGGCGGTACCAGGTGGAAGGCGTGGGGCTCAGCAGAGTGAGGCTGGAACCTGAGGAGAGTGACTGGAAAGCACATTGCAGCTCAGTGTCGGGTGAGCTCGTGAGTTTGCGACTTTCACACTGCAAACTTGGCTGCCCAGAAGGGCAGCTCTGCAAGGAACGCACCGCAGAGATGCACCAGCAGAGTCCCCAGGGCCCCTGCAGCCAGCCACCGCCATCGAGGCTGCTTCCTGGCCATCTCAGACCTGGCCCTCCCGGAGGCTGATCCCCTCCCACCACCTCCTGGCGGTCTCCCCATCAGAGGCTCAGTTCTCCCTGCTTGCTTTGAAGAGCTGGTGTGTGACAGGGACTTGAGGCTGCCTCCCAAAGACCGTCTCCTGTCCTCTGTGTCCGGCAGTGTCTCTGTCCTCACTTCTGCAGACTCACTTTTAGGAGGAGAAAGTTATACACAGGACCCGATGTTAAGAATCTGAAGTGCTATTGGGTTCAAAGATTCAAACCGAAGTCTTTATTTTTAGCAAAATGAGACTGGAACAGACTATTCTGAGCAGACTCTTGTCCATGATGACAAATACTTTAGCAAACTGTGGTATAACTTGGATTTATTAAAGTAGGATGTGAACTTTTCAAGGGTAGGAAAATTTCTGAAGTGTTTGGCTAAGGTATAGCCTTCTGTTTATCTGAAATTCTCAAGTAAAGTTGCTGGGTTGTGTGAGACGTGCAATCTAGAATGATCTGTGTACTCTGTCCTGTTCTAAGTGCTTGCCACATATTGACTCGTTCCATCTTCGCCAACGCAGCAGGAGGGTCACACCAGTGTCCTTCCCTTTCTAGCACGTGGAGGTCAGGTAAATTGCCCCAGGCTCCCAGGAAGTGGGGAGCTGGGGCTGAAAATCAGGAGGGCAGGTCCCCGCAGGCACGCGCGTGCCCACCGCACAGACTGCCCGGCACCCACCACATGCTAAGCACTGCACACGGCACTTTGCACAACAGCCGTGTGCAACAGGCAGCACAATACTCACTTCACAGATGAGAAACCTGAAGTTTGCAGAAATTGAACTTCTCGTCCAAGATGACCCACTAGTAGAGGATGGAGCCGCGTCCACTGCGTGTCCAATTCCACGCGCTTCCCGCTCCAGCACAAGAGCGTGTGAGAAATGGAATGTCCTGGCTTATTTGAATTCATAGTGAACGCCACTGTAGCATGTAAAATTTTCTGGCACTGTACTTGGTTTATAGAAAGTTCTCGGGGCAATTCTTTCCTTTCTAATCATGTGTCGTTAACACTCATTCTTTTGTTTCAAGTTGAAACAAAAGGGATTGGGTTGAAAGTATTTCCAGAGCATTTGAAACTTTTCAAGGATAAAGATTTCTTGGCAATTGTATCACAGCGGGGAGACCCCACTCAACCATTTATGCTTTGCGTGCCCTTGGGCACGAAATACAGCTTTTCTGTTCCAGTGATTTTCCCATTTAAAGATGATAACATCCTCCCTGTCTCTCTTGTGTGGATTGTTGTGGTGCCAACACCAAAGTCCAGGTAAATGTGCTTTGAAAAAATAAAGGATACAGCCTGCAAGAGTGAGAAGAATCATTCCATCCCATATCTGTTTTTTTCACTTATAATACAGAAATAAAATGGAAAGAGTTTATAAGCCCATAAGATTATTTTTATGAGCTTTGATTGGCACTAATTCAATCAACATATGTTTATCGAGCCCCTTCTATGGGCCACACACTGAGCCGGGGAGTAGAGCAGTGACCACGAGAGGTAAGTCCCCATCTTCCTGGAGGTGAATTAACCTTGTCTAGGCCAGTGCCTGTAGAAGATGTGGGGCTGAAAATGCTGCCACTTTGCAGAGCTCTTCCTTACGTGCCAGGCAAGGTGCCATCTGCACCTTGTACACATTAGCTCATTTCAGACGAAGTTTTATCACGCCCATTTGCAGACGAGGAACACAGGAGACTTCTCCGGAAGCTAGCTAGCAGCAGTGCAGGTTCAAAAGAGCAAGCACTGGTTGTGCTACATAATTCCAATCCCATTTTCTCCCCAAGTGTGACTTACATTTATGAATAAACCAGGTCAAGAACCTGGCTAATAGTCCAGACCGGAACCAACCTCACCAGACACCATGCAGGCAGCCAGGACAGGGCAGACTGAGCCGACATTGGGGCAGATCCAGGTCAGGGCAAGAGGTTGTCTCAGGGCAGGTTAGGAGAGCAAGACACAAGTTGGGTCAGGTCTAGAGACGGAGGAGGCTTGTCCACACTCTGGCCATCTCCTCATTCCCAAATATTACTCCTCCGCCCTCTTAACAAGCCCCTCCTCCCTTGGAGCCCCCACCAGCTGGCTGCACCGTCTGCGATCCCTTCTTGTCTCTGCCACTGACCAACCTCCGTTTTGCACCTGTGGACCTGATCCTGGTCTCAGCTTCCCTCCGTCTCCCAAATCCCTCCTCCAGCTTGGGTGATTCCAGCCCCCATGTGGACGCGGGGTTACTTGCTGCCTTAGCCCCAGCGATGGCTTCGCTCTACTCATCCACTACCTTGGGCACAGTCTGGAATTTACCATCCGCTATGATTGCTCCATTATTGAAATGTGAAATTTGAACTCTCCCCTCTCTGACCACAGCTCCTGTCCTATCTCCCTCACCCCCTTCCCTCCCACCTCATTCAGACTGCCAGTCCTTCGAGCCCTCTGCTGTGCCTCAGTACACCAGCTCCCTCCTTACTCTACAAACTCTCCTCTTCGGCTGCGAGCCTTTGGTCCATCCTGTCGACAGTTCTCTTGCTCATACCTGCCTTTCCTGCCACACTTCCACAGAAGTCCTCAGCTTAGTCAATCCCATGATGCTGGCAGGTGACACCTGGACATTAACAGTGCTGGAGAGCACCAGGCAACCTTTTGTTAGTGCAAAGCAGTGGTCCCCAGCCTGATTCGAAATCTTAGCTCAGCCATACACCTGTCCATTCTCCACACTGCTACTCCAGACTTTTGCAAGTCCTGTGAGCCTCCAATACTATTTAGTCAAGGTCATGGCAGTGATAAAATTGATGCATCACATTATGTCATCCCAGGTTTTTTAATGAAAGGACTATTTACAAACGTGGGGAGAGTGTGGGCAACCACAGTGATGACATGGAGGCAGCATGACTAGGAAGCCGGAGACAGAGCGGGCTGTGTGGAGAAAGCTGCGGGGACCTTTGGGTGCAGGGAGCTGGGGAGTAAGCGCCCCAACCTCACTCTCTTCCCACCTTCCAGCCTCCTGCTGGTGCCCCCGTCGGCTTGACCTATGAAGAAGGAGGTATAAATGGAGCCCACTAGTGTGGGCACAGGGTGGCAAGGAGGCAGGTGGAGAGTCGACCTGCAGGGCTGGAGGGAAGCCACCGAGCACATGGGCCATCCCTGCCTGGCAGCCAGCACATGGAAATGCTCTCACACACCGCGCTGGCACCCACCACCCACACCAGTCTCCGCATCCTCCCTGCCAGGCCCAGTGAAGAGGTGCGGCACATCCCACATCAGCGCTCTTGGGCTGGAATCCTTGGACAGGACATTTGGGTAGAATTTAAAGAGTCCTTTCACTTAGAAATTAGTGAAAATGAAGATGTATTTTTTCCCATCCAACTGAAATTAACATGTCCTTCAATTATGAAGGCAACAAACCACAGTCTCGTTAGCAGTGTCTCTGATTCTGGCAAGAGTTGAAAGTGCATGGCTCGGCACTGTGGCTCACGCCTGTAATCCCAGCACTTTGGGAGGCCAAGGAGGGAGGATCGCTTGAGGCCGGGAGTTGGAGACCAGCCTGAGCAACATAGTGAGATCCAGTCTCTACAAGAAATAGAAAAAAATTAGCCAGGGGTGGTGTGTGCCTATAGTCCCAACTACTTGGTAGGCTGAGGCAGGAGGATCAGGAGTTTGAGGCTGCAGTGAGCTGTGTGATGACACCACTGCACTCTACCCCAGGCAATAGAGTGAGACCCTGTCTCAAAAAAAAAAAAAAGTTGAAAGTGCAGATAATTTCATATCACATTATAATCATTATACATATCTCTAAACATGTTATCACTATTTTGCCATGCTTTTAGAGCTTCTTATTTAATACATTAATAAAAGTCCATATATTATTAAATCACCAATTTTTTTAAACTTTTCAATAACATTATCTCCATATACTGTTACTGATTTCCTTTGTAATTCTTTGCATTCTATTACATGCAATTAAAAGCATTATTCTGAGAGAGGATCCATAGGCTTCGCTGGACCGTCAAGATGTGGACTGGGCCTAGGTCCAGGGATGGAAGGGCTGTGTCTCTACCCATGACCACGCCACCCAAGCAGCCAGCACAGGACCCACACATGGCAGGTGCCGTTAATATTTGTTAAATGAATGAATGAGTTTCGACCACCCTCTTTATAGGCTCCTTTTTCCTTTGCGTTTTTGTTCCCCCCCCCGCCCCCCCGCCCATTGGCTCTTTTGTCTTCCACGTGTGATTCTGCTAAATCCTTCCCCTCTCAAACAATATCCCCTGTTGCCCTGGAACCTCCTGGGGATATTGATTTCTCTCTCATCGATTCTTCACAGTTATGTTTTTTAAAGTGTTATTTACACTTGCTTCCTCTCCATCAGTCCTCAGCCCTTGGTAATGTTTGCTCTTTTCCACCCAAACTATTCCATTGAGAACTACACTTTGTAGGGCCAAGTCTATGCGTTCATTCGGTGAATCCACGCCTATCGAGGGTCTGTGGTGCAGGAGGCAGGGCAGACAGAGCGTGGAGGAAGACATTTCCCAGCTTTTCCCTCTTGGAGCTCCAGGAAGGCAGACATCAGACCAGGAACAGCAGGTGTGATGAGGATGTGAGAGGAAGGCACTAGATCCCTGTGAGGGTGACGAGGGAGTTCCTGGCACCTGGTGGGGACCTCACCCAATAAATTTTTCATTTGCAATCCTGAAGTCTTCCTTATATTTAGTCAGAAACACAAGAACTAACTATACTCTGTCATCTTGATTTATGATAATATTTATATAATAATTTCAAAATAATTTATAGAAAATAAAAATATAAAATTTTACCTAAAACCATTGCTATTTTATAATTTAATAATAGTTTACTTTAAAATAAATGAACATTTATTTACAGTATATTTTTCTTATATTTAAGGATAGGTCATTAGCTTTGGAAACTCTAGAAGATGCACTTTCTCAGCCTATAGCTGTATCACCTATGTCTAAAGATGCTCAACAAGGTGAAACAGACATATCAGCTAATTCTGACTTTGGAGTGGAGGAAGCTACTCCAAAGAAACTGGGTCATAAAACAAACAAAACTACTTTCTTTCCTCCAGCTTCACAGATATTAATAAGTTATCTCTTTATGTTTTATGCAACAAAGCATTTTAGAATAATGCTGTGGTACTAGTTAAGTTGTGGCATCATTTTGAGACCAATTATTCAGGGTTTAAAGAAGAAAAAGTAAATACAGGCATACGTTATTTTATCATGCTTTGATTTATTATGCTATGTAGTTACTGTGTTCTTCACAAATTGAAGGTTGGTGGCAACTCTGCATTGAGCAAGTCTATCGGCACCATTTTTCCAACAGCGTATGTTTGCTTTGCTAGCATTTTTTTTAGCAACAAAGTATTTTTACTCAGGTATGTATATGGTTTTTTTAGACAAATACTGTTGCATACTTAGACTACAGCACAGTGTAAGCACAGCTTTTGTGTGCACTGGGAAGCCAAAACATCCATGTGACCTGCTTAGTGCAATATTCACTCTGCTGCAGTGTCTCCCAGGTATCCCAGTTTCTCCCAGTGTCTCCCAGGTATCCCAGTTTCTCCCAGTGTCTCCCAGGTATCCCAGTTTCTCCCAGTGTCTCCCAGGTATCCCTGTATGTTAAACATAGATAAAACAAGTTCCTTAAGGGCCAAAAAAAACTGTTTATTACAGCTTTTCAAACTATAAATGAAAAAGTCACTGAAGCCCGTCAGAGGGTAAGTTATCCCATCACGCTGTCTAGGGAGGCACAGTGGGTGGCTTGGCTGGGGAAGCCACATGTAGGTGCCACACTGGGCACAAAGCCAGCAACAGGAATCACAGCACAGCCAGTTTCCAATGCTACAGTCGCCCTTGGAGTGAAGGCTTTAGTTGCAAACATGAAGACTGAGTCAACTGAATTGAACTTCACTTTTTTCTTACAAACGGATGGATCTATAGACGTGGCTGAGCATGCAGTCTTGCTTGCATTTGTCTGGTATCAGCACCCACCAATCATCAGAGAAGACCTTTCATGTGAATACCTTGCAACAAACACAGTGGTGGTGAAATATTCAAAGTGCTGAGTAACTTTTGGATCTTGGAATGAATTATAAAATAAATGTTCTCCCTGACAGCATGAACTCAATAATGGGCAAAACTGCTGGCATTTTGCCCGAATTAAAACATTGGCAACAAACTGCACAGGTAATTATTGTATTTCTCACTGCCACAAACTCATAAATAAAAGCCAGTTTCACATGAGAATGACATTGATGAAGTAGGAAAAATATATTAATTATGCTAAATTTTCATCCTTGAGTATGTGTTTTAACACTCTGTGTGACAAAATAGGAAGTACATAAGTAGCACTTCTCTCCAGAAAAAAAAAAAAAAAAACCTTTTGATATTAAGCTGTAAGTGGAACTAGACAACTTTTGTCATGGTATGTCATTCCTACTCCAAAGGATGACTGACCTATAAACCCGAAGATGAATAAAGGAAGGAAAACATTTGAATGCATTTGTTCCCAATAAAATTTGAGTTTTCAAGTGACAACTAGACTTTTAGAAAACTCGAGTGTGTCACATGAATTAGCTTTCCAATACTTAAAGACTTTTCTGATGAGTTTGGTGGTGGTATTAATAAATGTAGTTTAAAAATATTGTAAAATGGAATATGCCAACACTTGGAAGGTCTAAATAAATCAATGACTATTTTCCAAATTACCAGTGTAACCATGCATGGATAAAAGAACCACTTAAATTTGCAGACAGATTAAAGGATTTTAATCTAAGACAGAATGAAAGGTTCATTGAGAAAAGTTCAGACGCCATATTACAACTCACCTTTAAGGAACTGCCATCTGCTGCATTTTGGCATGTAGCAAAGAATATGTACAATGACCTGACAAATGAGCTATTAGAATATTTCACTTCTTCAGCTACATGTCTGTCAGAAGTTGAGTTTTCTTCATATACTTCAATCAAAACATCACATTGCAACAGACTGAATGAAGAAGGAGATATAAGAATACTGTTCTCAATAAAAACAGATATTAAAGAGATTCGCGAGAATGTAAAACAATGGCACTTCTGCATTATATTTTTGTTTTAGAAAAGATAAGTATTTTTCATAAAAATGCTATTTATGTTAACATGTAGGGGATTTACTGTTGTTACAATAGTCCCTTTATCTGCAGGGGACACGTTTCAAAACCTCCAGTGGAGCCTGAAACTGTGGAGAGTACCAAACCCTACATAGACTATGTATTTTCCTGCACATACATACCTAAGGTAAAGTTTATTTTATAAATTAGGACCAGGAAGAGATTAACAACTTCTCTTTGGCATATATTTGGCTTCCCTTTGGCATATCCGAAATGCCAGCGTCACTACTCTGGTGCTTTGGGGCCATTATTAGGTCAAATGATGGTGACCTGAACACAAGTACTGCAATACCAAGACAGTCGATCTGAAAACTAAGACTGCTCCTCAGGGACTAACTGGCAGGTGGCACAGACGGCCTGGATGTGTTTGACAAAGGGAGATTCACACCCGGGTGGAATGGAGCAAGGTGAGGTGAGATTCCAACATGTTATTCCAATGGCGTGCAATTTAAAACTTATGAATTGCTTATTTCTGGAATTTTTCATTTAATATTTTCAGACTGTGGTTGACAGTGTAGGTAACTGAAACCGTGAAAAAGAAAACTGCAGATAAGAGGGGCTACTGTACTCGAGTCCTGGATGTCTGTGAGTAGGGATTATAAAGTGATTGGATATTGAAATAAATGCAACGTGGAGAAGAGAAAAGGGCACACCTCGAATCCTCACTTGGGTGAGGCAAAGTCATAAAATGTAACCAAAATGCTTGTACCCTGAAATAAAAAAATAAAAAAACTTTAAGGAAATAACGGAGTCTATGCAAAAAATAGCAACTTTTTAGTCAGCATATTAGCTTCAAAACATAGAAGTGTGTCATTTGAAATTTGGTTTGCTCACATATGATGCTCTGTCTTCATATTTATAAGCTGAGTTCATTCCTTCAGAAGTTAAAATATCCTTATTTAATTGATTTTTAAAATGGAACGTTTTGTAACAGTCTTACAGTTGTAACACAAATTGCTGAGCATATGCTTGGGTTTCTTCAGATTCTTAGAAGGAGATAAACTTTGAAAACAGAAGTCTGAAAAAACTGACTGTATTGAGAGGGAAAAACGGAGGGAAGCATTCTGGAATCCCCTGCTTGCCACTGCTGAGCAGAGCTCCCGAGCACATTTTCAGAAAGTTGCTAAGAAAAAGGCCAAACTATTTGCCTTTTTTCCATGGGAAATGGAAAATGTGCTGGCCTGGAACGAAAGGGGTGAGAGGCACTCTTGGTCCTTCCTTGAGGCTTTCCCGCCACCAGGACAGCAGCCTCTCTTCTGTAACGTGGACAGAACTTCACACACAGGACGAGGCCCAGAGAGAGCTGACTAGACGCTGCAGAGACGGCTTCAAAGCCCCAGCCGGCCTCGGGTGCTGGACCTGCAGCCCCCCGAGTGCAGCAAGGTGGTGACTGGCCGACCCCAGGCCCCTGCAGCACCGAGAGTGAGACCCCTGCCACCAGGAGACCACTGCACTTTAAAATGCATTTATAAGTAAACATTTTTTAATTTCTAGGTTTTTATTTCTAAAATTGTGTATATTGGTAGATACAACCCACATACACAGAATCTCTTTAAGGTCCTCAATAATTTTTAAGGGTATAAGAGGTCCTGGGACCAAACATTTTGAGAACCACTGCTCCAAAATGTCTATTTTGTGCCCACACAGATGGCCATGGGCACCTGAAATAGTGATTTCTTTAGAAATCTCACTTTTTTGGAAACATATTAGATAACAATTCTTGAATGCTACTATGTGCCAAGCATTGTAATAAAGTGCTTTATAAGCTTTGTTGTATTTAATTCTCAGAGCTCTATGATAAAAGTTTTATTGATCATCAAGCCCAATCTGTGGTCTGATTCCCCAGCGGCAGGCCTGAGATTTGTCTGGTGGTGTTTACCAGCATGGGCTCTTTGGAAACCACCAGAGAAATGGGGCCAGAAAGGACAAGAGGGCAGGGAAAGACCAAGCACTTTCACTCACCAGGTGGAGCCCCAAAGGAGAGCTCTGTGGACAGTGAGTCACTTCTCAGAGGATCGCTGATCAGGCCACAGGGAGCTTGAGGACTTACACACCTACACCCAAGTATCTCCAGAAGGATACGGCTCTTCCCAGGAAATTCCAGCTCTATGCATCAGGCAAAGAAGATTCTAGCAGGATGAGGGCAGCCCTCCAGAAAAGACAGGCAGCCACTGGCAAGCTGGGGGAAAGGGCACTGGGGGCTGAAAAGAGGAGCCTCGTGGCCTGGTCATCTTTCAAAGGCCCCACCTCACCTCTTAGTCCTACCGCATGGGCAACACCTGAGTTTCGGTGGGGACACATTCAAACCACAGTGTTCCACCCCTGGGCCCCCAGAATTCATGTCCTTCTCACATACAAAATACACTCATTCCATTGCAATAGCCCTCAGACTCTTAATCCATTCCAGCATCAACTTCAAAAGTCTAAAGTCTTAACTAGATATCATCTAAATTAGATACAGGTGACCTCAAAGTCGCAATTTATGCTGAAGCAAATTCTCCTCTAGCCCATGAAATCAAAAGTTGGGTGCTTCCATAATAGAGTGGCAGGACAGGTGTGTACAATCCCAGCCCAAAAGGAAGAAAAAGGAAAGAAGAAAGGAGTAACAGGTCCCAAGTAAGTCCAAAACCCAACAGGGAAAACAACATTAAATCTTGAGGCTGGAAAATAATCTCCTTTGACTCCAGGCCTCCCCTTCTGCACACCCTGGGGCAGGGCTTGGGTCCCCAAGGCTCGAGAGGACACCACCCCATCTCTGCGGGGCACCGCTTTGCTCTCACAGGCTGCCATGTCATGCTAGCGGCTGTCCAGGTCTGGGGCTTCAGGGAAGGCCCTGCCATCGTGATTCCACCAGGCATTGCCCTAGGAGGGCTGCAGCAGATCTCTGCCTGGGTCCCAGGGTTCTCAGAGACATCCTTTGAAACCTGGGGTCGAGGAAGTTGTGCTTCCACGGCGTCTTCACTCTGCACAGCTGCAGAATTAGCAACATGTGGATGCTGCCAAGGCATCACTTGCACCTTCTGGAGCAGCTGTCCAAAATGCACCTGGGCCTGCTTGAGCCACAGCAGGGGTGGCCAAGGAGTGCTGCACCAGAACGTGGGGAGCAGGGACTTGAGATGGCCTTGAGCTCGGAGGCCCCAAGTGTCCCTGAGTCCCTCCCTCAAAGCCACTCTGCCCTCGAGGGCCTGGCACTCTGGGTGTATGATGGGCATGGAAGCCCCAGAGATCTCTGAAATGCCTTCAGTGTCATTCTTCTGTCATGTCTGCAAGTAGCCCTGGCTCCCTTCTGTGCATACTAATCTCCTTATCAAGTGATCACTTGGCCACACCTTGCGTCTTCTCTCCTAACCATGCTTCTTTAATTCTTCATATGGCCGGGCTGAGAATTTTCCAAACCTGTAAGATCTGTTTCCCTTTTGATTATACATTCTGTCATTAACTTGTGCTCTCTGCATTTTACTACAAGCAATTAAGAGAAGCCATGCGGCACCCTGAACACTTTTTTGCTTAGACATTTCTTCCACCAAATAGAATCCATCACTCTTAAGTTGTACTTTCCACAAATTCCCAGGGCACAGGCACAATTCAGCCAAGTTCTTTGCCACTTTGTAACAAAGACGGCCTTTCCCTCAGTTTTCAATATGATATGAGGAATAAGATATTCCTCATTTCAGTTTAAAACTTCATCAGAATGACCTTTAATCTTATTTCTACCAACATTCTGGTCATGACCACTTAGGTACTCACCAAGAAGACCCTGGCTTCTCTGCAGCTCTTCTATGCTCCTGAGCCCTCACCAGAATCACCCGTAATTGTTCAATTCATGGCATTGTAGGCTTTTTCCAGTATTTACTTCAAAACTGTTCCAACCTCTACCTATTATCCAGTTTGAAAACCACTTCCACATTTTTAGGTATTTGGTACAGTAACATCCCACTCCTGGTACCAATCACTGTCTTCATCTTTTTGTGCTGCTCTAACAAAATACCGGAGCTGGGGTAGTTTATAAACAGTAGAAATTTATTTTATTATAGTTTTGGAGGCTGGTAAGTCCAAGATCAAGGAAGCAGCAGGTTCAGTTGTCTGGTGAGGGCTGCTCTCTGCTTCTGAGATGGCACCTTGATGCTGCCTCCTCCAGAGGAGAGGAATGTTGTACCTTCATGTAGCAGAAGGCAGAAGGTGGAGGGGCAAGCTAGTCAATGGACGAAGCCTCTTTTGTAAGAGCCTTAATCCCATTCATGCAAGAGGAGCCCTCATGGCCCACATCTCTCAAAGGTCCCACTTCTTAATTCCATCACACTAACAACAGCAGAATTTTGGAGGGGACACACTGAAAACACAGCAGGAATCCAAGCAGGTATGAGCATGGGCACAGAGCACTGACAGCATCTGCTATATCCCCATTTCACAGTTGAGGTAAGTTATTTCCCTCCAACCCAAATTTGTCTTTCCTGAGAAGCCAGATTATTTGTCTTATTATCTGTATCATCCAGCCCCACAAACAATACCATCCTTCCAAGCCTTAAACACAGGTATTATCTAAGACTTCATCTCTTCCTTGATCTCTTATAGGAATTTGGCTACCAACCCATGTCAATTTTATTTCCTTGACATCTCAGGAGTGCATGCCAATTAAAAATTCTGGATGCATCTTTTTGCTGTAAAATTGGGGAGAAGCATACAGCTTATTCAACTGGTGAAAATAGGGATGCCATCTATTTCCTGCTTCCAACAGTGGATGTGGAAATGTCAACATTAAAAGAGTTGGGTGTATAGAACAGATCTTTCACCCACCGGCCTGGGGAAGGAAGGAAGAAACAAAGAGAAAGACATCTACTGCTTCCAGGCAGACAGGATGTCTCTGAGGAACAGAGAAAGCCAGGCACCCTCAGAGGAGCACTCACATTCAATATGACAATTCTCTGAAGGATGCCTAAGTGATGTTAAATATTCAATCACTCAGAAATCCAATAAGGCTATGAGAGGTAGGAAGAGGTGGTAGCAGCTCCTTTCCCAATAAGCTTCTTAAAGAATAGAATTTTCAGTAGAAATTCTCATTTGGGAAACTGGTAAAGAAGAGAGGGAGGCAATGGTTCTCCCTATACTGTCCGTTCCCAGTGCCACCACCTTAGTTGATCACTGCAAGAGAGACCTCACTGACCTCCCTGCCTCTGTTCTCCCTGCCCCCATTCAGTTACGCACTCCCCTGGGGACGCAGCTAAGGCAGGCGTCATTTCACGGCCCTTCCCTACTTAAAACCCTTCCGTGCCTCCTCACGGTCTCTCCAGGATGAAATCTAAATTCCTAAGCCTCACATCCAGGGTTCTTGGTGATCTGCTCCCTGCCTTTCCAGCCTCAACTCTAGTCATTTGACCTTTTGCATTTTATGTTTTTGTTACTGCAAGCTGTTTATGTATGAATGCCTTCTCCCTACCTCTCTCTGACCTGGAAACCTGTCGTTCACCTTTCAGTGTTCAGCTCAAAGGTCACCTTTACCAGAAAGGCTTATCTGACCTCTTCAGGTTGACCTACGTGTCCCCTTTCTGTACTCTCTATCTTAGCACTCATCACAGTGTCCTGGGATTTCTTGCCAGTCATCACAGAAGAACTGTGAGCTCACTGAAAGACCTGCCCTACCAGTCTTTATACTCCGAGTAGTGCTGGGCACAAAGCCAGACTTTGCTGGCTGGCTGAATGGGCTGAATGGGTGAAAGTGGAGTGAACACTCCAGAACCATGGATGAGCAGCTTCTGCTCTGATGGTTTCTGTGTGTACTGGGGTTAATACCATCTTCTCTTTGGGACTCTCAACTGGTAAGGATCCCTCAAATCCTTTACACCGGCGCCATGGTGCTACCCTCGAGACTCAATCCTGTAGCTGACTCTACAGCCAAAATATATCTAAATATATGAGCTTTCCATTTCTTTGTTACGAGCCTAATCCAAGACACGATTATCTTTCCTGGGCCACCACAAAAGCTTCCTGAATAGGCTGCTTGCTTTCACACCTCCATCCATCTTCCACAGAGCAGTCAGATTGATCTTTTAAAAACACAAATTAGCTTGGTGGATTAAAGACCGACACCAAACTCTTTGCCACTATTCCCAGCAAGAGGCGGAGTCTGTTCCCCTCCTCTGCGTCTGGCTGGTCCTGTGGCCTGTGTTAACTAACGAAGTGCAGCAGAAGTGTCTCTGTGTGGCTCCCAGGACTGGGTCTTGAATCAGCTATATAGGTTTAAGCAGTTTCCAGAGCCCTGAAAGGCTGGTAATGATACTTCACACAGGAAAAAAAATAGCGATATAATGACAAAAACAACAACAGATTTTAAGAATTGTTAGAAGTCCTGAGGCTTTAATTTCCATTATGTCTCCAAATCCTGTGATGTTGGGACTAGAATCCATATTTTCCACATGGGAAGACTATATCTCTGGGAGACAATTTTCTCAGTAACCCAAGAGCCAGCATTCAAATCCAGGCCTCACTGATGCCGACACTCCCATTCCTTCCACCGCCCCCCCCTTCCTGAATGAGAAATCCTAAACTCTTCCTTCCCTTTTATTTGGGGACTATGACAAATGCTCTTCCCCAAGTCTAGACATCAGACTTAAGAGACTAAAAGACAGGTCCAATTGTTGATGAGATCTTATTTTCTCCAAATTATTAAAACAATAAGTCAGATGGCTCTTGGATGCCACATTGCACGACTGTGATTTTTGTCCTGCCCTAAGAAACACCCTGTATGTACAAGGGCCAAATCCTGTAATTGAAACCATATGTTAACCAATGCCCTAAACACACTTGCACACTGCTTCCTTCCAAATCTCACTGTTCTTCAAAACATGCTAATGAGGTAAACAGGGCCTGGCATTCCGGCATCACTTCAATAACAGCAAAATCTGTGGCCAATGTCAGTTTTCTAAATGTTCCTCCCCTCTGCCTCCTTCACTTTTGCTGCTTCTCAGCCCTCGGTTCTCATAAAATGTGGAATGACCTCCCGGCAAGGAAGAATCAAAAATATTTCAGTTCTATAGGTCAGTGGCATTTTTATGAACTTTAAATTGTATCAGTCAATCATAATCTTGCCTCTAAGTCTGAAATCATGCAAAATTATACCTCCTCTAAATCAATTTAATCTGTAATTTAAGTTATGCACTGTGTAAGAGGGCCGGAGCCCCATGCTATTCCCAAGGCAATGCGTAATCAGCCTCAAGGAAGCTGAGCATTGGCAGTTCAAAGTTGGGTTTTGCTGAGCCTAAGCTATTTATTTAAGTGTCCCTGGCACTCACATATGCACACACACAACACGGAAGCCCCAGAATGCTGCAGCATTCAACACACACTCACACACACACACAAACACACACCACCCACCAGGAGCTAGTATTTATTGAGCACTCACTATGCACATGGCAAAGAGCACTTGGGCTCCGCATGCACTCACACACTTACAATGTTAGGCACTGGAAATAGAGCCCGATAGGACTTTATTTTACAAATTAACAAATCTGTTCCTATCACACCCACCCCACCTGGTTAAAAACCCAGTCGGGTTTTAATGGCTTCCTGTCAACCTTAGGATACGAACTAAACTGCTTATGCAAGTTCAGAAAGTACCTCCAACCCCTTCAGCTCCCCTTCCTTTCTGCAGGTCCACTACACTGGCGTCTCCCCTGTCTCCTTGGACGGTGCTGGGCGCCTGCCCCTGCCGTGCCCCCATCCACGCTGCGCTTGCACCGGGGCTTTTCTCCTGCCCCATTCTCCTGGCACCAGTCTCAAACTCCCGTCTATTTGTCAGGTCTCCTACTTTCCATTCTCACAGTTTCTTAGCCTTTTTTTGTCATAACAAACACTTCACTTTGTTGTTTGTATTTCCAATAAATTCCACTGGGCCGTAAGCTCCAGGGGGGTAAGTGTTGTGTCTGTGTGTACATCGCTGTGTCCTCGGCACCCACCACGATGCCTAGCACCTGGATAAAGGGATGCTCCTTGTCTGTAACAACAGCTCTCAAAGTGTGGTCCCCGGACCAGCCACATCAGCGTCACATTTTTAAACAGATGCCCCACCCCTTCCCTTGTGCTATTACAGTCCGTTTATCAACAGGAAAAGACCTATGTAACTAAGTGTCTAGAGGGACAAAATCTCTGATTTCTCCCAAGAAAAAAATGCTCTCTTGCTTCCTCTTAAAATTTAACACTTCATTCATACCTCTTTCACAATAAAAACATCAATTTGGAGCATTGGGCAATATGCACCAAAATATGTTAAGGAAAGATGAAAATTCAAATCTGTATAGACAGTCTCTTCCAAACATGTGAAAGTAAGCAAAACACTAAAAGAAAATGCCAAAGAAATTGAGACAGAGATAGTCTTTCAACTATGGGATCGTGAGTTATTTTTAATTTCTTCTTAAGTTTCTTGTGTTATTAGCACATTGTAATAATTAAGACAGTGTGCCTGTGGTGCAGGGCTGGACAAACAGACCACAGGAACAAGTCAGGCAGCCCAGCCACGAACCCGCAGGCAGAAGGAAATGGCGCACGGCGCTGCAGGGCACTGGGACCACAAGCTGCGTGGTCGACAGCGCTGGAATGATGAGTTCTCTACAAGAAACAGAGTGAGACTGGCCTAAGTATCACCATATGCAAAAATTAGCACTTCCATATCAGACACAGAAATCTCTTGAATATAGGAATCAAGTGTGAAAAGCCAAGCTTCAAACTGTTGGAAGAAAATATAGGGAAATATCATAATGACCTTGAGATTGGAAAGGATTTTTCAAAGCAGCCATCAAATATACTAACTTTAAAAGATAAAGATTGGTAATTTAATTCCATTGAAATTTTTCTTTCATCAAGAAGTGTAAATACAAGCTACAGATTGCAAGAAGATATTCAATACATATAAATCTCGCCATAAATCTATAACATAAGCAACAAGACAAATAACCTTGTTACAAGTGAGCAAACAGCATGGATGTCGATGGGAGGGCTGCCACCTGAAACAAGGGACAAGGAGGCTTCTCTGAGAAGGGAACATTTGTCACTGCAAAGGGGCAGGCTTCTGTTAACCGCAGGAGGCTCAATCTAGGTGTGTGTTAGAAGCTCACTGCATAAGGAGACCCAAGCCACAGTCGCCAGCAACCTCTTTATCAGTAATAAACATGCTACTTTGATCTCCGTCTGCCTCACTTCTGAGTTTTGTTCTCAACCGGTGAAAGGTGGGGCAGGTAAAGGGAGGATGGAGTGTTATTTATTAGGCTCAGGCCCCAACAGAAAGGAATTCAGATTTCATTCTGGGTGGTTTTGGACAAGTCGGACTTAATGTGACTTAAGCTGTTTTGAAGTTCAGCCTGGCGGCTGTATGGAGAATAGACAGTAGGTGACAAGGAGGTAAACAAACAATCATTAGTCGGCTTCTGCCATAACCCAGCACAGGGCTGATGGTCACTTGGTGGCAGGAGTGAAAGAATCAAGCCGTCAGAGCCAACAAGATTTGCCAGCGTACTGAATAGGGGTGATGGGTAAGGGCGGAGAAGGAATCAAAAGAAATAATGGATATAAAGTGTCTTCAAGATAGCAGTGCTAATTCACAACAACTCCTTAAGATCATATACATTATAAATATACATATATATATCTTTAAGTGAATTCACGCTGCTCAGGTTTTATCTGAGTTTTAGAGCAGAGGATGCATAGACTATAACTTGTAGAGATAAGAAAGTGCAAAGAGACAGAACACTTGCGTTTAAAAGAACAGCGCCGACCTTCTGCCTGCCATCGCTGCCTTCTCTCTGCCAGGGTCATAGAAAATGGGCTTGCTCTCACTCACCAAGATCTCTTGCAGGCTGACTCATCACATATGAATGTTTTATTCTCACAGCCAGCAGCCCCGACCTCGTGCAAATATGACATTTATGTCCAAGTTGAATGCACATAAAATGTCATCCTACCCTCTCCAACACAGCAACTTCCAATTATATCATGTGTTAAGGGACGATGGCAAATGTGGGAGAAATTGCCTGGTGACCTTTGCTAAGATAACAAAACTGGAGCGTTTGGATGAGATCGCAGGATGAGATCGCAGGATGCCAGCTAACTCTGACAAAGCAGACAGTGGTGGCTTCGGCAGGGGAACCGTGGTGAGGACCGGGGTTCACCCGCATCTGCACAGCCCACATCGTCAGAAAATCTCGAGTTGTGTCTTGAGAGCTCTTAATTATACTGACAGGAAGGCCACAGGCTGCAGGGAACAAGCATTTGTTTCGTGAGGTGTCACATCTGAGTGTTACTTGGACAAATAAACCTGAGTGCCTGGGTCTGATTCCTGTCTGTCCCTCGGTAGCTGTGTCACGTTGGACGTGGTTTTCTGCATCCCGTGCCTCAGTTTCCCTACCTGTTAAATGTCAATAATAATCACATCTACTTGCCTACTAATTGTGAGGATTAAAAATGATGGCCTGTTTAAAACACCTGAACAGTCTCTGACGCATAATACATGCTCAATAAAGATTAGCAAGTAACAGTATCATTGAATGAAATCACCTATGTCATGCTTTGTTATAGTACCTGGCACACAGTAGGGGCAAAAAAGTCATTTGTTGCATGAGCATTGAATGAAGTATCATTACCCTCTTCAGTTTTCATTGGTAAAAATTAACTCCCAGGGTTGTCATGAACATGAAATATTATGGCAAATGCCCAATCAGTGACAGTTTATAAAATGAACTGTACAAGCCCCATTCACTGAAGAAGAAACAAAATCAGAGAGACTTGTCACTTGATCATTTTAGAGCTTGTGTGATTCACAGTTTAAAATGCAAGTTTGCTTACTTTTCAAACGAACAAACTTGCATTTTAAACTGTGAAGCACGACTGTTTGTTTGTGTTTCTGTTTGTTTTTTCTTCCTGGGAATGGATTATGCCTCATGGGGTCACTGCGCAAGGTGAGTTTAACACAGGAGAGAAGGCTGGCGTGGATGCTCCGTGTTTGACTACGTCCCAACAGCCTATTCCTGAAACGAACGAACAATGTGCCCGCCAGGGATTCCCCCAGGGATTCTGTCTCCCGCCCTGTCTGCCCTGACGGAGTCCCAGATGCCACAGCGCGCCTGGGCTCCCTCTCCTCCCCAGGCCCCGGGGGACCTCCTGGGGTTCTGGCTGTCACGGGAGGCGCTAGGGTGACTCTTCTGGTCATCCTTTGCTAACAGGACTACCTCTTGTGGCTGCCAATGCAGACTTTTCTCCCCATCTGGCAGCTGAACACCCCCGTCCCACCCCCATAATTACGAATCTTATCTGTTAGCCTTGGACCAGGACGGTCTTATCTTCTCAGTTTCTTACAACATACCCAGGGGAGAGTTCAGAGGAGTAATGAATATTTGCAGAAAATGAAGTCAATGGACAAATAAGTTTGTTCTAAAACTTACTTTACCTCGACAACCTTTGGATGGAATATGCTTTTGCACGCTGTGGTGTAAGTGTTCCAAAGAATATATTAAATGCCCATTTATCTGCTTTTGAAAGCCTGCCAATGCCTACTGTAGGGCAGGACACATGAAACCGACTTCACACCTGGTTCCTGCCTTCCTGGAGTTTCAAGTCTAATAAGGGAATGACTGACCAGGACATAAGCCCACAAGTAGAATTCATAATATATCCCATCGAAGGACACAAGAACACAACAGTTCAGGTTTGTTTTGGGCGACTGCAGGGTAAGAAAAGTCTTCATGGTAAAGGAGGTATTTGTGAAGGACTGGCTACGAGGTGCACGTGCAGAGACGGAAGGAGGAAAATGGATGGCACAGACGGGGCAAGAAGACGGGTGCACACAGGGCCCAGGTTGTGGCACATGACCAGGGAGAGGGGACACACGGAGGGGAGGTGGGGAAGGTGTGCACAGCAGATCAGAGGCATCTGGTAGAAAACCTGGAGGAGGAGGAGGAGGAGGAAGAGGGGAAGGAGGAGGAGGAAGAAGGGAAGGAGGAGGAGAGAGGATGCATAGCACACCCAGGCTGGATTTGTCTTTGACATTATGCCTTTGTAATAAGATGCTAATTTCAAGTAAATGGCTGCTCCGTTGCATATGTGCTGAGCTGTGGGTGTGTGTTTGACATTTTAACTTTTCAGTGGAAGTGCTTCAGTGATGCATAATTTAAGCCTTCCAGGAATTGTGCTGTTACATCCAAATCAGGCAGTTGGCCTCTAAAAATCCACATATTTGACCTACATTCCTGTGTCAGCAACATGAAACCTACTGCCCTTGGAAATTCAGTATCTGACCTAAATTCCCGTGTCAGCAGCATGCAGAACCCTGCCCTGAGAGACGCCGCGGCAGAGGAGTCGGTCTGGGCTTTGGAAGCAGACAGCTGCGGGGCCACGTCCCGATTCTGTTTCTTTTCAACGTTGCAACTTCGGACCAGGTTGTTAAAGTATCCAAACTATTTCCTCCCATGTCCAGTGGGGGCATTATAAAGGCATCCTAGGCACCGGCATTTTATAATAATTAGGTGAGATAATGTAGATGAGGAGTCTAGCACAGAGACTAGCACACAGTAGGTGCTCACCACAGATGGCAGCTACTATGATGATCATCATCAATCCAGTTCAGTTGAACAAACAACTATGGACAGAGTAACTCAGGGAATTATGTGTCGTGGAGCTGGTTCTCTAAAAAGTCACATACACAACAGACAAGAAGACTTGCAAACTGGTCCCTGCTTCCACGGAATGCAGGGGAGGGTGGGGACAGAACAACGGTTCCTCCTGCTGCTCCCCCATTCACTGCCTTCAGGACCTTGGCTATTGTCACATTTGAGAAATGTAAACTCTGCTTCCTGGGGCGCATGGTCCCCCAATCTCTCTCCCCCTCCCCCCACCTTCTGTTAACGTCTTAGCCAGAGGCACGTTGTCTCTGCCCCAACCTCTGCACTTGCAGAAGTGCCCGGGACGGCTGGGACGGAGAGTCCAGAGAGAGTGCTGTGAAGGAGGGTGGGGGTGCCCAGCTGGGTGGGACTTTGAAAATCAAACAAAGGAATTTAGACTTCTTCCTGAAGCAGTTGGGAGCCCGATGAATCTCACAGCAGGGAGGAAGTGGTTTCCAAAGAATGGAGTTTAATGAAGGTTGCTTGCTAGGCATTATGATCATTTATCTGACAGGACCAAGAAATCGTGTTTACCAGATGGGCTTGGCTGGGGAAAATGAAGCCAGGATCAGGACTCTCATCTTTCCCTATCCACCATGGGGTGATCAGTAAATTCTTAAGTGGATCTTCCCTGCTTCCCCACTCAGGGTTTCTGGGAGGCCTTGCGACTGCCTACCTCGCCGACCAGTGGCAATGGGAATGCCACGAGGGTCCCAAGCCAGGGCTTCAGCGGGGAGCCGGGAGCCCTCGGCGGCACCGTGCACAGAGCTCCTGCTGTGAAGCCAGAGCCACGCCTGCCAGTCCTTCCAGCTGAGTGGCTCTGACATAAGGTCACTGAGTCTTGCTGGGACTCAGTTTTCTCCCCTGAAACTGAAGAAAGTGGGAAAACTCCTCATGACTGGTGTGAAGATCAAATGTCACAACAGCTACAAAGTGTTGTGTATGCAGTAAGAGCTCAATAAATCATACATGAGACTTGGTTTTAGTCCAGAGCACACATCGTGGTTTGTTCTTTTTTGTCACTGTAGCACCAGTGTTTGGTGATGGCTCATTCTACTCAGCAATATCTACCGTCCTTCCTTTCTAGGCACATGGTAGAAATTCACTTTCTGATCCTTTGTGCTGCACAGAGCCCTGTAACAACTAATTGTCATTTGTAAGCAGAAACATGTGTGTGCCACTCCTGGGCTGAGCTCTCTTTCCCGCCAGCCCTGACATGCACAGGGCTCCAGGGGCACCCTCAGCCTTGGCACCTGGGTCACCCAGGGAGCAGGGCCCTCTGCCAGCCCAGTGAGACGTTCTGCAGAGGAAAGAGACCTTTGTTGTCTAAGCCATGGAGAGCTGGGGACTGTTTGTCACTGCAGCACAGCTTACCCATCCTGACTGACAGAGCAGGGCCTGTAACATAACGGCGCCCAGAACATGTGTTCTTTTTGCATAAATGTATAGAGAAGGAAGTAAGGACTTAAAAAATGAGGGGGACGGGGAAGACAAAGAAAAGGAAGGAAAGTAAGTGTCCAGAAAAGAGACAACAAATATGTGACACAGGTCATGTGACTCCTTCTTTGCCCTCCCAGGCAGGCAGCAAAATTGGATCACTGTCTTCTGTCCTGATGGGCACCTGCGTCTTCTCAGACGTGGCTTCAGACTCTCAGAACAATGCAGCCACTACCAGCCATTTCCCATTGAGAAGAAAAAATAAAAGCCTATCTTCCCTCCCTGGCCTCTTGCCACTAGCCTGCTCTGGAACAAGGCGGCGGGCAGGCGTCCCAGGACCGGGATGGTCCAGAGGGCCATAGGTCCTCAGGGAGTTGGAGAAGACAGAGAGAGAGTGGGTCCAGGGCTGCCCCTGAGGGGAGTCAGGACGCTGACTGGGGAAAGCCTAAACGTCCAGTTGGAAGCAGCCAGTCTGGCCTCTGTGGGGCCGCACGTCTCTGCCATGGCTACTCGGCTCCGCCACCGTAGCGCGAAAGCAGCCGTGCACACTGTATAAACGAAGGCGCCTAGCTACGCCCCAATGAGACTCCAGTCAGGGCAACGGGACGCACACCAGACTGGCCACGACCCACGTTTGCCAACCCCACCAAAATTAGCAAAACCGGGAAGCTCCTGCAGCAGTTCAGAATGGGCTGCGTCTGGCCTGGCACTGCGGCCTGGGTCGCAGCTGGACAGGGCGGGAGGAATGAGGGAAAGAGATTAAGGAGGAAAGAGTAGGAGGGCTCGTGGAAGCAGCAGGGAAGACAGCCAAGGAGCAGATGGTGGCGCTCTGGACCCCACCTCCGGCCCCTGGGCTTGTCCTCTCCCAGACCCAGGGTCAGGCTCCTTGGACGTGTGTCTGTCCTCGTGGGTGCAGAATGGGTCTGGCGGACGCTGTCTCGTTCCAGCAGAGACAGATCTGGGTTGACAGAAATGTTTTGCAGATGGGCCTTTTCACGTCCCCCGCACAGCTGCTCCCACCCCGCCTGCGTGTGCGTGACTCACCGCTCGTCTTCTCAATTACCGAGGCCTCCATTCACCAGCCCCCACCTGCCGGGCGCCCCTCGCCAGGCCCCCGGCACTCCTGAGACAGAGCTACTGCTGCTGGGAGAAGACTCGCCTCTGCTGTTAGCTCGGAGAAGCGCTGTGATCTCTCCAAGCACCGGCCACCATAAACTACTGACCACATGTTATTTCCCAGGAGCGTGGTGGCTCTGTGGAGGAACAGCAGAAGCAGGGGGTGCTTACAGTTGAATATTTAGGATATTCCTAAATATCCTAAATAGTAGGATATTCCTGCAAATATGCTCACATGGGAAGCCACTGCCGGCCCTGTTGCTAGAACTACCCTCCCGTGGAGGGAAAACAGGGAGTCAAAGGAAGGTTCCTGCTAATCACCCTAAGGGAAGAAAGTCGTAGCTTTCACTGGATTGTGAGGGTTGTTTGTGCTTTTTGTCTCTCTGCTGGGCATGATGACGTAGGAAGATATTTGACCACAACCCACAACCAACTCCCTATCATTGTCACAGGCTACAGTAGGAAACAGCAAAGGGGACGCTCCAAGCCAAATCTGCTGGCTCAGCACCACAGAGCTCTTCGGTCCAGCCTGGCCGGAAGGTCTTCATCCAGTGTCCACTAAACCAGGCTGGGCCGCCTGGTGCTAAGACTACACCCTCTGACCATGGTAGACATGGCCCAAGTGGCATGAAGGAAAGCCTCTTCCATTCCCTTGCCCCGGGGTCCCACTCTGACCTTGTGTTCCAGTATTTTCTGAAGGAGAGAGCAAAGGAGGTGACAGTCAGTGAGAGAGAATTCCTCCAAGGCAGGATTTCTCCCTAAGGCCCCGAGTAGAGAATGTGGGCACTGCCCAGTTCCAGGCGGCCTTCCCGGGTGAAGTCATCCTACACACACACACACACACACACACACACAAATCCTGGTCTACCACCGTCCCTGCTGTCACTTCTCTACTCCCTATCACCTCCACCCCACCACCCACATCTCTGAAATTACAGCTGGACTAAGATGAAAAACCAGACCCGCCACCCCCAGAGCGCGGGGGGGCCCCCAGGGCACCGCTTCTCCTCCGTGTCTGTGCGTGCTCTGACCCTTGCCTTGTCTTTGCAGAGCAGGAAGGAGGGGAGGTGTCTTAGTAAGGGTTCCACAGATAAATAGAACCAGTGAAAGATTTATAGACATAGAGAAGATTTATTGTAGGAATTGGCTCTCAGGATCATGGAGTCCAAGAAATTCCACCATCTGCAAGCTAGTGCCTGGGAAAGCCGGCAGTGAATTCAGTGTGAGTCCAAAGGCCTGAGACCCGGGAGATCCAATGCCCAAGGGCAGGAGAATGTGGCTATCCCTGCTCAGATTTGCAGGGAAAAGGCACTCTTCCTCCTTCTTTTGTTCTACTGGGCCCTCAAGGGACTAGAAGTTCCTGTCTGCCCACGTTGGTGAGGGTGACCTGCTTTACTTTACTCAGTCTTCTGATTCAAATGCTGATCTCTTCTGGAAACACCCTCATAGACACACCCAGAAATAACGTTTTACCAGCTACCTGGGCATCCCTTAGCCCAGCCAAGTGACTCTCAGAATCAGCCATGATAGGAGGCGAAGAGAGAGGAGGCTCGAGAACCCTCCCCCTACCCCCGCCAGAGCTTGATCCATAGAGGAGGACGGAGGAGGACGGAGAGCCAAAGCCCAGACTAAACAGTGCCCAAGAACCAGGAGACTTGGGTTCTTGTCCCGTCACTACTACTTGTGTGTTCTGTGACCTCAGACAAAGCTTCCCATCTTTACCCCAGTGCAGTCCCAGCGCAGAGCACGTGTTCTGTGAACGAATGATGGAGGTCTCACCAGTTATCATCTAGGACTCCAGCCAGCCCTGGAGTTCTACGATTCTACTAGGTTTCTGCCCTTTCAAATACACGATTTTCTCAGTTGGGTCCTTCCCGATGCAGACTCTGAGAAGATGAGGGCTCATCCACAAGTGACTGTTTAAGGAGTGCTCCCAGGAGACCAGCAGGGGAAAGAAGCTATGGCGTGGTGTCAGGCAAGTCCCAGCCTCAGCCTGACCGACAGGGTGCTCCGGAGAGCACATCATGACATTGTACCTCCATGCCAAAGAGCTGGGCTTTCACAGTCCTGGGCCCACCGGTCACTGGCAGGGCTGCCGGGGAGGGGCGTGTGAACTGCCAGGCATTGTGGGTGTGCAACAAGTTGCCATAGCAACTGCAGGACGCAAGGGTGGTCCCCTGAAGAAGGTGTAGGCAGTTCCCTTGGAGGATGCACACAGGATGGAAGGACTGCTCTGAAGGGATCTGGGTGGAGAACCAACAGATTCGGCTTGGAAACATAAAAATTAGAAATGGAAACATGGAACTTCCAGGCTGCAGTGAATGATGACTGAGTACCTCTTATGTGCCAGGTAGCATGGGAGGCACCGAGGATATGACAGTGAGAACAAAGGAACTTGTTCCTGTCCTCATTGAACTTCCCGTGAGAAACGGCACTAATCGAAGGGCTGGCCCAGCCCTTGTGAGGTCACAGCAGCACTCACTGCTACGGGGAGACGCGAGTGTGTGCTGGGAGAACGCTGGAGGGGCAGGCGGGGAAGCGGGCGGTGAGCTGCCCTTCGAGAGGAGGGACACGTGTTAAGGGCCACAGCTGCCGTGGGTGGGGGAGGGGAAAGAGCTGCATTCCAGGCAGAGGGAACAGAATGTGCAAATTGCTTATTAAGTGAATTAATGAGCAGATGAATGAATGAATGAGTGAATGTCACAAACAAAAATTCCAGCAATTTAATCAGTCAGGAAGAAAAATCACCAAAGGATAATCTAAAGAGATGGATTTGGGTAAGACAGGGTGGCAGGTGGTCCTTTGTGGGGCACCTGTGTCCTAAGTAGGATACGCTTTATATCTCATAGTTCTGTTTACTCATCACAGCAACAAGAAATACTTCCCTCTTTTCAGAGAAGAATGGAACTGAAGCCAGAGGGGTTGGCTGACTCGCCCAAGGCCACACAGCTGCCAAGTGCAAGGGCCAGGATTCCAGCTCAGGTTCCCCATTCGCCAGCAGCCCAGCTCTTTCCGAGATTCCACAGGGTGCAATTTGCTTCCTAAATCAAGGTATTGGTGACCACAGGGCACATTCTAAGCTGACGTAATGAATAAGCCGGTTCCGTCAACACCCATCCACTTCCAGGATGAACGTCTATAGTTCCATGTCTCCTCAGGTCCCTAGAGGGGACTCCTGAAAGGACAGACATGGGAGGAAATGTTACCAGCCAGCCCTGGGGCTGACATGCAGGTAGCGTCCCTTGCTGGTCACTGCATTTCAGGGACTGAGAGCCCCACAGAAATAGCTCCATGTGTTCTGCCCGTCAGCTTGAGCAGTGCCAGAGGACGGGCAGCCACGTGGCCTTCCCCAAGAGCGCCCTGAGCAAGAGCACTCTGCGTCCTTCCTTGCCCCCCCATCCTTTGGGAGTGGGGTACAATAACTGGGGAGTATAACTGGCACCCCAATCACTGAGCTGTGTGTGGACATGGAAAGGAACGTTTTCTGAAGCCAGAGGCTGTGCTGGAAGCTTCCATGGCTGTGGCTACACTGAGGCAGCCCTGCCCCTCCCACCCACCAGGCCCCACAGAAACCCGCAGGGCTGAGATCTCCCAGGGTTAGTTACAGGGACAAGGAGACAACGCTGCCTTTTGGTTCAGGAGGGAGCTCCAGCCCTCCTCCCTCCAGAACATCGCTGACAACAGTCTCCCTCCCGTTCACTCACATCCTCCTAAAAGGTGCGGGCAGACCCACACTGTCGATGGGAACCTGATGTCCATCTGCTGAGACGTGTGTCACTAGTGGGTGGCATCACTCGTTCCAAAAGCAAGCCGAGCTGCATCTTCCTCCAGCCGTTCCTGCATTTCCAGGGTCTGGGGGAGAGGCCTGGCCTCCACTGCCTGCGCACACTCAGTGGTGCCACTTGTGTGCTGAGGGGCTCAGTGGCTCAGGAGTCACACCCTGGCCCCCTCCGACTCACCGGGGAGCCCTGCAGTTACCCGGAAACCCGAGGAATGGGGCCCCAGCACCCGGGGTTCGCAAAGCTGCCCCACTGACCTGCCGCTCAGGGGAGTCAGAGCGGCGAGGGGCGGTTGGGGCGAATACATTCAGAGTCTACTTGTCCCGATTTTGCCTGTTTCTGTAGCGACACCTGAGCTCCTGGATCCTGTGACTAGACTTGAGCTAGAGGAAGAAGTTTCCATTTTGGCCTTGAGCCTAAGCCAAGTTTTCCAAACCTGTTTTTGGCAGAACAGTGCAATGAGGTGTGGGGGTTTTGCCAATGTGTCAATAAAGCCATTCTCTCCCGTCTACTGTGGGATCCCCATGGGCCTGTGCACCGTCCTGACCCTGGAGGACAGGGGCAGCGTGTGGGAGGCATGGGTGTCACACCCCCTGGCAAACAATGCCACTTTAAAAGTAGAATCATTGATTTCAGTACATTTTGGCCCCTTCCACAAGTGACTTTAGGTGGCTTACAGCATAAACATAGAAAACAAAATTATGATAAAAATAGAAACAGATTTTGGGCCAAGGAATTATAATGTCAAGTAGAAAGCAAGGCAATGAAAGAGAAGGGGAGAGGAACACAGGCATACCGAGATTCTTCAACGTGCTGAGAGCCAGCAGGCATTTAATAACATGTTTTAAATCTAAGAACTAGATATCATTCTCATTTTATAGATGGTGAAATTGATGTTTCATCAAAGTCTTGCAACTGGTGACCTGAGATTCACATTCAGGCTAGCCTGTCTTAAGGGTCTCTGTCCCTAACGGCACCATGTGTCCTGGAGGTGGTTTAGCTCTGGGCTTCCTTTCAACCAGAAGGAAGAGGATGACGCAGCCAGACACACAAATATTCATTATCAGCAAGGAGGAAGCACTCCAGTTCCCCAGGAGAAGTAATTTTTTTCCCCAAGCACTCAATTCAAAAAAGGCATCTCTCAAGTGGAAGTGGGGAAGGCTTAACAGAGGAGCAGTGGGCAGGGTTTTGTGGCATAAATAAGAGCTCACCAGGTGGGCAGAGTGGGGAGAAAATTCAGGAAAATGGAACAGCACATACAAAGAGCTGGACAACTGTAGGAAAACATCTGGTGTTGGAAGCTATGAGCAGGCCAGGACTTGTGGAGCACAAAGTGGGGTGGACTACTTTAATAACGTTTTAAAGCTTAGTCAAGTTGGAAAGCCAAAGAGAAGTGAACAGAAAACTTAATTTAAAGAGGTAGGATAAAATCTTATTAAGATGGCTCCGCTAATTTGGAACATGCAGAAATTCAGAGAGGAAAAGGAAGTCTTTGCAGAGCTGACTTATAATGCAAGCAAGATTGGAGGCAGCAGTTCAAAACCACATAAAATACCAACAGGTTTTTCAATATTCAGCAGTACTTGGTCACATAGCAACAAAGATATGCTAATGACAAGCACTTAATATATTCATTAAAATAGGTCCCTGCAGTACTTTTCCTGTCTACACCTTATTAGTCCTTCTACTTTCTGCACGATGTTGATGCACGTAGCTCTGCCTCACTTGCCTTGCTTCTGTACAAATAACCACCTTGCATCCTTAATTAAAATGATACTCATTTCATGCTCTGCCTTTGGCTGGACTTGTGGTTGAGCAGGGCGGCCTCAGCCACCACTCTCCTTTATCATGTCCCGCAAAGGATCTGTCAGCCCCAGGATTCCCGCAAGATGAATATCCAGACACAAAGCCTGGGACTGACTAATGGCTCATCAGAAATCTCATTACTCCCAGTGCAGACCTGAAGGGTGTGGACAAAGTGGAAACTGTCAGAGTGGGTTAGGCTGATTTTCCCTTTCACCGTGCCTCACACAGAAGCACATAATTAGGAGGGAAAGGCAGGATCAGCCACCTCTGTATAAACACTGCACGGCAGGGATTTTAAACCAGCCTGACACCGAGATCTGCCATTGTGTCTCTCAAACAGCCAGTGCCAACTAAATGCGAAGTGGTGTCTGGGTGCCACGGGCCAAGCCCCCAGGCCTTTGTGCCTGTCAGCCCCTGTACTTGGTGCCCCCTCCCTCCTTTCTTCTGCCTTTTGAGCCCCTGCCTCTTCAGAACAGAGCACGATAGGGTGACCCCATGGTCACCAGGATTAAATTGGGCCACATGGCTGAATATGGTGGGTCCGTTTCTACCCTCCACTCCTGCCAGACAGACCCTGCCCCTGGGCTGAAGCATAAGAGCCTCCTCCCACTTGCACTTCAGGACCCAAGTCTAATATGCATTCCTTCAGAAAGTATTTATTGAACACATGGCCAATAATCTGAAAAAAAGTATCAGTATTATTGGGAATGAAAGGCATGTGCATTAAAACAACTAGAAGGTACCATCTCCCCCCATCACATTAGCAAATTAGCTAGCGAGAAGGTGGTGAAGGAGGCGTTCCCACAGATTGCTTGTCCAGTGGTATAAATTCTGAAATGTGTCTTCAATGTATGTTTCAAGACTTTCAGATCCAGTGTGTTGACTGATACCTGGGGAATTATATTCTCAGCAAATAATCAGGGATGCAAAGTTTGACAATAATAACAATAACAGCTAACTTTGAAAATCATCTATTGTTGGGCACCAGGCCCTCCCTTTACAAGCTGGTTGACATCATGCTGTTAGTTCAAAATGAACTGTTAAAAGAGTATTCACACCACAAAAATCAGCAAATGCTACAAATCAGGGCCTGTTCCTCCCCTAGCCCATCCCCACCCCGGAAGAGCTGGTTGTTGAATGTTTACCAGCACACCATTGCTTCTAATCCCAATACTGCCTCTTGTTAGCTACGTGTCTTGCACAAATAACTTAACCCACAAGTCCTCAGATTCTCCTCTGTAAACTGGAGATAATAACAGCTGCCTTGCAAGACGGTTCTGAGGATTAATCATGATAAAATATGAAGAGAGCTGTGCACCACAGGTGATCATTAGATGGTGCTGTTACTGCTATTATTGCATAGGTGTGGGATGAACTTAACAACTCCCATGGAGCAAAGAGAGTTCTAGTTTCAGAAAGACATGTGGGAAAACATGAGGAGCAGTTAGAAAAGTGGGTACAAGGTGTGCTGTAGCAGCAGAGCACCCCAAAGACAGCCCATAGGTCTGAGGAGTCCTGGCTCTTCCACATGACCTTGGCAAATCCCATGGCCCCTGATTGACTGTGGGATCATCCATTCACCCGCAGGAACTGCTTGGCACAGCAGAGCCAGCGTCTTCCCTGGGCCCTGTCTCTGCACAGCCTGTCCTCTGGCTCCTCATGCAGCCCTCCACGTGGCTCGGTGCCAGCCCACTGAGTGTCAGGGTGCAGCTGAGCACACCCTGTGACCCACATTCACAGCCCCAACCCATGACACTTACAAAGAAAATGTCAGAGATCTAGCATCTTTAAAGCACACAATGAAGTTACCATGATCCTATGAATGCTGGAATTGTAAGGACAAGACAGCATCACCTCTTACCTCTTTTATTATGGAAGTCGCCATGGTGATGGGAGCATCCCAGGAGACTGAAGAAGACCTTACTGGCTGGACTCGGGAAGACTCCCATGAGCACCCTCCATCTCTGTGTGTCAGGGATGGCCCAGGACATCATTCGCTCCCCAGGGAATGGTGGATGTTTGAAATCTCTATAATTTGTTAACTTACCCTAGGACCCCCAAGCATGACTACTCAAGTTGGAGGGAAGAGAGCAGGGAAGCATAGGCACCTGTCAGGTAGCGTCTGTCTGCTCTCACCTGTAAGTTCTGGAAAGACCGGGGTGACTGTCTTTCTCATGGTTCTGCCACCAGGGTCGAGTACAGCACCTGGCACGTTGGAGGCCCTTAACAGCACCTGGTGAATGAATCTACTGAACATCAGATGCTGGGGAGACAGAGTGAGTAAGGCCTGGTCCCCTTCCCCAAGCAGCTCGCTGCCAGCGGGGAAGCAGACGCGTCAGCGGATGAATGCAACAGAGCCTCCTTGTACCATAGCAGGGTCCAGGAGAAGGCTCCACCGGGTGCGGGTGGTGGCATGAGGTGGTGGCATGTGCCCCGAGGAAGCACGAGGCAGGAGGTGACAGCTGGACTAGCACTCCAAGAGGGCAGGAGCCACACCGCTTCTCTTATCTCTGTACTCTTAGAAATTAGGACGGTGCCCGGTACCCAAGAAGAGCCCAGTAAATATCTACTTCATGAACAGATTCCTGTGGGAGGATGAGCAGAAGTTCTCACAGTGAGCAAAGAAGAGACGGTGCTCCAGGAAGAAGGCACAGCAAGTGCCAAGGCTCGGAGAGATGAGAGCAGCAAGATGCATTACGGATACCACGAATCAGTGGTTCCACGGCCGGAACAAAATCGGGTCCAAAGACAGCAGCAGGCGTAGGTGTCAGGCATGAGACTGGACGTAGTGTTAGAGTCCAGGTCATGAGAAGACACTTATTCTGTGTGCATTGGATAGCCACTACGCTGCTCTCCACAGAAGAGTAGCAGGCGCAGGTTTACACTTTGATGGGATCTGCTGTGTGAAGGGCAGACGGGATGGGCAGCTGTGGCTGATGTTGAAATGCCAGTCAGGAGGCTGTGACAGTGGTCAAGGCCAGTGATGGGGATGTCGATGGCAAGTGTTCATCAAGGGCTTATTCCTTTGCCAAAGGCTCCCCTGGGGGTGTCCAGCCTCTGCCCTCCTCCAATTTCTTTCCCTACCCTCCTGCTTCAGCCAGAGCAGCTCCACCTTTAAATACTTACGTAGTTTTATTTTAATGAAAAATCTCAATGCTTAAAATTTAGCCACTGATCTAAGTGGGTCTTTCTTGGCCTAGAATGGCATGTAAACAGCTGTGCATTGACTCATTCCATTGCCACTCAAAGAAGGCTCTAGAAACCTGCACCTGCTCTGAGAGCTGTTTAAATGGACTCTAGGTATCTTTCTCATCCTATCCTGCCAGGCATGCTCACAGTTTTTTAGGCAGTAGACGACCTAATTCTATTGCACACTGAATAGACTAGAGTATAGGCTGGGCGTGGTGGCTCACACCTGTAGTCCCAGCTACTCAGAAGGCTGAGGCAGGAGGATCGCTTGAGCCCAGGACTTTTGAGGTTGCTGTGAGCCACGATGACACCAGTGCACTCTAGCCCAGGTGACAGAGCGAGACTCTGTCTCAAAAAAAAAAAAAAAATTGACTATCATATAATGTAAACAACTTTAATATGCATTGAGAAATCAAAAAATGTGTTTGACTTGCATTATTGCAATATTTGCTTTATTGCTGTGGTCTGGAACTGAACCTGCGGCATCTCCGAGGTGGGCCTGTAATGCCAATACCAGTGCAGACCCTTTATGGGGCGGTTACCAATGTCCAAGACTGTGTGGTGCCCATTATGTATCACCCCATTTGATCTGCAGAACAACACTACCACATCCTTATCCTTTTGTTCCCATTTTACAAATAAGCAGCCTGAGATGCACAGGGGCAAATCAGCTTCTCTCAAGGCCTCTGCAGTAGTCAGCTCAGGCCGACATACAGAAAAACAGACAGGGGCCTTAAACAATAGAAATCTACTTCTCACAGTTCTGGAGGCTGACAGTCCGTGGCGAGGGTGCTGGCATAGCGGGGTTCTGGTGAGGGCTCTCTTCCTGCCTTGCAGATGGCAACCTTCTTGCTGTGCGCTCAATCAGATCTCTCTCTCTTTCTCTCACTCTCCTTCTTCTTACAAGGCCACAGTCCTATAAGATTAGCACGCCACCCTTATGACTTCATTTAGCTGTAATTACCTCTTGAAGTCCCTATCTCCAGTTGCATTGAGAGGTAGGGCTCCAACATATGAATTTGGAGCTGGGGGACACAATTTGGTCATAGCAGCCTCTTAGCTGGCCAGACCCAGAGCTGGGATTAGAAACCAGGAGGTCAGACCTTCAACTCCCCACCCCACCAGGGCTCCCAATAACATGCCACCCTCACTTTCTGGGGTGAGGGTGATTTTTCTTTCTCTTTCTCCTCTGCCTTGGTTGTCTTATGCCCAAGAGAGTTAAACAGCTTTTCAGCTTAAACAGCTTAGAACAAGTGAAAATATTGCACTTGACAATTCAACTCAGATCATCACAGGCTTGGGAGCACAAATCATTCATTCTTTAGAGGCAAAATTGTCATGAAAACTAATCAATGTAGGGCCTTGGCCTGTGCCAGTTACAGAGCATGTCAGCAAAAAAGAATAATGAGAAGGTGTGCAGTCAGGATTTCCAAGGCTACAATAATTCACCCTCCATGTAATGAGATGAAATGCTGACATATAATTAATATAAAGTGGTGGAGTCCTTTTGAACCCTACAGATAATTCCACGTGGTGCGCTCTTCCAGCAGGTGAGATCAGCAGCCAAAGAGAAGCCCGGGCTGGGGAGGGACAGAGCAGGAAGGGTGGGCTGCAGCAGGCTCAGCAGGGAAGGGCCAGGCCCCATCACAGCAGCTGTGGGAGAGCGGGGACAAGTGTGGGCCACGAAGCCAGACAGCCTGGTTTCTAGCCCCATGTCCTCCACTTACTAATGGAATGACTCAGTTGCCCCATCTGTAAAATGGGACCAATAATAGTAAGATAACAGCAGGAAATTAATGAGGCTATTAGGAGCATCAGAAAAATTCAGAAAGACACATATAAAGTATCCAGTAAATGTCAGAGGTCATTTCCTGATAAGAACTGAAAACATCAGGGCACAGCAGGATGGTCTTGAGTCTGAATCGAGAGTCACTGGTTCAGGCCAGGCAATGAGCTGCCCAGGGCCCTGCTTTCTGTCTCTGAGACACGGGCAGAGTTGACACGAAGACCCCTGGACAAGGATGTAATGCGTGGGTAGCAGGTACTGACCATGCGGCTAGAACAGACTCCACCTGTCTTCTTTTGGAAACAGCTCTGAATTTCCCCCTGGAGAGCGCCTTCCCCAACTCTCTGCTCATGAGACACAGTGGGGCAACCTCCTGCCTCTCCTCCACTGTGCCAGGAATGGGCACATGACCCGTGACCTTCAGCCTCTGGGGGCTGTTCAGCTAGTAGGAGAAATTGGACCTACCAGGGGTCAACATGAGTTATGGCTCTTAAAATAAAGCTAATACAGGGAAAGAAGGGGAAGCAGAGGGAGAGACCAAAGTCAGCTATAACTCTACAGTTTTTAGTTATGAAAGCCAAAAAATTCCCTTTTGTGCTTAAGCAAATTTGTTTCTCTTCCCTATAACTAAGTAAATCCTGACCCATACAGTATATAAAGTGCTCGGTACTGACCAACGGAATGATGACCTTTCTTTTTTAACCTCTAGCTTGAAGGACCATTATTCATCTCTGTCTATCTATCTATTAATATCGCTATCTATCTATAATCTAGCATCTATATCAAATCCATCATTTATCTATCATCAATGTATCTATCATCTACTCACCTTATCATCCATCTATTATACGTATACATACATACATATAGAACCTCTTAAAGTGAACAAAATTTTTATTTACAGAAAATATACTTTCATATATTTTCTTTTCAGTTAATTCTTGAAACAGTCACAAATATGGCATTATTATGTCCATTAACAAGTGAGAAATTGAAGCTCAAAGAGTTTGGGAAGTGACTACAAAATCCAGCAATAGGTTCATTCCTTTCTTGTTTACAATGGAAATATAATGCCAATAGAAGCCAACACTTGCAGAGAATTTTCTTATTTACAGCCCTTTCATGTAACCAACAGGTATTTGCCATTAATCTATTGGTGTCTTAGAGAACATGAACAGAGCATCAAAAAACAGTGCCCAACAAGTGGGTGCTCCAACATAATCTTTCTCCTTTCACAAACAATCCCAGTTATACACCTGATCCCACTGGTCCACTCTAAGGAGACTCTTCTGAACATATTTAGGCTCAGAGATATTCATCTAAGTAGTATTTACATTGGCAAAATAATTAGAAACAGTCCTAAGTAACCTATAAGGCAGGATAAGGGTTTGATGGCTTATGTACTTTTCCAAAGTGGACTATTGTGTAGCCATTAAAAATGATAGACAAAGAGTTTGCAATAATAAGGAGACAGTGCCCCTTACCACACTATTAATTTGAAAAAGCAGAAGACAAAATCATTGTGCCTGGTTTTTATATCAATAACACATACAGTCATATGTCATTGGTATAAAAAATGCAAGAAAAGGAGTACAAAAAGAACCAAAATGTAATCTGGGCATGATTTGATTCTGGATAATTGCTGCTTTGTTACGTATTTTATTTTCTATATTTTCCAATGAACATATGTTGCTTTTCCAATTAGAAATTTACTTTTTAAAAATTGCCTTGCATAGCAATCTAAACACAAAAGGGTGCATTTCTCCCAAACAACTGCAGTGTTTAGATCTGCAGTCCCCAATCCCTGGGGTGCAGACCAGCATTGGTCCACGGCCTGTTAGGAACCGGGCCACACAGCGGGCGAGTGAGTCAGGCTTCATCTGTCTTTACAGCCACTCCCCATCTGACCCCCCACATCCATGGAAAAATCATCTTCCATAAGACTGGTGCCTGGTGCCAAAAAGGCTGGGGACCGCTGGTTTAGATCACTGCCCAGAGACATGAAAAACTCTCAGCTGTTACTCAGACTGGGATGTACATCATCCAGTTTGCTTTTCCCATGGAAATGCCTGAGTCTGTGCATCTGCCACACATACCTTGATTTTCTCCAACAGGACAATGGTATTCCTCCTGTTCCCCTATCACCCAATGTTCACAGTGTTTCTAGGTATGAAGAGACAGAATCAGAGGTGACAGGAAGGAACCTGGGCAAAGACGGACGTCCCCTGCCAGGGTCGCTGCTGTCACTCTCAAGATAAACAGTCAGCTGAGCTCCTGAATGGAACAGTTGAAATTTGTTTCCTAAAGTGGCCTGTCCTCTCCCCTTCAACAAAGTCCAGCTGAGGACACATTTGCTAAGTGCCTCCAGTGTGTCTGACCCTGTGTTAGGCCCCAGAAACAGAGAACTTAGTTTCAAGCAGCGAGTGATTTCCTAGTGAGGACAAATGAGTAATCCGATAATCTGGGTTCAGTGTGGTAAAGGCTGCCTGGGTCGAGCGCACGGCGCGGCAGAGATGGTGACGTGCACCCACCAGGTCAGCAAAGGCTCGTGGCCTAGGGGCTTCCCAAGCTGGGTGCCTGGAACGCACAGGAGCTGGCTGGGGGACACTGGAGCTAGTGGAGACGTGAGAGTGTTAGGAAGAGGAGATGCCACGTTCAAAGGCACAGAGGCAGGGGTGTTTTAGGATGCAAATTTATAGTGGAGTAATAGCCAAGGATGGAAAGGAGAGAAAGTTCTGGAACATGAGTCATGGCAGGCCTCGTGGGCTGCATTCAGAACTCAGAATTTAGCATGTCCATGCTGGAATGGAATTTATTCTTGAGTGGAATAAAACATGGGTCCCAAGTGGCCCTTCTTGCCATCAGCCCTGTGGGTGTGATTTTCCAAAACGCTGAACTCCCTTAGCAGGCTCTATTTGGCATTCTCCTAAAACATTCCACACAGCTTCTCAAATATACAAAACCTTCTCTTCTGAATCCATTTCAGCTCTGATTCATCAGATAAGAGCACAGAATTAAAATGAAGCACATCCTTGAAGATTCATCAGAAAATGTACTCTATGACACACTTAAGAATATCTGAGCCCAGAAAATGTCATTCCTTTCCCTTTGCAGCGCTGATGATTCCTTCCAGCACTTGGCTGCACACTGGGGGACACAGAGGCCCCGAACAGATGCACTCACCACAGGTTGACCAGGAAGGGGTGCTCCAGCCCCTGCATGATCTGCAGTTCCCTGAAGACGTTCCGAACTTCATCCCTCTCAATGCACTTCTGCTTGTTCATGTACTTCATTGCGTACATCTTCTTAGTGTCTCGCTTCTGCACGATGCACACCTGAGCGACAGCCAAAGGGGAGAACATTCAGGCTAACAGTTCAAAAGGAAGGAGAAGAAAAGTCAGTCCCCCGCCGATCTCTAGTCCTGGACTCAAGTCTCTGTTCTGAAAACTTGCTCACAGAGAAGCTCTGGCTGAGTTAGCGACACAACCTCTACATCTGCAAATTGGAGAACTGGACCAGATTCGTCCGCTCACTAAATATTTACACTAGGACTGGCCACGTCCTGAGTGTGGAAAAGGAGCTGCAGATGGCTGAGATGGGAGGAGCGGCCCTGCCCACAGGCTCCCAGGCTAGGAGCCAGCAAGATGCACCAGCGACTAGGACCCTGAGGGTGTGGGATGCAGTGTGCCACAGACCCCCTCTGCTCACTGAATGTCCTCCCCCTTCCCACTTCAGCACACACCTGCCTGACCTCCGGCCACCAGTCGGGTGTCACTTTGCCTGAGGCCTCTTGTTGCCAGTAGCCCACTTTACTGCCCATACAGCAGAGCAGGAGAGCCAGGGAATTAGTGTCCATAGGAGCGGCGCTTGGCCCATGACGGATAGAAACGGGGTGTCAGGACCCCAGCCCTGCCTGGTGGGTGGCATAGGTCTGAGGCTGCAGCTCCACACTGGCTCCCAGATGTGGTTGCGTGGGGCTGGATGGCACACCCTTCCTGCTGTCTTCCTTCCCATCCTTCCCCGACTCACTTCCCAGCTCACATGCTTGTGTTTTCTTTACCTCTCCAGGTGCCTGTGCTCAAACCCTGGCGTTGGAGCCTGCTTTTGGGGAAACCCAGGCTCAGGCACGCGGCCTCTGGGGGAGCGCGGAGAGGTTGTAACAGCGGGGACAGCAGTGCCCGTGTACTGAGCACTTTACTGCAGGCCGGGCACTGAGCAAATCATCCCCTTCGTTATCTCACTTCAACCCTGCAAGAACTTTCTGGATAAAGTGCGAGGAGGCTATAGCCCTGAGTGTACTAATTAACTTGCCCAGAGTTCAACGAGCCGTTAAGTGGCAGGCAGGACTCAGCGCGCATGGGTCTGACTTCTGAGCGACTCTCTTACCGGGGGCAGCAGGGCAGGGTGGGAGACGGCTTTCCCCGGGAATCAGTGCCAGAGGGGCAACCTGCCCACCCTAAAGGACGGGCAGACAAGACGGCAAGGCCAGAGAAGGAGGCTTCTAGGGGAAGAGAACGTCACGAACAAAGACACGAGCCTGAGAAGGCACCATGAGCAGTATGATACGGCGGGAAAAAGTCACCAGGGCTGACGTGCGCCGTGTGACGTGGACAGTCGACAAGGATTGCGTGATCCCTTTGTCCCAACAGTCCCTCGGGCTGCCATAACACAGTGTCACAAATTGGGTGAGTGGCTTAAACAGCAGAAACGTGAGGCTCACAGTTCTGGAGGCCGGAATCCAATCACAGCGTTGGCAGGGCCACACTCCCTCTGATGACCCTGGGGAGGTCCCGCTTGCCCCTTCCAGCCTCGGTGGCTGCCAGCAGTGCCTGGTTCTTCGTGCCTCGCAGCTGTAGCACTTCAGTCTCTGCCTCCACTGCCGCGTGGCCTCCTCCCCGTGATTCCAAATTTTCATCTTATAAGGACACCATTTACCGTGGATTCAGGGCCCACCCGACTCCAGCATGACCTCATCTCATCTAATTACATCTGCAATGACCCCACTTCCAAATGAGGTCACATTCTGAGGTTCCAGGAGGCTGTGGATTTGCTGGTGGTGGAAGGGGAGACACTGTTCAACCCAGGGCAGCTACTGTTACTACCTTGTACAGATAGAGGACAGCAAGGCTCAGGAAGCTTTCAGGCCTTTCTCAGGGCTCTCAAGCCTCAAACCCGGGCTCTGTGCCTCTCAGCTGTCACTTTGCCCCACAACGTGGAGTCCTTGATAAAAGAGACACGTTGGAACAATCCAGCAATGAGGCAGTGGGCCAGGTTTTGTCCTGACATCACAGGTGCTCCTCTGCTGGAACCCAGACCCCTTTCAGCTCCGATACGCTGTGAACTACGCAAGGTGGATCCAGGACGTGGGGAAAAGCCTGGATTCTGGCTCCGGCTCTGCTCTTGCTGCAGTCCGGGCCTGAGTCTCAGCATCTGTCTGAGCTGCCTCAGCCTTGCACCCCTGGCGTGAAACTGACAGGATCATGGAAGCAGGAGTGCCTGGAAATCCTGGGGGGTGGGGGGATAATAAATGTCATCTGAATCTCAATGTATTAAATAATACACTTTATAAAACCGCCACAAAGGTGTTTTTCTACACAGTGAAATCAATAGCATGAGGCTGAAGGCCCGTGGAACTTCCATTTCCAGAGAACTTGAAAATACAAAATGCACAGACAGAGGCAAAGGTATGGTGGCCAAAGGCAGCTTAGGGAACCAAGCTTTGTGGGAGTCTGAGCAGAGACTTCCGGAGCCCTGGGCACAGGCCCCGAGCCCCACGTCTGAAGGCAGACATGCCCTGGGAGGATAATGCCACTAATTAGAGTTTCTCAGGTCTCTCACTTCCCATTTGCCTGCTCAGAAGGGACGTCAGCGGGCACTGCCCCTGGGGCGGGGCCCGTGGCAGCCGCGGCAGCACCTCAGAAAGCTCGGGCTGGGACGAGAGCGCGCACCATCCCGGGGCCGCGCTGTTCCGATAAAGACATCCACGGCTCTCCTGGGCTTGGACAGACAAAGGTGCTGAGGGATGGCTCTCGCCTCAGCTCAGGGACAGTTTAGGAATTATTATACAAGTGATGCTCCAAAATCACATTAGAATTCCGCCTTTCAAAGTAGAGCTAATGATTTCAATAGAGCTTGGAAGTTTGACTTTTCAATACAAGAACAAGAAGGCGGTCGGCACAGGATGTCGGATAGAGCTTGGAAGTTTAGATTTATAAGTAAAAGAAGAGAGACCAAGGGACAGGGGTCTTGGTCAGCTCACTGTGGGGCCCTGAGTGTGGCTGGGGTCCCTTGATCTTCTGGGCCTGGGCGCCCTCCTCGGTAAATTGAGGGCTGGGCTCCAGTGCTCTCTAAGGCATCTCAGAAACACTGTTTCTCAGGGACGCGTGCTAAGAAGGCTGGACCCAGGGTAAGGCGGGCTGAGTGCTGATCCCGGCCCTCTTGCAGACTCTGGGGACTGCTCTGTGCAAAACCCTGTGCTCCAATGCACTGAATGGAGAGAAGGGTCTGCCAGGAAGTCAGAAACACAGAGTTTGAGCTCAGGGGCCACTCTGACCAGGACTTAAACTCCAGCTCTTTGCTGTGTGATCCTGGGCAAGTCACTCACCCTCTCTGAGCCTCAGTCTGCTCATCAGAGCTCCTGCTGTTCACCATGTGAGAACACAGTGAGAAGTCAACAGTCTGCCACCTGGAAGAGGCCCACACCAAAACCCAACCGTGCTGGCACCTTGATCTGGGACTTGCAGCCTCCAGAACAGTGATCAATAAATATTTGCTGTATAAGCCACCCAGTCTGTGGCATTTTTGTTATAGCAGGCTGAACGTGCTAACGCAGTGCCCTTATTTGGATAAGGGTCTTTGCAGTTGTAATTAAGTTAAGGATCTCAAGGTGAGATCATCTTGGATTAGGGTGGACCCTAAATCAAATGACAAGTGTGCTCAGAAGAGAAGAGAAGGGGGAAGACACATCAGGAGAAGGCCATGTGATGACAGAAGCAGAGACAGGAGGGACGCAGCCACAGAGCAAGCAGCACCAAGGCCACCTGCACCCACCAGACGTGGAATGAGAGGCTTGGGATGGATTCACCTGCAGAGCCTCTAGAAGGAATCCACCCTGCCCACGCCTGGGTTTTAGACCTCTGACCTCCAGAACTGTAGGATGATAGATTTCTGTTGTTTGAAGCCATCCAGTTTGCGGTAATTTGTTACAGGATTCCCTGGGAAACCAATGCAGTCCAGAAATGTGCACTGGGTCTGCCATGTCCCATGCGGTCCACAGCAGGTCAGCAGGCCTGGGTCCCTCTATAGGTACAGTGTGGGAGGACAGGCTTTGCTACTCCCCACTCAAAATCCACGGCAACCATGTGATTGAGGGAATCGCTGAACCAGTAGCATTTTGGCCTCCTGAGCTCCCGACAGGTGTTCTAGAGGGAAGTTGAGCACTTGTCACCAATGGCCGACTCTGCCCAGGACCTGGGCACCTTCAGAATAGAAGAGCCAGGTCTCAAGGGACACCAGTGCTCCTTAGCAGGGTGGCTCAGACCCCTTCTCCAGAGGAAATCACAGTTAATGAGGTGAAAACAAGCAATTTGGCCAAAGCCAGCCAAGCTGCTAAAAGGTAAGCACCCAATTAGCATTCCTCATCAGTCTGATTCAGTTAGGACCTGATGTCATCATTATTAATTACAACCAGTGGGACAAATACACAAATGCTAGCTAGCGTGGATTTCAGCTGATTTGCTGTAAGAAAGGCATGTGTCAAGCACACTGAGCAGCAGAAATTCGGGAACGGATCCCACGTCAGCAGAGAAGGCGGCAGAGATCCTACAACACGCCTGCGTCCAGTGGTCACAGTCCCAACTTTACCGGCTATTCAGGGCACCAACCACGTCAGTTCTGCAGCACACGCAAAGGTCCCGGGAGGGCCCTGGAAACCTGTGATTTTTAATACGCCCCAGGGAAGGCCAATGCATAGCCAAGGTTGAGAATGACTTTGCTGGAATCTTCAAAAAGGTCCTTCTTGGCTGCATCTTCCCCGTGACCTTTATGATCGGGACCCAAATCCCTGGTTGGCAACTCAGGCAACTCAGGCTCTGGAAGGACAGATGACCACAGTGCAGAGAGGCCAGAGCTGTCCTGGGGCCCTGGGCTGTGAGGGTGCAAAGGCTCGAGCTGCCTCGACAGGTGAGCCTGCACCGATCCCTCCCCACCAGCCCGGGCAGCTGCACTCGGACCCGCTGTCACTGGCCTCGGGGCTTATCCCCTCTGCGCCTCCCCCTCACCCCCAGCTTGACTGGCCTTAGCAAATAATGAATAAACATCAACATTAAAGGACACCGTTTATGCTTGTAGGAGGAGGAGTCCGAAAAACAACCAATTTAGGGGAAAAAAAGAAAGAAAATCAGAATGAAATGTAGTCACCAAAGAGAGTGCTCATGCTGGCTGTTATTGCTCAATTAGCTGAAGGAAGCCTGTCCTTAGTGGATGACACTTTTAACCACTCAGTACGCACCCTCCTCTTTCCTCTATTATAACAGGACAGTCTTCCTCAGGGAGGCAATGTGATCTGCTCTACACACACCTGCAGCCAGGGTGGCCACGGTTCTAGCCAAGGACATGTTAGTCTGCTGGAAGTTCCTAGAAAAAGTCTTGCTTTCTGTGTAAAGGGGAATAGCTATAGGTGATATTATCTTTCTCTTTCCACCATCCTTCTTGTCCTCCCCATCGTGAACATGGATGTAATGTCTTGAGCTACAGCAGCCCCTTGTGACCACGAGGCCCAGAGAATCTCAGAGGTGCTGAACCTGATGTCATGGGGCCTCCTCCCTTCAGATTTCTTGCTATGTGAGAAAAATGAACCCTTCTTTGTTCAAGGCACCATAAGGCAGGTTTTCTGTTCCTCGATACTGAGTACATCTCAACTGATACACAAACTAGAGTGAAAAGATGACTTTTCACTGAATATAAAACCCATGTGGGCTGTGATAAATGGTGGCCTCATTGAGGGGTCAAAATTTGATCTCAAGAAAAATACTTATTTGGATGAATATTTCACTCAATAAACATTTATTAAGTGCCTGCCATGGGCCTAGTACCATGCTAGTCTTGAAGATCTTGCACTCCCCTAGGAACCCAAAAGTTAATGGGATAATCAGATAATACACAAGGGGAAAAGGCAAAGTCCCCACTATGGATCCTCAGGCCCTAGGTGGCCTGAGCCCAATTCCCCTCCCACTCCCCACTCCGGCCTCTGTGCTACCCTTGTGACTGTCATGCTTTTCCCAGGCATCCACAGGTCTTGGGCCCTGGACAAGGAGGGCTTGGGAGGCCATTCTAAGACATGATGGTGTGTCTGATAAAAAATTAATGCCACTGTTGACACCCACACACCGATCCCCTCTGGAGTCACTACAGGAAATTGCATGTGGGGGCTCAAGGGCCCCAGGACCACCCCTGATGCCTTGAACATCTCAGTGTCCTCTGGGGTGAAGGGAGGTTGGATGCACTCTGCAGATGTGGAAAGGCCTGGGAAGCAGGCCTGCTGCACAGAACAAGACGTCGCTAGGAGAACATGCCGAGCAATGCAGATGAGCAACGGAGTCCGCCCAGCTGGTCGTTAAGGAAGCACTGGCTCCGCTGATGCTTGGAAACCATTCATGAGCGAGCCTCACCTCCTGTGACGGCTAGCTCTCAAGAAAGTGATCCCAGGGGCTGGACAATTCCTCCGAAGTATGCCTAAAGCCAAACACAAACTAATTTATATGAAATGAATAAATATTTCATTAAAAAGAAATGGGTTCCATCCTTCATAAAAATGCATGAACAACAAAGGCTACTAGTAAATGCATCATATTCAAGAATTCTAAAAATGATTCCGACAAAAGAAAACAGCTAAGTCAAGGCTCAGAGAAGTTAAGTAACTTCTCTGAGAGTCACATAGTTGGATCAGAATTCCAACTCAGCTCTGTCAAACTTGAGAGTCAAAGCCATTGAACTATTTTACTATAAGCTAATTAACTCATATAGTTTCCTAAAAAGAGCAGTCACATGTTCTGAGACCCCATTTGTGGCAGACGCAGAGCTGGGCATCGGATATACATCGGCTGCCATTTGTCCCATTGCTGCCTCTGTTCCTGCCTCAGGAACTTTGCATCCTGCTCCTATTGTCTGCAATGTCCTTTTCCCCATTGACTTCTCAGCAGTAGGTCTTAGGTCAAATATGTCTGCTCAGAGAGGCTGCCCTTGTCACCTTGGCCCCCAGTGAAGCAGTCCCAACCTCCCAGGTCACTGCGCCACCAATTTTCTGCAGAGCAGCTATCGTCAATGGAAATCATCATGCTTATTTATCGTTTGTGTGTTTGTCTGTCTCTCCTACTAAACTGTCAGTTCTGTGGCCTGAGAGACCTTGTTCAGCCAGTTCACACCCGCACGGCCACATAGCCTAATGTCAGGATGGAGCCAGTTGTCCATAAACATCTGTGACCCAACTCAAAATCCTGCAGCGTGTCCTACCGTGCTACTGTTATCCTGGAAACCCAGTAACTTAAAAGAGCAAAAATATTCTAAAAGAATAAATTTTTAAGGAAAAAACCCCGATAAGCCAAATGTTTCTGAACATTCGAACTTACAGAATACATGCAAAATCTAATCCCTGCTTAATTCCCAGATGGATTTGTTGCAATCTGGGTGCTAAATTGGTTAGTCTGCTATTAATCAAATATTTTTTTTTGCACTATGAAGTCACATGCAGCTGTGCAAGCCTGGGATGAGGCTTTCCTCGTTCTCATGTGGAATTAGACAGCTAATAACATGCTCGGTGGGGAAACGATCATCATTGCATAATGAGGCAGTGTTGAGTCTGGAATTATCACTTGTGCCACTCTTGCTCAATTTTATCTACAATCTTCCTTTGAGGGACACAAAGAGCAATTATCGTACAACTCTGTGCCATTTTCTGCTATTATATGTGCAGACTGCCTCTGGCTGTTCCATGAATTTTAATTAACTCCATGTTTATCTTGCTCTGACCCTGCAGCTCTTTAAGCAGAGGGCCCACGTGCCAACCCAAGAGAGACGCTTTGGAAGCAAACTCCTCAGAGTTCTCCCAAAGGTGTCCTCCTCCTTCCCTTGAAGATAATTAAGCCCTGTTGACTTCAGACTTAACTCAGAGTGGAACCCTGCACCCTGGACTCCCTTCCGCTGGCTCAGCCATCGGGGCAGCCGAGAGCCGTGGAGCGTGCAGAGGGAGGGCTGAGCAGGGAGCATGGGGATGGAGAGGAACGTGCACACAGGGCAGCGGGGAACGCGCCCCGGCCCAACCCTGAGGCCGTCAGTGCAAACCACTTGCCTGAATCTTATCTATTGACTGGTTCATTGTAAAGTTCCTCGTCATTTACATATATTTCTTTCTATTACATTCATTCATTTATATTATATGTATGGTATAGGTATCACAGATACACATGTGTGTATATATAGTATATATACACACATACATGTGTATATATAGTATATATACACACTGCTTAGTGGGTGTATGTGTATATATATGTGTATACATATGCATATATGTGTGTATACCTGTATATACTGCTCAATGTGCATATGTATATTTGTATACATGTATGTGAACGTGTTTGTATGTGTACTATGTGTTTTGTGTGGTGTGTATATGTATGTGTACATATATATACACTGTTCAGTGGGTGCACATGTTATGTATAGAGACATATATGTGTATATGTATATATATGTGTGTGTATATATAGCTTAGTGGGTATGTATATATTTGTACACATACATGTGTGTGTGCATATATATATAAGTATATCCATAGCATATATTATGCATGTGTGTGTGTATATATATATAAACTGCTTGGTGGGTGTATATATACACACACACACACACACACACACGCACACACGTATGTGTGTGCGTGTGTGTGTGTGTGTGTGTGAACAACAGGGAAACATTGCTGCCCTCAACGAGCTTATGCTCTGATTCATGAGGCCCTCAACCGAGAGGAGAGCTGGACAAACACATAATGGAATCGCTGTAGTTAGTTACAGGTGCAATGAAGAAAAAGGGAAGGAGATATGAAGAGCTTGGGGTGAAGTCACATGGTGTGGGCCTTCGGGGAAGGTCCCAGGAGGGGACATCTGAGCAGAGCCCTGCACACCTCGAGGGAGCCTGGCAGAGAGCGGCAGAAGGGTGAGCAAGGTGGAGGGAACAGCGAGTGTGCGGGTGCTGAGTGAGAGGTAAGTTCAGCGTGGTTGAGAGACCAGAGGAAGGGCTGGAGTGGATGAGCAGGAAGACAGGGCAGAGGTGAAGTCAGAAAGACAGGCCTAAACCGGTCGCACGGCCTGGCAGGTGGCACAGAGAGCCTGGCGCGTACGCCGAGTGGGAGGGAGGCAGCAACCAGGCAGCTCACGGATGCTCTACGCACATGCCTGGCTGCTGTCTGGACCAAGGTTTGCTTTCTTCTCTCCCCCGCCCCCATCCACTCACTGAGCCAGCATTTACTGAGCCTTTACCACGTGCCCAGCCCTGAGTTAGTGCCGACAGGACCAGGCAGATGGGCACGAACCCGTCCCAGCCCCCCAGGAGTCTCACGGTCAGATGGGGAAGGCAGAGAGTGACCTGAAAACCATCCGTGGCCCAGCTGTGTGCAAGAGGTGGTGGAGGCAACAATGAGCATAGACACAGGAAAGGTCTCAGCCTCTGAGCCTTCTCCCATGACATGTCCCTCCGTGTGCATACCCAGATCTTTCTAGAAGCCTTAGCCATGCTGGCTTCAAGAAGACATGGAAAATCAATTGAAAAATGCCAACTGCATGCCAGGTGCTGTGCTAGGGGCTGCATGTCATTTGTCCCCCTATTTTCTTATGAAAACTTTAAGTCCATTGTAGTCACTTTTCTTTTTCAGGAGAGGAAAGGGAGGGCTACGGGTGCTACATCGTTGGTCCAAGTTCACTCGACTAGAAGCATCAGAATCAGACTTGCAGCCCAGCCCTCCCCGCTGCAAAGCCTGTACTATTCCATGCTCTGCTGCTTCCAAAACCAAACGTCCAATGTTGTTGGACACTGGTGGACATTCTGCACCTGTCTCCTGGTTACAGCTGATGTGCACATGACTAAAGTTGCTTTCAGCCTAACTTCTGTATCTGGGAGGGACCTGTGGAAATGAAACAGGTTGTGTGTGGCAGTGGGTTCTCTCCAGACCTCCAGTTCATCATCTGTAAAATGGGCATGATAATGCCAAAGACAAGGGAGATGGTGGGTGTCCAGTTCCCAGGACAGCAATTGTTAGTTTCTGATTAGTCAGGACTCATTATGTTGCAAATATTGGAAGCTCAACAAGATCTCACATAAGAAGACAAGGATATTGTTCCCTTAGCGGGTAAGGACAGTGGATAACTCACGGGATGGAAGAGTAAGAAGACAGCAGCACTGCTGTGTCTACCCACGTCCCCCTCACTCGCCTCCACACACCCCAGGCTTCCCGTGAACACCTGCAACTCTGCGGGAGGCCTCTTTCTGCCCTGCACTGGCTAAGCCAAAAGTGCGGGAGGGGTAATGATGCGTGTGGCGGGCCTCCTCCGACGATGAATGAGCGCCACGCATCCCTGCGTCGGCTTCTCTGGGCTGCAGCGCCCTGAAGGCATGCTCTGCGCTGTCCCTGAGACGTCCCCCACAGAACCCAGCTCCAGGTGCCCGCAGTGTGAGGGGCTTCACCAAACACCCTTCACTGGCCGCCTTCCCTTCTCTGTCTCGCTCCCCTCTCTTACACGTGATTCCTGGGATCACCTCCTGATAAGCAGCTGGCACTCAATTCCTTCTCTCAGAATCAGCTTCAGGCGGAACGAACGCAACTAAGACAGTCACCAGCACAGCCAGGGCCGGGGTGAGGCCGGTGAGGTGCCAAGGTGCAAAATTCAAGGAAGCGTGCACCAAGCCTGCACTTACAAAATGTAAGGAAGCAAGATGCTTGTAAAATCAACTCAAGTGCCTCACCTTAATCCCGAACCTCACCAACAGGACGTCATCTCCCCAGCCACCCCTTAAATCTGTTTCTGCGTGCTGAGGAGAATGGCCAACAGCAAATGCAGACCTGTTTCCTCACAGGACATGATGCACAAGGGGAAGAGGACACGTCTTTCACCTCTGATTCCATGGAGGGATTCTGAATGTTGGCCTTGAATCCACAGCCACTCCTTGGCCCGCACTGTGTCTGGCTGTGCCATGTCACGGCCCCATCTCAGCGGGTGAGCGGGGGCCACAGCAACTGACAGTCACTCTGGGCCCACGTGGAGTGGGGGGGTTTTCTCCAAAGGAAAGGGATGTTATTATGACAATAAAGCTGGACAGTCAAACGTAGTAGCCACCACTGTCTACTATGGGTCTCCATTTCACAGACGATAATACTAAGCTTCAGAGTGGTTAATCTGCTTTCCCAGGTATCCACAACCAATACATATCAGAGTCATCCTGACTCCAAAATCTAAAGTCTTTCTACTGTATATATAGAAATTAACATGTTTAGCCTTGACTGTCCCAGAATTTAGTCATAAAAATGATTATTAAAAATGCCAGTAAATTCTTGTTGAAATCAATGGATCACCTGCAGGTGTTTAGTTTGGTGCTACACTGGGAGGCATGAAAGTAAAATGAGATTTCCGTGAATTCACATGTACTCTTTCCTGATAACCAAGGCTATTGTCATAGTTTAACAATGAAATGTCTTTCTTGAAAATTCTTAATAAATGCTGGATCTAACCTGCCAAAGGCAAAAAGCAAAGCCAAAATATTCATTTCATGTTAGCAGGGTGGTTTCCTTCATCTTATGCCAGCACACCTCCACCTTAAGACTAACAGTAGCCACGCAGACTTCACCAGCATTTACCATGAATGGCAGGGATTATTTGGTATTTTGACCAGAACAAAGCTATATTCTATTCCCTTAAAGTAAGCTCACTTCATCCTGAATACTGGACATTTGTGTACATTCTACATGAATTTGCATGTCATCAAGATATTGCTACAACCCACCAGCAACTTAAAAATAGACACTCTAGAAAGCTTGGATTTTCAAAAGATCCATTAAACCACAGCTATAAGACATTTATGCCCGAGACTACAGGTTCTGAGAGCCAAGCCAGCAGCCAAATACTATCACAGGTAGAGGCAGAAAAGGTAGACAAAATATTCAAGGAATGATG
>CM052436.1:163650522-163700787 GCA_028533085.1 Varecia variegata | reverse complement strand
CTTAATATGTATGCACCCAACTTAGGTGCACCCAGATTCATAAAGCAAACCCTACTTGATCTAAATCAAATGATAAACAGCAACACCATAATAGCCGGAGACTTCAACACCCCACTGACAGCACAGGACAGATCCTCCAAACAGAAAATAAAGAAATAATGGATTTAAACAGAATGCTAGAACAAATGGGCCTGACTGACATTTACAGGACATCCTACCCAAAAACCACTGAATATACGTTCTTCTCATCAGCTCATGGGACATTCTCTAAGATTGACCATATCCTAGGACACAAAGCTTGTCTTAAAAAATTGAAAAAATAGAAATTATACCATGCATCTTCTCAGATCACAGTGGAATAAAAGTAGAAATCAAACCTAACAGAAATTCTCATTTCTACTCAAAGTTGCGGAAGCTAAACAACCTTCTCCTGAACGATTATTTTATAAATGAGGAAATCAAGATGGAAATCAAAAGATTCTTTGAACTAAATGACAAAGGAGACACAAGTTATCAAAATCTGTGGGACACAGCTTAAGCAGTCCTGAGAGGAAAGTTTATTTCCATAAATGCTTATATCCAAAAGACAGAAATTTTACAAAGAGACAACCTAATGAATAGACTCAAGGAGCTCGAGAAAGAAGAACAGACGGACCCCAAACCCAGCAGAAGGAGTGCAATTAATAAGATCAAATGAGAACAAAATGAAATGGATAATAGGAAAACTATATGGGACATTAATTTAAAAAAGTCAGTTCTTTGAAAAGATAAACAAAATTGACGTGCCTTTGGCTAGACTAAGAGCAGAAAAGAAAAATCTCTAATAAGCTCCATCAGGAACATGAAAGGAGAAATTACAACTGATGCCACAGAGATAAAAGATATCATTTATGAATTCTACAAAAACCTTCATGCACACAAACTGGAAAATGTGGAGGAAATGGACAAATTTTTAGAAACACACAGCCTCCTTAGGCTCAACCAGGAAGACCAATATCAAGAACTGAAATCGAAACAGCAATAAAAACCTTCCCCAAAAGAAAAGCCCCGGACCAGATGGTTTCACACCTGAATTTTACCACACCTACAAAGAATAACTGGTGCCTATCCTGCAAAAGTTATCCCACAACATCGAGAAGGATGGAATCCTCCCCAACACATTTTATGAAGCCAACATAACCCTCATACCAAAACCAGCAAAGGACGCAACAAAAAAAGAAAACTACAGACCAATATCCCTTATGAATATAGATGCAAAAATTCTCAACAAAATCCTAGCAAATCGAATCCAAGTGCTTATCAAGAAAATAATCAATCATGACCAAGTGGGCTTCATCCCAGAGATGCAGGGATGGTTCAACATACGCAAATCTGTAAATGTAATTCACCACATAAATAGAAGCAAAAACAAAGACCATACGATCCTCTCAATAGATGCAGAAAAAGCATTTGACAAAATTAAACACCATTTTATGATAAGCACACTTAACAAAATAGGCATAGATGGGGCCTACCTAAGAATGATACAAGCCATATATGACAAACCCACAGCCAACATCATACTCAATGGGGAAAAATTGAAAGCATTCCCACTTAGAACTGGAACCAGACAAGGTTGCCCACTGTCCCCACTGCTATTCAACATAGTGCTTGAAGTCCTTGTGAGAGCAATCAGGCAGAATCAAGGTGTCCAAATGGGGACAGAAGAGATCAAACTCTCACTCTTGGCTGATGATATGATATTATATCTAGAAAATCCCAAGGATTTAACCAAGAGACTCCTGGAATTGATAAATGAATTCAGTAAGTCTCAGAATACAAAATCAATACACAGAAATCAGAGGCATTCATATATGCCAATAACAGTCAAATGGAGAACCAAATTAAGGACTCAATACCCTTCACAATAGCAACAAAGAAAATAAAATACCTAGGCATAGATTTAACTAAGTAGGTAAAAGACCTCTACAGGGAGAACTATGAAACACTGAGGAAAGAGATAGCAGAGCATGTAAACAGGTGGAAAACCATACCATGTTAATGGATTGGGACAATCAACGTTGTTAAAATGTCTATACTACCCAAAGTCATCTACAAATTCAATGCAATCCCTATTAAATTACCAGCATCATTTTTGACAAATATAGAAAAAATAATTTTACGCTTTGTATGGAACCAGAGAAGACCCCTTTTAGCAAAAGCAATTTTAGGGAATAAGAACAAAATGGGAGGTATTAATTTACCAGACTTCAAACTATACTACAAGGCTGTGGTTATTAAATCAGCTTGGTATTGGCACAAGAACAGAGACACAGACCACTGGAACAGAACTGAGAATCTAGATATAAAACCATTCTCATATAGCCATCTAATCTTTGACAAAGCAGACAAAAACATACACTGGGGAAAAGATTCCTTATTCAATAAATGGTGCTGGGAAAACTAGATAGCCATATATAGAAGATTGAAACAAGACCCACACCTTTCACCTCTCACAAAAATCAAATCATGGTGGATAACAGACTTAAACCTAAGATGTGAAACTATTAGAATTCTAGAAGAAAATGTGGGAAAAACTCTTCTATGCATTGGCCTAAGTAAAGAATTTATGAAGAAGACCCCAAAGGCAATCACAGCAACAACAAAAATAAATAAATGGGACCTGATTAAATTAAAAAGCTTCTGGACAGCCAAAGAAACTGTCCTGAGAGCAAACAGACAACCTACAGAATGGGAAAAATTTTTGCATGCTACACATCTGATAAAGGGCTGATAACTAGAATGTATTTAGAACTCAGGAAAATCAGCAAGAAAAAGTCAAACAACCCTATCAAAAAGTGGGCAAAGCACATGAATAGAAACTTTTCAAAGGAAGAAAGAAGAATGGCCAGGAAACATATGATAAAATGCTCAACAGCTCTAATCATCAGGGAAATGCAAATCAAAACCACAATGAGATATCACTTATCTCCAGTGAGAATGGCCTTTATCAAAAAAGTCCCAAAATAATAAATGTTGGTATAGATGCGGAGAGATAGGAACACTCATACACTGCTGGTGGGACTGCAAACTAGTGAAACCTCTGTGGAAAGCAATACGGAGATAACTTAAACAGATACAAGTAGACCTACCATTTGATCCAGCAATCCCATTATTTGGCATCTACCCAAAAGAACAGAAGACATTCTACAAAAAAGACATCTGCACTAGAATATTTATAGTGGCACAATTCACAACTGCAAAGATGTGGAAACAACCCAAGTGCCCATCAATACATGAGTGGATTAATAAAATGTGGTATATGTATACCATGGAGTACTACTCAGCTATAAGACACAATGGTGATATAGCACCTCTTGCATTTTCCTGGATAGAGCTGGAACCCATTCTACTAAGTGAAGTATCCCAAGAATGGAAAAATAAGCATCACATGTACTCACCATCAAGTTGGTTTCACTGATCATCACCTAAGAGCACATTTAGGAATAACGTTAATCAGGTGTCGGGCAGAAGTGGGGGGAGGAGGGGATGGGTATACACATACATAATGAGTGCAATGTGCACCATCTAGGGATGACACTCTTGAAGCTCTGATTCGGGGAGGGATGGGGGGGGCAAGGGCAATATATGTAACCTAAACTCTTATACTCCCATAATATGCTGAAATAAAAAAGAAAAATCCTATGAGAAAAAACAGATGTTAGCAAATCAAATTCAACAATATATGAAAAGGATAAAACTTTATATCCAAGTAGGATTTATCTCCATAATATGTGGTTGGTTTAAAGTTTGGAAATCAATCAATGTAATTCATCATAGTAAGAAAATAAGGGGAAAAACAGTATGATCATTTTAATAGATGCAGAAAAAAACATTTGATGGAATTTAACAACCAGACATGATAGTCATTTCCAGCAAACTAGGATTAGAAAATAATTGCTCAATTTGATAAAGGGCATCACAGAAAAATTTAGAGATAATCACATCCTCAATGCTGAAGTAGCAAATGCTTTTTTCCCCCTAAAATTAAGAAGAAAGCAAAGATGCTTACTCTTGTGACTTCTCCCCAACATTGTACTGGAGGTTTTAGCCACTGCAACAAAAGATTTTAAAAGCATGAAGACGGGGGAAATAGGTAAAACTATTCTGTTAGCTGATGACATAATTATTACCATAGAAAATCTCCAAGAAACTACAAAACAACTATTACAACTAATTATTTAATAAGCAAAGTTTCAGGATACAAGATTAAGATATAAAAATCAATTGTATTTTTATATCTAGCAACAAACAAAAACTAAATTAAAAACAATTTAATTTCATTACAACAGTGTCAAAAAAAAAACCTCAGAAAATATTTAGGAGAAACATTAATACAAAAAAGAGGCCAAATCCCCTATCAATTGATAAGTGAAATATCTATGAAAATCCAATGACCTACAGTATCCCAAACAATCTTGAAATATAATAAATTTGAAGGATTTATATTACCTGACCTCAAGACTTATTAGAAACATGCAGTAATTAAGATAGTCTGGTATTTGCATAAATATTTACAAGTGCATCAAAAGAACAGAATAAAGAGCCCAGAAGAAGACCTCCCATTTATACAAGTCATCTGAGTTTTCACATGGACACCAAAGCAATCTGATCAACAAAGAAAAGCCTTTTCAAGAAATACATATCCATATGTGGGGAAAAATGAATCTTGACCCTACCTCTTATCATACAAGAAAACTAATTCAAGATGAAACAAAGAACTAAACCTATCTATAAGCCAAAGCTATAAAACTTTTAGAAAGGAAACATAAGAAAATAGCTTTGTGACTTCAGTACATTTTCTTGAGCCAAGTTTTCATATGCAAGTTACACAAAATAAGGCCTCTAAAAAGAAAAACGCTCAACAAATTAGACTTTACCAAAATTTAAAACTTCCATGCATCAAAACATACCACTAATAAAATGAATAGCCAAATTAGTCTGGTTGAAATTCTCATGTCTGATAAAGCACTGGTATTTAGATATATATATCCCACAATTCAGTGATAAAAAAAGATAAAAGCCTATTTTTTAAAATGAAAAAAGTTTTAAACAGGCAGTTCACAAAAGAAGACATAACTGGCCATTAAGCACATGAAAGAAAATATTTATTGTCATGAGTCATCAGGGAAACGTGAGATAAAACCACACTGAGATACTACAAAACACTCATCAGAACCAGCTAAAATTAAAAATATTGATAGCACCATGTTGGCAAGGATATGAAACAATGAAACTCTTAGTAGGAGAAAAAAAATGTAAGTTTTATATAAAACTAAATCATATCTATTCTATGATCCAGTAGTTCCTAGATATTCACCCAAAGGAAATGAGATCATATGTCCACAAAAAAAGACTTCCTCACAAATTTTCGTAGCAACTTTATACAAAATAGTCAAACCTAGAAACAGTCCTGGAGTTTATCATGATGAAAATGGATTAACAAACTGTGATATATTAATAGAATGGAATATTATGCATCAGTAAGAAGGGAAAAATATGCAGCAACACGGATGAATCCCAGAAACATTATGCAGAAAAAATGTTATGCAAAATGAAAAACATTATGAAGCTTTAAAGAAAAGAATACTTACTGTAATCATTCCATTTTATATTAAATTTTAGAGCAGGCAAATCTAATCTATACTGAATACAATGGCAGCATTAGGGATAGATTTTGACTGGAAAGGGTGAAGAGGGGATTTTTGAATGGTGGTGATACTCTATATTTTGGTAGGGGGTTAGGTTACCCAGGTGCATGCATTTCTTAAAACTCAGCAAATATAAACTTGAGATTTGTGCATTTTGGTGTGTACATTTTACATCAAAAGAAAAGCTATAGGCACATCGCTATGCTTACATATTTAGGGGGAAGTGTACAGATATGTTCAATTTACTATGAAATGTATTAAAAAATAAGATTAATTGATGGATGGGTAAAAGAATAGGTATTTCATAAAATAAGTTTGGTAACATGTTAATTATATTAACAGCATATAAGTGGTAGACATGGGTGCTCATTGTAAAATTTTTCCATCTTCAGTATATGTTTAAAAATTTTAGTACTAAAGTGATAGAAAAAAATCATATGAGCATCCAGTCAACCCTGCCCTCTACAGCAAGGGCATCACAGCTTCTTTTTTAATTTCAAAATATTAAGGGTGTACAAATGTTTTTGTTACATGGATAGTTTTTATAATGCTTTAGTCAGAGCTATAAATGTGCCCATCACCCAAATAGTGTTCACTGTACCTTTTAGGTAGGTTTTTACCTCTCCCCTCCTCTCCCTCCCTCCTGCTCAATTTCCAATGGCTTTTACTTCTCCCTGTGCCTATAGATTAGTTTCAAACTATTAGAGAGTACATGTGGTGTTTGTTTTTCCATTCTTGAGATACTTCATTTAGGATAATGGTCTCCAGTTCCATCCAGATTGTTGCAAAAGTTATTAATTCATCATTTTTATGGCTGAGTAGTACTCCCTGGCATATATATGCCACATTTTGTTAACCCACTCATGAATTGATTTTTGCAGTTGTGAATTGTGCTGCGATAAACATTCTAGTGCAGGTGTCTTTTTGATAAAATGACTTATATTCCTTTGGGTAGATACCCAGTAGTGGGATTGCGGGACCGAATGGTAGGTTTACTTTTAGTTCTTTGAGAAATCTCCATATTGTTTTACATAGAGGTTGTACTAATTTGCAGTCCCACCAGCAGTGCATATGTGTTCCTTTCTCTCTGCATCTATTATTTTTGGCCTTTTTAATAATAATCATTCTGACAGGGGTAAAGTGCTATCTCATTGTGGTTTTAATTTGCATTTCCCTGATGATTAGTGATGTTGAGCATTTTTTCATATGTTGGTTGGCCATTTGTCTATCTTCTTTTGAAAAGCTCCTGTTCATGTCTTTTGCCACTTTTTAATGGGGTTATTTGTTTTTATCTTGCTGATTTGTTTGAGTTGTCTGTAGATTCTGGATATTAGTTTGGATATATAGTTAGATATATCCAAACTAATTGGATATATAGTTTGCAAATATTTTCTCCCATTCTGTTGGTTGTCTACTTGCTCTCTTGATTATTTCCTTTGCTATGAAGAAGCTTTTAAATTTAATCAAGTCCCATTTATTTATCTTTGTTGTTCCTGTAATTGCCTTAAGGGTCTTAGTCATAAATTCTTTGCCTAGGCTGATATCTAGAAGAGCTTTTCCTACATTTCCTTCTAAAATTTTTATGGTTTCCTGCCTTACATTTAAGTCTTTTATCCATCTTGAATTAATTTTTTGTAAGGGGGGAGAGATGGGGTCCTATTTCATTCTTCTGCATGTGCCTATCCAATTTTCCCAGCATCATTTATTGAATAGGGCTTCTTTTCCCCAGTTTATGTTGTTGACTGCTTTGTTGAAGATCAGTTGGTTGTAGGCAGGTGGTTTTATATCTCGATTCTCTGTTTTTGTTCCATTGCTCTATGTCTCTGTACCAATACCATGCTGTTTTGGTTACTATAGCCTTGTAGTATAATTTGAAGTCTGGTAATGTGATGCCTTCATATTTGTTCTTTTTGCTTAAGATTGCTTTGGCTATTCAGACTCTTTTTTGGTTCCAAATGAGGCATAGAATTATTTTTTCTAGATCTGTGAAATTTGACATTGTAACCTCAGAACCTAGGAGAGGGCCCAGAGCAAATATCCTCTCCATATGTTGGATGGATGAATGGATGGATGGAGAAATGAGTGCCTGAGAGAATGAACAAATGAACTTTATATCAACTCCATACAAACTGTAAATAACAGGACAAGATACAGACTTAGAGGAAAGTACAGTGACAAGGCCACAGTTGAGCCAAGAGCTATACAGTTTCTAGGAAGAATGAGTGTCATGCAAGATCATGAGCTGGCCAGGCCTTGTACCACCATTTATCAACAGTGACAGATGTCACACGGTGCAAGGTTCTGGGAACGTAAGTGTACACAATAACCCTGCTGTCCCAGGGCCACATTTGTGTCCAGATACCCCTCCAAGCAAGAACTCTTCATGTCACACACTTCCAAAAAGCATATTCAATTAAAGTCTCCCTTCCTCACTCCCTACTGCCCAGGGGAAAAAGAACCTTAAACAATGAGAGAATCAACTTGTCCTGATACCAGCTTGGACTCTGTGTTAGGCACTTCACTATACCATCTCATTTATTTCTCATGATAGCCCTATGCAGAAGTCATCAGTATGCCCATTTTACAGGTGAAGAAACAGAGGCTCAAAGCTAGGCTCACAGTGTCTGCAGACCGCACTTGAACCCTTGTTTGTCTGGTTCTTAAAGTGGTTGTCCTCAGTGCCATGCCATGCTGCCTTGTGCTCTCGTAATGCTTGTTGAGCTGACTTCCCAGTGGTGACCATCACAAGGGAAATTTGTGTTTACCCAAAGGTATTGTGTAAGGATGAGACACTGCTTATATACACACTGATTAATCAGTCACTCCTCTGGGAAGTGCTCTAAAGCAGAGCCTGAGCCAGCTGGGTGGGGAGAGTAGGTAGAGATACAGATGGAGAACTTGATTCAAGAGGGAAATGGCCATTGGCACCAGAGCACCCTGGCTGGTGGGGGTGAACGTAGGTGTGCAGAAGGCAAGTTATTCATTTGAGGTACTTTTTTAGAAGGGCCCTAATGGAAGAAGAGGCCAGCATGGACTATGGAAAGTCAGAGACAGAAGAAAGAAGCAGCTTTGCTATGACCTGCCTTCTGGAGAAAAAGATGAGCTCAGAGGGCAGTGGGAGCACCTGGGCCCACCTGTGGGAGGGTGGTGGGAGGGCTTCAGAGCTCCCCTGTGCAGCCTGAAGCCACTGGAGCTCTGAGAATTCTGGGAGCTTGGTCCTGGAGTTACTTGGCACTTCTTAGACTTAGGAAGTGCAAGTGAGAAGGGAAAGAGGAGACCCAGAGTCCGGGCCTTCATGCTAGCCAGGTGGAGGCTGGAATGCAAAGGGGAAATGTGTGAGTGCCAAGCAGAGCAGACAGCAGGCCAAAAGGAGGGGCCTGGAGGAAGGTGGTGGAGGAGGACCAGCTGCAGGTGCATCTCCGAACCAGCTCTGAGATCCATTGATCATTATGCAGGACCACATGGCTCCTCTCATCACACGGTGAAAACTTCAACAACTCTTATCCTACAGTCCAGGCCTGGAGAACTGAGTACCCTCCCTCCTCCAGACCCGCCCAGAAGTAGGAGCAGGAGGAAGTGGGGGGCTGGCACAGTGGGTGGGCTCCACAATAAATGCAGGCATCGGAGGTCTCACCAGGATTTGCAAAGTGGCACCTGCCAGATCTGAAACACTATTTCTGAATAATCACTTGCAGAGAGTCAGATTGGATTCAAAGAGCCCCAAGGGAAAAAGAGTAAACATGTCTGAAACAGTTTACTGTGCATGTGGCCTCTTTCCTCTCCAGTTTTTCAAGTAACTTCTTCCCAAGCCTCCTGCTTCCCACCTCAGTTGGAGCTTGCATGTGCTCTTATGGTGTTGCTATTGCACCAGGTATTCGTCAGGGTTCTCCAGGGAAGCAAAGCCAATGGGATGTGTATGAATAGATGGACGGATAGATAAATCAGTTGGTCGATTGATCCATAGATAGATACATAGAGACAGATTTATTTTAAAGAATTAGTTCATATAATAATGGGATCTGGCAATTCTAACTTTTGTAGGGCAAACTGGTAGGCTGGAAATCTAGGGAAGAGTTTATTCCGCAACTCAAGTCCAAAGGCAATGTGGAAACAGAATTCTTTCTTCATCAGGAGGTCAGTCCTTTTCTCTCAAGGTCTTCAACTGTTTGGATGAGACCCACCCTCATCATGAAAGGTCACCTTCTTTACTCAAGTCCACTGATTTACGTGTTAATTGCATCTTAAAAATATCCTCACAGTGACCAAATGTATGGTTATTGTGGCCCAGCCCAGTTGACACATAATATTAACCATCACACATTGTGTCATAACTTACTGTATTTTATGCTTGTTTCTAAACAAGATTTCTGCTCTTAAAAAGCCTCAAGTCTTGTTAGGAAGTCAGTGGCTAAGGCAGCACATGGCCCTGCTCAGCGGCCTGGGGAAAGTCTGTTAAATTATCAAGTGACCCAATTCACTTGATGGTATAAATGACCAACACTTTTAAATGTGCATATTATGGTCCTCAGACAGCAGATTCTGAAAAGGCAGGAAGCTCTCTGCTACCCCAGGGTGCCTACAGCCAAATCTGCATTGTGTGGAGAAGAAAAATTGAAGTTGAGAATTCAGTGTCAACTCAGTAACATTCTGTTCAGTGAATAAATTCCAAACACATCATGTTCAGAAAGGCTTCTGTGAGAAGGTCTATCACAAACCATATGAGCAAAAGAAAAGCAGAAATCATCAGAAAATACTCCCCATGGAAAAGGTGATTTTTCCCAGGAATAGAGTTGGCCATTGAACACACTGATCCATATAACTGTCCACCTCATCGGACAATGAGTTCCTGGTCAGTCAGGACCCCGTCTTACTCACCTTTGCTTCCCAAGCAGCAAGCACAAAGATGGTTAGTTTACTGGACATCCCCAAGGGCACTTTTGTGTCCCGTGCAAGCTATTCTCCCGCCCTTCTCTACTAGAAGACAGACCTCCCAACTGCAGGCTGAAAATTGAAGATACTTATTTTCCCAGCATCCTCAGCAGCTAAGGCAGTCATGTGACTAATTATAGCCTATGCAATGGAAGGAGACATCAGCTGGACAGATTCTGGAAGGGATGTTCTTCTCCGACAAAGTCACAAAAGTGCGTAGCAGTTGTGTGAGGAACTTGGCAACCCTTTAACACAGAAGCCTGAGGAGAAAGGTCTCATCCCACTGAGTGGGGTGGAGGGGGTAGGTGGAAAGAGTCCAGATCTGTTATGACATCAGAGAGCTGATCTGCTACTGCAGAGTCCCCTTACCCATGGACTACTTGATTTGGTGACACCTTCAACATATATCCCAACTCTGACTCTCTCACTGCTCCCAGCATTGCCGCCCTGATCCAAGCCACAGCCCCTCTCGTCACCGGCCTCCCTGCTTCTGCCTGGGCCCCTCCCAGGCTTCTCCCAACATGGCAGCTGAAGGGGCCTCCAGACTTCTCCAAACACATCATGCTCCTCCTCCGCTCAGAACTCCCCAGGGCCTTCCTTCCCTTCCCACTCTGAGGAATGGCCAAAGTTGCTACCACAGCTGACAAAGTCCTCTGTGGTCTGGTCCTTGCAGACTTTGCTGACCCTGTCTTCCTCCACCCCCACTGCCCGCAGGCTCCTCAGAGACCCCGAGCACACTCCCTTCCTTGGTGTTTGCACTTGCGGCTCCCTCTGCCTGGGACTGTCTGTCTTCCTCCTTCACTGCCTTTGGGTTTCTGCTCATCTTGTCTCATGTCACCTTATCATTGAGAGCACTGTCCAGTATAACCATCCATGGTGATGGAAATGTTCTATAATAATCTGAGCTGTCCAAGGTGGTGGCACTGGCCGCACGTGGCTACTGAGCACTCCTGGTGTGGCCAATACAACTGAGGAGCTGAATTGTTCCCATTTCATTTCATGTTAACTAATTTAAATTTAAATATCCACTTGTGGTTGGTGGCTACCCTACTGACAACTGAGCTCTGTAAAACAGCAGCGTTGGCCACTCTCCACAGAACCCCGTTTCCCCCTTACCTTATTGTATTTTTAGCACACTTATCCTCATCTAATGTTCCATGAACGTGCACACTCGTTTGTTATCTCTCTCATTTCTAAATGGAAGTCCCATGAGAAAAGGCACTCGGGTCTGCTTTGGTTACTACTGATCAAGAGACTCTAAAATAGTGCCTTCTACAGAGCTTGCATTGGATTAGTATTCAGAGATTGGCTTAATCAAAGTAGGGAGATTGTTTGAGGTGATCTTCTTAGGTCAAATGTCTCAGTTTAACTCCATGAGTTTTTCAATGGTCTAATCAAGAGTGTGGGCTGCTGGACTAGCAGGTGCGTGGTCAGCCTCTGGTTCAAATCCCAGTCTTGGCACCTCCTGAATGGGCAAACTGTTCCATCGTTCTGAGCTACTGAGACTGAGTTTTGCATCTAAGTTTTTCCATCTGTAAAGTGGAAATAATAATAGCTCTGTAAAAACATTAGAGAAGATCTGGCAGTCAATAGGTACTCAAAACAATTCTTGCCAAAGGAAATTTCTAAGTTGGAACATACTGGGGCTTAGTTGGGGGAACCTCTTTGTTTTCTAAAAACTCCTGCCTTCTTCTCATAGTTTTCTATAGCCTTTTACCCAAAACAGTCAAGGATCACAAATATGAACCTTCCAAAACAACAAATGCCTCTGTTGCTGAAAAGAGCTGCTTTTCTGATAAGTTTGTGGGTTGTTTTTTCACTTTCCTCATTTAGATTTTCAAGGAAGAAATGGCATTAGCAATCTTGAAATAATTACCATTGTAATTCACCTAAACCAGGGCTGCTCTGGTAATTTAATTTTCAGAATAAAATTACACCAGATCCAAAGGAAGCTATTCAGACTTCCTTTTGTGTTCCAAATTTGTCAAATTGAAATCTTTCTGTCAAGCAGGAAATTCCCAGTGCCCAGCAACCAACACAAAAGCAGACACACAAATATACACATCTACTTAAGCCCAGTGGTCTCAACTTTTATATTTTTTTCATGAATATTTTAAAAGTTCATCATTCTTACCTTTCCAAAACTCCCTTTGCCAATGGCCCGCAAAATCTGGAAATGGTCAAAGTTGACTGCAAAAGAAAAAAAAAAAACAAAAACAGAAAACAAGTCAAATTTGCCAAACTTGTGCTGCTTCTTGAACATCCTTACCCATGTGCCTGCCCGGGTGTTCCAGCACCTGATCTGCACTGCACTTGCTGTGGTCGCTCTCCACCCCAAGTGGGTTCCTGGGGTCCTGTCAACACCGTCCATTCTTTCCAGCACGCACACTGCCCTGTCGTGCGCCTTCCCTCCACACCGCACTTCCCGATGGGGCTCCTCCGTGTGCCTGCTGTTCCTGCTTCCTCCCTCTGCACCCCACTCTGTCTGGCTTCCACGCCCCTCCCTACACCAAGACAGGTCAACAATGTTCCGCCGTGCCACTAACCCCAGTGGACACCTTCCTGTCCTCCTTCTGCATGACTACTCCCTGCTTTTCGAAATACTCGCTCAGCTTCCATGGCAGTGTGCCCTCTCAGTTCTCCCCCCAACCCTTCAGCTCCTTTTGCACACTCAGCCTTGTCCTCCCAGGAGTCAAGTCTGTCATGCCCTGTCCTACAATTGCTCTCTTCCTGTGGGCCCCAGTGGCATCGGTCACCATCTAACTGCCCATGAGTCTCCAAGGTATCTCCAGCCTTGGGGCTGTATATACCAAGGCCTACCCCACAGCTCCTCATGGAAGTTTCAAAGCCACCTCGAACTTGACAGATCCAAAGCAGAGCCAGGGATGAGTGGCATCAACATCCATCGACTGCTCACGCTCAAGCCTGGGGCTCCTCCCGGACTCCTTTCCCTGCCAACCCCACATCCAGTCCTTCATCACATCAGGTCCACTCTGCCCCTTCATCGTCCCTCACCTCACTCCTGTGGCCACCCCTCTGCTCTAGTCCACCATCTTCTGTCACCTGGACCACTACAGTGGCCTCCCAATGTCCTCTCAGGCTGGGATATGTGTGACTAGAGGGGTGGTCTTGCATGTCCTCTGCTTACTCTCCTCCAATGCCCCCTCCACTGCTCTTAATGGAAAGTGCAAACCCCTTTCCGGGGAGCAAGGACCCTGCCACTCACTCTGCCTCCCTCCCCCACCCTACCGCTGAGCACCAGGACGCTGAGCAACGGCCGCTCCTAGGCCTTCAGGGCTCTCCTCCAGGCCCCGCCCCATCCTCTGCGTCCCCCAACTTGAGAAGGTTGCCCTTGCCCTCCAGACTGAGTCCTCTCCCTAGGACAGCTCTCATAGCCCTGTGGACTGTTCTCCAGCATGCATCTTCTGCATAATTTTACATGCATTTGTATATTTCATTAGGTTCACTTTTCCTTACCAAACTCTAAGCCCCCTGAGGTCAAGGGCCATGTTTATTTTTTGCTATTGCACCCTTTGCACTGAGCACAGTGTTAGATACACAGTTAGTACCCAATGAATACTCATTAGCTGAAGGAATGACTGAATGAACTCATCTCTGTATTGAGCCAAACATAACTCCTGGTACATAATAGTGTTCGGTAAATATTTTTGAATTAGATTGAATTACAGCCAGTTTCCAATAACTAGGAAAGACAAGTTATTTACGAAAGATGAAGGGAATTGATTAGTTTACCACATAATGGAGGCAAGGATGTGAGGAAGCAAATGCATACAACCGGTTCCTGGCATATTAAACTTATGCAACGAAGGACAATTATGCCGAGTTGTGTCCCTGCCAAGCCAAAGTCAGAATCCTGCATGCTATCGAGTGCTAACGTGCTTGGAATAGTGAGACGGAGTTAATGGCTAACTTAGCAAATCTTGTTTCTTTGACTTAGATTTGTTTCCTCTCACAACAAGTTTCCAGGAAAAGAAATTCTATATTTTCATCCCTCACCCACTCACCAAAGGGCAAGGGAGAGGAAAAAGCAATGAACCCAGACTGCAGCTTATTGTGTAGCCAGCAGTGGGCCAGGAATTGCGCGTGTCCTGTCAGTAAGACCCCGGGGTCCCCTGAGGCAGGTAGCACTGCCGGGCACTTGCCACCTGCCCTTTAGTCAGGAGTCACTGTTTCCCTCCTGCATGCGGCCCTGGCCCTGGGCTGCTGTTTCCCGCGCCTGGAAGGCGGTTGGTTCCTCCAACACTCCTGATCACGGAGAAGACCACCGGCCTTTGACGCGCAGCCCCGGGCTCGCTCTCCTGTGAAGCTTTCCCACCCCACCCCCAACCCCCGCTAAGCGCTCTCTCCTTAGCGCCACCTCTGAACCTTCTGCAGGTGCCTACAGTTTAGGAGAACATGCCCTGGAGCTAGACCGCTTAGGGCCACAATCCAGCTCTACCACAGTCTTTGTCCTTGGACACATCTCTTAGCCTCTGTGTGCCTCAGTTACCCCATCTGTAAGACGGGGGACGTGGTGCCCACCTTCCATAAAGAGCTCAGAACAGTGCTTGGCACACTGCAACCTCTCAAAAAGTGCCAGCTATTGGTATTGGGGGTGAGGGGTGACCAACTCCCTCTATTCTGGCTTCTTCTAGGAGGGATATTGCCATAAACACCTGTGGCCTCTTGCCCCATCCAAGGTGGTGTGGCTGTCCCAGGGGTGTGCTGGAAAAGGACTGGCACAGGAGGCTGCCCTGCCCTCTCTCTGAGGTCTGTCAGTCTTCAGGGAGGAGACCTCTCCTCTGTCCCTTCTGGCCAGAAGCTTTTCAGGACCAGCTGCCACGTGGAAGGTGTGTGGGGTCCAGACTTGTCTTTGGCCAGGTGGGTAAGTCCAGCCAATCCTGGGCTTCAGCACGAGGGAGCCAGGGCACTGCCCCCCTGAGCACCATTTGCCCACCCCAGCTTCGGGACTCGAGAGGTAGGACTTGGTTCTGCACCTACCGCCTCCTCTGTCTTGTCTCCTAAGCAGAAGGGCATGATAACTATGGAGCAAACCGTCAAATGCCAGAAACCATTGTTATTTTAATGATTAGTGTTATAATGTTGTAAACATTCCCACTCATCCATATCATCCACATTCCCTGCAAAAATGTGGGTTTCTTGGGGGAGACTAATATAACTTATGGGACAAAAGGTACTTAATGAATGCTTATTTGCTTATTGGACTAGATTGGATTTAAATGACTTCGAGTGTGTGGCTTGTTTCTTATTTATTCGGCATCTCCCTGGGACAGGGTGCACTGATACATAACAGTGCCTAAAAGAATACACTTTGAATAAAGTTAACAAGTGGTTGATAAATCAATTGAAATGGCTTCAGTTAATGAGAATGCCTGGCCAAAGACGGGTCCTAGAATCACATTGTCACATGGGTTGTTTGTCCAGAGCAAGAGGAGTTGGCTGGGGGGTGTGGGAGGGTCCAAAAGTGGTTTCTTGGGGTGACCAGCTTGTCCTGGTTTGCCTGGGACCTTCCTGGTCTTAGCACAAAAAGTCCTATGTCCCCGAAAACCTCCCCAGTCTGGGGAAAGCCAGGACAGTCGGTCACGCTTGGTTTCTAGATCATGAACCTGTCCCACCTGCAGAAGACACAAGTGCTGCCAGCTGGCAGGGTGAGTGGGTGGGTGGGGAGGCACATTCTTAAAAGCAGTGTCTTTCTGGACCACCAGACATTTAGAGTTGTGAATGGTGACACCAAAGGCAGAGCCGAGGAGTGACTGACAGTGGCCTCATCAAAAAATGGGGGAACAGTGACATCTGCCTTGAGAGCTGTCATAAAGGCAGTGACATGACACAAGGGGGGTAATTATTTCTCACCAAATGACTGTGTTATTTTCTCAGCCAGACTCAACTCTCCCTTCTTTCTCAATAACAAAACCCCAGCTCTGTTTGGGGTCATTGTGGCCACCCCAGGTAAGAAATCACAATTTTCCCATCCTTAGTAAAATCATAATCGATCAAAGCCAAACATTTTTCAAATCACCTGGAGCCTTGTTAAGACAGATGGGTGGGCCCCACCTCCTGAGTTTCATCACAAGTTCCCAGGTGATGCTGATGGTTCAGCAACTATACTTTGAGTACCACTGAACTACTCAGTCTGCACAATTGTGTTCTCCCACAGTCCACATCCTGTACAAACGCACACATGTAAGCATCATGCACATCTGGGCTGGGAAGGAACCACACCCTGCCCTGCCTGGCCGCCCCGCTCCTGCTGCCCAGCATGTTGGCAAACGCTGCAGGAGACGTGGGAGAAAGCGGGAATCTCAGGAGGCCCTGGGCTGGGGATGGAGTAGGGAACGTCCTCCTCCTCCAAGGGGGTCAGGGAGACTTCCGAGCTGGGAAAGTGCTGTCGGACTTACAGAGAAGAGTAGAACTCACACAGCTCCTGACAAGACAGTGAAACCCTTTGCTCATTTGGACATCGGACGAACTTAGAATAGCCAAGGGTTTCAGGACTTTTTTCTGTAAGAGAGCAAAGTAATGCAATTGGGGGAACTGGGTTTGATTTTACAAGCTGATGGGGTAGGGGACGGCTGCCCGGCCTACAGACTGAGAGGGTAAAGACCCTTTGGTAGGACCCGGGCAGGAGAGAGCTACTTCCTTGAGTGGGTGATGCAGGACATTTACCTCACTTCTCTTCTCCACTCCTGTAAAATACCATCACAGGTGTGCTGTGAAAATTAAATAAGGTTAGGCATGGAAAAGCTAAAAGGCCTGGGCAGAGCCCAGCATGCTACCATCACTAAAACGGTAGCTGGGCAATGGGTGGGCATGGCGACACAGGCCAAACGACCGGGGAGGGTGAGGGGGTTGGCGATGATGGTGGTCATAACCATGGCAGGCATGCTCTGAGTCGCGTCCCTCCCAAGATTTATGTGCTGAATCTCACCCTCAGTACCTCACAATGTGACTATATTTGAAGACATAGCCTTTCAGGAGATAATTACGATTAAATGGGCCAAAAATTTGAGGCCCTGATCCAATCTGCCTGGTGTTCTTATAGGAAGAGGAGATTGGGGCGCAGACATCCACAGAGGGATGGCCATGTGAGGAACGGGGAGAAGTGACCGTCTGCAAGCCGAGGAGAGAGGCCCCAGGAGGAACCTGCCCTGCCGACACTGGACCCCGGCCTGCAGCCTGCACAGCTGTCGGAAGTGGGCGTCTGCTGTGCGAGCCGCCCCTGCCGTGGGCTTCACCATGGAGCCTTAGGGCGAACACGATAGCACTGCTGGCGTGGATGCTGAGAGTGACAAGCACAAGGTCGGGTGTCACCAGGACCCTAGGATATGGAGCAGAAACTGCACCTTCAATCATTGTTCATGCTGGCCGCAGTGAGGCTCCGAGGAAGATGAGGCCAGGAACAGAGCAGTTGTGGGGCGCGGGGGGCTAGACAGGCGAGGTCACGTGCCCGAACTAGAGCCGGGAACTGGGGGAAGAAGCAGAGAAGACCGAGAGACTCACAGAAGAGTGATGAGCAGCCCCACCATGCATGGCCGGCGAGGAAGGGCCGGGTGGTGACTTCGGTTCCTCAGCCAGGGGACTGATGAGACGTGGAGACCACAGGGGAAAGACAGGCACCTGCGGCACAAGGTGGTGAGTTTGGTTTGGGGCCTCTTGAGCTTGAGATCACCATGGTGACAAGGAAGGAGGGCCCAGCAGTGACGAACAGGATGCGGGAGCTGGGACTTGGGCTCAACTGCCACAGGGGGGCGGGTAAGCTGCCAGATCAGGTGGCGCATGCAGAGAGTCGAGGCAGGGGTGAGGGCAGACCTGGCAGGACACCGACAGCTGCGGGCGGGCAGGGAAGGAACCCGGGAGGAGAAGGGGCGCTCAGAGAGTGGGAGGGGACGACCAGGGAGAATACCACGGAACAGGGGACAGTGCAGCAAGGGAGGGTCCAGCAAGTGCAATACCAGGCCCGGCCAGCACAGTGCCCAGGGGGAGCCACCCCCAGGCATGGTAATGGTGGGCTGAGCGAATGGGTGGGCGGGTAAATGGGGACGCTGAGAACACGTGGCCGTCTGCCACAGTCTGTGGAGGTTGATCCCTTCTCCTGCCGCCTCCCCCCTGGCTGTGAGATCTGCATGCACAGGCCCGGCTGTGTCCTCCTCAGCCTTCCTGGCCCCTCCACGGTGGCTGCTGCCACATGGTATCCAGGACAGGTCTCCTGAACGGGTGGCTGCCTCTGCCGGCACTGGGGGCAGCGGCCTTCCTGGCTCTTGCAGTGGGACCGAGCACAGACTTTGGTGCCAGGAGGCCCCATTCCAGCCCCAGCCCCTCCACCCACTGTGACTGGGGCCTTGTGTCCATGGCTGCAACATGGGACAACAGTATCACTTACACAGACGTGGTTGTGAAAATTCGAGATGATTTACAGAAAACACCCCGACAGTACACTACCTGGCAGGTCAGACCTGCTCAGTAGATGACGCTCGCCGTCGGCCTCTGCTCTGGTGTCACTGGCGTCATAATTATTATGCTTGCTGGTTGGTGCCGTGACCATTAATATTATAAAGTCCTGACTGCACACACGGATCTGAGGTCAGTTCTTCTCCTTATTGGTTTTGTGACCTGCTTCCTCATCCTGTCATAGGGAAATCCCAAGAACAGCCACATGACAGGGTAGTTGCAGGATCAAATTCTGTAATGTACGTAAAGTGTTAGAACAGGCCGGGCACCAGTTCCCGGTCATCAGCTGTGCAGTTGTGATTTGTCACGAGCAAACAGGAAATCTCAAAAATTCCCACAACTTCACACATCATCTCTAAAGTCATATTCATTCGTTCCACAAGTGTCTGGGCAGTAGCTGCCCTTGTCCCAGGGAGATACGTCTCAAGACCCTAAAAGCATCTTCTCGTACCGCGTTCACCTTTCTTCTTGTGATGACGTGAAAACGCCGATGCGATGAGATGAGTGCGGTGAGTGACAGGCCTTGTGACGCATTGTCAGGCTACTGTCAACCTTCTGACACTACAGCAGAAGGAAGCTCACCTGCTTCAGTGACCTGGATCATCGAGCCATGACGACATCGATGTCTGGACGTCAGGCCAGTGATGCCAGTGACCACCAGGCAGCAGCGCCTACCGTGTGGACACGCGGGACAAAGGGAGCTTCACGGCAGGGCAGGTTGAGGAGGGACAGCACGAGATGTCATCACGCTACTCAGGACATCACACAATGTGAACTTATGAATTGTTCATTTCTGAAATTTTCCATTTAATACTTTCCGGCTGTGGTTGACTGAGATTAACTGAAATCAAGGAAAACGAAACCATGGATTGGGGGGCTACCGTATTCAAGTCCTGGATGTCTACACAAAGGGATTATAAAATGATTGCATATTGCAATAAATGCACATGGAGGGGAGAAAAATTTTTATAACTTCAAGGAAAAAAGGAGTCTATGCAAAAAAACAAAAAATTAGCAACTTTTGTGACTCTAGTCAGCACACTAGCTTCAGAGCACAAAAGCATGTCATTTGAAATTCGGTTTGCTCACCTGTGATGCTCCTTCCTCATATTTATGAGCTGAGTGCCTTCCTTCAGAACTGAAAATGTCCCTACTTAATCAATTTTAAAAGCAGAAGAAGAAAAGTGGAACGTTTTGTCACAGTCGTAACACAAATCACTGAGCTGGGATTTGTCAGATGCCTGGAAGGAGACCGATCTTGAGAGCAGAAGTCTGAGGAAACAAACAGTATTCAGAGGGAAGGCGGAACGAAGCATCTGCAACTGCCCGCATCACACGGTCGAGCAGAGCGCCCAACACTCATTTTCAGGAAGTCGCTAAGAAAAAGACCAAACTATTTCCTTCTTTTCCATGTGGAAATGGGAAACATTCTGGGCTGGTACTAAAGTGCTTCTGTCACTCCAGGGTGAGAGGTGCTCTTGCTCCCTCCTTGCGGCTTTCCAGCCACCAGGACAGCAGCTTCTCCTTCCAATGTCGACAAAGTTTCACACACATGACAAGGCACAGAAAGCGCTGACCAGACTCTGTGGAAATGACACCAAACCACCAGCCTGCTGCACCTGCCAACCGTCAGGAGTGCTGCAGCATGTCCTTCCAGTGAGAAGGTGAAGACTGCTTCTGGGTTGAAAACAACCTTACTGTTCCATGCAAAGCAGACACGCGTAGATTACATACACAGAAAGACAGTGTGCCTGTGGCATCAAAATGTCATGGCAGGTGGAGGCTGGGGGAGACAACTTGGAAGATAAAATGTCTAAAAAGGCTCCCGGAGGTGGGGGGTAGTGATGGAGGAAAGGTGAGAAGCACGGTCTGCAGGGCTCAGGCTGGCACGGGGAGGGGAAAACCGCAATGCACAGTGCTCTGTTGCCCTTCGGCCGAACGTCTGTAAAAGCCACACTAGCTACTCATGAACAAGGGCTTGGCGTGATAGACAGCCCACTGTGTCAGACACAGAGCAGATTCTCAGGAAGGAGCAGTGCCCAGGGAAGACCAGGCCCCCAGTCCCCCATGGAATTTACCTTCTAACCAGGAAGACGCAGAAAAGTAAGCAAAGAAGGAAGACAGTTGTGAACCGTGGCATAGAGAAGGTAAAGTAGTGGCGGAATTGTCCAGTGAAGCCACCCAGGGGAAGTGTCCCCACACAGGTGGCCAGGGCAGGCCTCTCTGAGAAAATGGCTTTTGGAACAACACCTAGAGAGAGAGAACCCCAGCCGTGCCTGAACGAGATGCGCATTCATGTTCAGCACAGCCCAGGGCAGGAGTGAGTTTGGTATTTCTGAGAATCTAACGAAAAGCGTGTGTGTCTACATTACCACTGATACCACAGAAATACAAGGGATCCTAACAGACTCCCATGAACAGTTACATGGATAACCTCAAAGACACAGACAAATTCCTAGAAACATACAGCCCACCAAGACAGAATCATAAAAAATTTAAAAACCTGAACAGATCTATAATGAGATTCAGTCAGTAACTAAAAAATCAAAACAGAACAAAAAACCTCCCAACAAAGAAAAGCCCAGGATCCAATGTTTTCAATAATGAATTCTACCAAACATTTAAAGATGAATTAGTACCATCCTTCTCAAACTCTTCCAAAAAATTGAAGATAATACTTCCAAACTCATTTTAGGAGTCCAGCATTACCCTGATATCAAAGTCAGGCAAGGACACTACAAGAAAATAAAATTAAAGGCCAATATTCCTGAGGAACACAGATGCACGAACCCTCAACAGAACACTAGAAAACCAAAGTCAACAGCACAGCAAAAGGATCAAACCTCATGATCAAGTGGGATTCATCCTTGGGTGCAAGGATGGCTCAACATGTACAAATCAGTAAACGTGATACACTGCATTAACAGAATGAAGAATTAAAATTATGTGTACGATCATCTCAACAGATGAAGAACAAGCATTTGATAAAATTCAATATTTTTTCATTATAAAAATCTTCCAACAAATTAGGTGCAGAAGGAATGTGCCTGCACATGATAAAGGCCGTATATGACAAGCCCACAGCTGACATCTCAATGGTGAAAGTCTGAAGGCTTTTCGCTAAGATCAGAATCAGACAAGGATCCCCACTCTCACCACTGCTACTCAACATAGTCCTAAGGTGACAGCTGGAGATATTAGACAAGAAAAAGAAATAAAAGGCTTCCAAATTGGGAAAGAAGAAGTTAAATTGTCTCTGTTTGCAGACATCTGTCTTATATAGAGAAAATACTAAAGACTCCACCAAAACTGTTAAAACTAATAAATAAATTAAGTAAATTTTCAAAATATAAAACCAACAGACAAAAATCAATTGTGTTTCTATACAATAACAAGAAACTATCCAAAAAAAAAAAGAAGTTAAAAAAACAATCCCATTTACAACAACATCAAAAAGAATAAAATACTTAGGAATAAATGTAACCAAAGAAGGGAAAGATTTGAACACTGAAAACTATAAGAAATTTGCAACAACATGAATGAACCTGGAGGACATCGTGTTAATTAAAATAAACCAAACACAGAAAGGCAAATGCCCTTGATCTTACTTACATGTGTAATCTTTAAAACAGTTGAAGTCAAAGAAGCAGAGAGCAGAACGGTGGTTACCAGGGCTGGAGGAGAAGGTTGTGGGGAGGGTGGGAATGGTCCAAGAGATTTACTGTACATTACAGTGACTACAATTAATAACAATATATTGCAGACTTAAAAATTGCTAAAAGAGTAGATATTAAGTGTTCTATCCTCCAAAAAAATAAGTTTTTGAGGTGATGGATATGTTAATTAGCTTGATTTAGCCATTCCATAAGGTATACATTTTTGAAAAGATCATGTACACCACAAATATATAAATTTTTTATTTCTCAATTTAAAAAATAAAATAAAATGTGGCTGGGCACAGTGGCTCACGCCTGTAATCCCAGCACTTTGGGAGGCTGAGGCAGGAGGAGCACTTGAGACCAAGAGTTCCAGATCAGTGTGGGCAACAGCAAGACCCTGTCTCTATAAAAAATAAAACAAATTAGCCAAATGTGGTGGTGCCTGTAGTCCCAGCTACATGGGAGGCTGAGGCAGGAGGATCGCTTGAGCCCAGGAGGTGGAGGCTGCAGTGAGCTACAATGATGCCACAGCACTCTAGCCCGGGAAACAGAGAGAGACCCTGTCTTAAACAAATAATAATAATAATGATAAAATAAAATGTAATGTAATGTAAAACAAAGACAACAAATTATTAAAAATGTCAAGCTGGTGACAGAGCATTGAGCCAAGTGTGGGGCTTTCCTAGCACGGAGCCTGTGCCACTGCCCATCACAGGCCCATGACGCTGGCCTTGCTTGCAGGGAACATAGGACAACATCCCGTGTGTGTGTGTGTGTGTGTGTGTGTGTGTGTGTGTGTAAAACATGTGAGTGAGTGTGCAGAGCAGCTGATGAGTTTGCAGTGTTTAACCGAGCCAATAAATACTCAAATCAGAAACCATATTACTATAATTTGGATACACTCACCCTCCAGTCTGAGGGTCTGACCCACCTGCTTAGTGAAAGAAAGGAAACCTAGGGACAGAGAATTAAGATTACTAGAAGTCCTGCCACGTATCAGAAGATTTACATTCTTACAAAAACCCAGTGAGGTTGTCATTATGCCCAATTTTACAGCTAAGATGACTGAAGCTCAGAAAGGTTAATTAATGCTATCAGTTTCTTAGAGATAACGCCTCATGCTTGTATAGGGCTTTCTGGTTCAGAAAGCATTTTCACCTTTATTTGACCTTCATGGCAGCCCTGGAGCGGGGAAGAGCAGAGATGCTTGGCCATGATTTAATGAGGATTGAAGTGACTTGGCCAAGTTCCTGTGACCAGCAAAGTGCCAGCTCTCCTGATGGCTCACCCAGTGGCATCCCTTGGGGGGCTCCCTGGGCTCAGGGCTGGGAGTCCTTGTGCTTCCTCAGCACAGGCTGGTTTCCCTGCGTAGATCTGTGAAATGGATACCTGCTCAGGTTGTACTTTTTACGTTGGCCCGAGGAAGCACAAATCCATGTGACAGCTTTTAAGGTACACATTTCACGCCTCACCCCAGCACAAAGGTTTTTCTCCTTTGTCTTTGTGCACGTGTTCGTTTGTGCTGTCTGTCTGGTTCAGACCTGTTAGACTTCAAGTGCCTGTTGAGCCAACTTGAACCTTGCTGGAATAAGGTAGGAAGGCAGTTTTTCAAGTGTGCATTTCCTGGACCTACTCTGATCCTTTTCAGGGCAGGAGCTTTTGGGAAGCGAAAAATATCTCTGCTCTTTCCCCTCCCAGGGCTGCCATGAGGGTCAAATAAAGGTAAAAATGCTTTCTGAACAAGAAACAACTATGCAAGCATGAGACACTATTACTTCAAAGAAATTGACTGTATTAACCTTTCTGAGCTTCAGTTGTCTTAACTGTAAAACTGGGCATAATAACCTTAACTATAAAATTGGGCTTTTATGGTGCAGGGATTAGAACTGGGTTTGGGCCCAATCCACTGTGCACAAATCACCACATGAGGCCCTCGGGGCACCGAGAGAGTCCCAGAGAGTAGGAGACGGGATTCTCTCCCATCTAGAGAGTCACAATCACGTTTGGAAGATAAACCAACACAGAAGAGTCAACCAGAAATGCAGGACGGCTTGAGATATGACACCCACTGAGAATTGCTCAAATCCCTTTGCTTCCAACCAAATGAAGTCCTAATTTCACCATTACCTTTGCAAACAGATGATGGAGTCTCAAGAAATGTCCCCGGGGACTCTCACGCAGGCAGGTGTCCTGCAGCCCACAGCCTCACAAAGTTGTCTGAAGTCGTCTCTCCCTGACTTGGTTCCTCATGTGGGGTTGGGTTGTGGGGACAGACTGGGGCTGCAGAGCGAGGCTCCCCTGTGACATGCAGCCTGCCACCACCCTGGGAAATAACGAGCCTGCACTGCTCCCAATTAGAGAACTCCATGTCTCCCATGCAGCCACGTGGCCACTGCAGGGGGGATGGCATGTTCTGGAGAGGACGTACTTCTTGGATACGAACGTCTCTCCTTTTAGTGGAAGATGGGAAGGAGTTATTTGAAGAGATTTGAACTGAACAAAGTTAAGTTCTATGTCTCCACTCAAGACTCCTTTTAAGAGAAAATCTGGCATTTAATAAAAGCACTCTCAGGGAAAGCGCCAGAAAGACCTTTTACTCATCCACTCAGTGCATATTTACTGGGAGCTCCTTCCTTGTCATGGTCAATGCTGTGCGCTGGGGACACCAGAAGAAGACAGACAGACATCATCTGTGTCTTTGGGGAGTCTAAAAATCTCACCAGAATCCTGACACTACACAGGAACTTGCCCTGAAATTTGGAGGAGAGGTGCTGAGTGCCATCAGAAGATGTGTCATGGAAAGAAATGTATCTGGGGCCAGGAAGGCCCCTGTGAGGAAGTGAACTCCGCATGAGAACCGAGGGACGTGGAGGGGTGGGCAGGGTTGGAAGGATGGGCAGGAGGGATGGAACTGGGAGAACAGGAAACATTATTCCAAGCCGAAGGAACAGCAGGTCCAAAGACACCGAGATGGGGGGAGGGTGATATGTTCAGGTGGGACAGGTCCCCAGAGAGAACGGGGCAGTGGCGAGACGATGCTGCAGAGGCAGGCAGAGGCAGCCCATGCTGGGCCACGGAGTGTGGATAACGATGTTCCTTATCCTGAGGCAATGGGAGCCCCATGGCGTTTTGAGTGCTAAGAGACAATGTGTGTGCATGTGTGTGTGTATTAAAGGGGTGGAGTGATATGATCTGTTTTTCCATTTAACAAGATAGCTCATCAATCAGTGTGGCTAGGCCATGCCACATAACAAACAAACCCAGGATCTTAACGGCTTACGACAAATCGTTATTTTTCCCTTGTACTACGTGTCCACGCAGGTCAGCCAGCCCCTCTGCTTACTGCACTCAGAGCCTTAGTCTGCTTGGGCTGCTATAACAAAATACCACAGAATGAGGGGCTTATACACAACAGACAGTTACTGCTCACCGTCTGGAGGCTGGAAGTCCAAGATCAAGGCACCAGCAGACATGGTGTCTCGTGACGGCTGCTTCCTGGTTCACATACAGCCATCTTCTTGCTGTGTCCGCATAGGGTCTATCTGGGGCTGCCTCTCTCACAAGGGCACTAATCCCATCCATGAGGGCTCCACCCTCATGACCTCATGACTTCATGACCTCATCCCAAAGGCGCCACCTCCTAATACCAACACACTGGGGATCAGGTTTTAACATATGAATTTGGGAGGGACACAAACTTTCAGACGCCAGCACTCAGCGACCCAGGCTGACAGGCCCCACCTCATTTACCATATATTTCACTCCTGTGGTTATTGTTGAGCACTCCCTTCAAGAAGTAGCACCTTAATCTGTTTTGTTCTCTCCCTTCCCCTCTCCAGGCACAGTGCAGGCATTCAGTAATGTCTGCTGAACAAATGAATCTTGCTGACTTTGGTTGTCACACTCACCTGCCAACCCCCAGGGCAAGCCAAGCTCTTCTCTTCCCTACTCCTGGCCTGTTCTCCAGCTTTCTGTGAACCCACCATGGCTCATTTTCCCCATCTCAGCTTAGATCTCTCCTCCACAAAGCAGCTTTCTTGAACCACCTTCTTGACAGTTACTTTTACATCAACTTGACTGGGACACGGAGTGCCCAGATGCTTCCCCAAACATTATTCTGGGTGTGTCTCAGAAGGTGTTTGGGATGAGACTAACATTTGAACTGGTTACTGAGTAAAGCAGATTCCTCACCCCATGAGGGTGGAATTCATCCGACAGTTGAAGGCCTGAAAAGGCCGACCTTCCCAGGAAGAAGAGGAAACTCTCTTGCCTCACTCCCTGGACACGATGCCTTTGAACTCAGCTCTGAAGCCTCAGCTCACCTCGGGTGTTGAGCCCACAGGCCCACAGCCTGGAGCTACACCACTGGCTCTCCTGGCTCTGCAGTGTGCTGACTAGATCTTGGGACTGCCCAGCCTCCACAAAGCAGGACTCAAGTCCTCATAGTAAATCTCTGTCTGTCTATATCTATCCCCTGTTGGTTCTGTTTCTCTGGCGAAGCCTGCTAATGCAACCTTGCAGCACATACTTGGTGCCCCGCCCGTCTCCCCTCTGTCCTTACTGCCTCAGACCACACTCCACAAGCACCTGCCATCTCTTTGCCATAGCGCATTCTCTGCCCTGCACAGCAGGTGGGAAATGCCCAGAATTTCAGGCCCTCTGGGAGCAGCTCTCGCCCCGTGACTGGAGGCGTAGGTGGGTCAATATGCCAAGTCTCTTACATGGAGGCTGGGATGATTCTGGGTGCGTTCTACACTGCTTGCCAAAGTCCGCAGGTGCCCACAGTGGCGCTTGCGTGATAATACGTCCTTTATCGGCTGCTTTCCCTTCCCCAGCTCACTTCTCCCTCCCTGTGTTTCCTGGGACACATCTCAAATAAACTACTTGCACGTGGATCCTTGTCTCCGATCTGCTTCCAGAGAAGCCCAAACCGAGACATCCGCATCAAGGAGGTCTATGCACATCACTTCCTGTCACAACACCCTGTGTGCTTCCCAGCATACCTCGTATTCCCTAATTATTTATGCATTCATTTATTAGCTCGCCATCCATCTGGGGCAAGGGCACTTGTCTATCTCTGTGTCCTTTGTGTCTAGCACGAAATGGTGGTTCAATAAATATCTGCTGAGTGAATGAGTGAGTGAGTAACTAGTCCTGGACTTTTGCCTTCCCCCTCCCCAAGTCAGCTTCCTCGTTAGGAAAACGAGGCAGTTGGGCCTGGGACCTGGAAGGTTACTTCTGGCTCTTACACCCTGAGATTCTGAAATGTCAGTGCTCTCAGGATGATAAAGCACATAGTTTTTTTTTTGCCGGACAAGGCTCTGGATAAGAATGTGGCTTCAGCCTGCATTAATTGGACAAGGAAGCTGGGGAGACCAGGGCAATTAGGAGGGAGGAAAGAGGGAGAGGGAGAAATCCTCCTTAGCAGTGATCTTTGGCACGCCAGTAACGGAGTGCAGCCGTGTGCAGCTCCAGCCTTGGGAATGTTTGCATATAAATTGCCTTTTAAAGTTTCCATTCTTCAAGACTATAATGAGTGCAGCAGACTTAAACATAACTATTCTTTCCTAATTATTGTTTTAGTCACTCTCTGTTTTTCCTCCTGATTTCTACTTGTGATTCTAGGAGGTGGAAAATGAACCTACTTCGTGGAGACAGCAGACCCACAACACTGGCAGATTTCAGGTTTTCAGGGGGTCATGGAACCCAAGACATGCAAAGCTGTGGAACACTACATGAACTTGAAATCTCCCACTCTGCACATCACTTGACCACTTAACAAAAGAATGGGAAGAAAATCTAATAGTCCTCTATCTAATAGGAAGTTGAATCTGCAATTAACTATACTGCCCACAAATTAATCTCTAGGTCCTGACGGCCTCAGTGGCAAACTCTTCCACTTAAGTATGAAAGACACCAAAACTGAGTGAGCGCATCTAGGAAACAGAAAAGGAGAACATTTCCCAGCATGTTTCATGAGATTACAAAAACCTTGACACCAAACCATGAGAGTAACACTTTGGGAAACTATTTAACTGTGCCAACCAAAGCTGGTCATTCACGTGGACCTAGCAATTCACTCCAAAGTCCATATCCAAAAAATTGCAGGAACATCAAAAAACGTGTGTAAGACATATTCAAGACTTACTCTGGCCTCAGACTGGAAACCCAAATCCCATCATCAGCAAAATGGATAGACCACAGCATGTTAAAACACTGCAATACAACGTACCAGCAAGACTAAACAACCTACAACTGCCTGAAACAGTGTAGGTGATACTTGGAAATGTCATAACGTTGAAAAAAGCATCACATACAGAAGACATAGCACAGGGTTGCGTTTATATAAAGTTCCAAACCTAGAAGACACTCAGTGATGGCTACAACGTCAGGGCAGTGACTATCTTTGGGAGTGGGTGAGTAGAAGGCATCAGGAAGGGGCTTCCTGGGGGCTGGCAGCGTTGCATTTATTGCCGTCAGCAGTGGTTGTACAGATGTGCTCACCCTGTGAAGACTACATCAAGCTGCATATTGATAATTTGTGCAATCATCTCTGTGTTTGTTATGCTTCAGTAAAAATTTATATAAAAATAAGACTTCAATTTATTAAAATACATGGAATTTATAAAAAACAATGAGTTCACATGAACCTCAATTTAAAAAAAGGAGAGAGAAACAAAATTCATTGGATGACACTGGAATTTGCAAAGACATCAACTCCTTTGAAATTGGATGAATAAAACTAAAGATTTAAGCATTTGGTCTGCCATTCTGGAATGAATTTTATTTCAAGGTAACCAAACAGCAGAGGATGAGGTAGAGTTCTTTCTCTAACTAAATAAACAAGGAATAACAGAATTAAATTTTACTATTTTGCAATTCTTCAGTTAATAACCACTTCTGGCAACGGTCGTCGATGGGTGGTAAACTTACTAGGTGGAAGGTGATGAGGGATCTTCCCCTCACAAGATTGTCACTACCTTAACCCCGAGATCAATCTTAGCACCACTAAAGATGATGCAACCCAGTACTGGACACAGTGCCTCGCACCAAAGTGAGGAATTCATGCCAAAAATTATTCCATTTAAATCTAATCCACACTTTATATATAAATTAGGATCGACAGGACACGTAAGGGCCAGGAGATAAAATTAAGTGACGCTACAAGACAGCGATAATAAAATCTAGCACATGAAGCATTTTTTTAGGACACCTGATCTCTTTCAAAAGTATATATTGTGGAAAAGTAACTTTTAAAAAGAAACAATTATAGATTAAAAGAAACAATGAAAATTAAGACAGCCACTAAGAAACAGAGAATGAATGAATTTGATTCCAATTGCTCAAAGACCATCCATAAAAGGCATGTTTTGGCTGTGGAGAGAATCTGAACATGGGCTGAATGATATGCAGTAACTACTACTGTTAACTTCATTAACGTGATAAAGACCTGTGTCTTATACCTATGCAAAAATCCATTCCAAGTCGGTTATAGACATGAGTATGAATGGTAAAACTATGAGTTTTCTAGAGGAAAACTGGTATTAATAATATAGTAAACTTCCTTAATGTGGTAATAGTTAACAGTCAAAAACTTTAAACAAAGATCATTTCTAAGGTTAAAACTTTTGAAGTATTTCCATCGAAGTCAGGAATCAGACAAGGATGCTGGAGCTACTCATCAGTTCCACCTACTGCAAAAAAGGGGCAAAGAATATGCAAGTGCGAGGCTTTTGCCACGTGAGACACCTTCACAATCTTAGAGTAAGCAAAGCAATCATCACGGAAAAGATGAAGAAATTAGATTAAATTGAAGAATATCTGTCCACCAAAACATCAGTAAGAAAGTAAAAATGCAGAACATAGAAGATATTCCTATCACAGAGTTAAGAACTCTGTGGCAGAGGTTATACCCAGAGTACACAGAGAACTCTTATTAAAGAAAAAAATCAACAGAAAAAATTTGCAAAGAGATGTGAACAGGAAAGAGGATATCTCACAGCAAATAATCACATAAAAAGGTATTTGACATAATTAATGATGGGAAATGTAAATCAAAATGGCAATGAAATATCACTGTACACCTACTAGTTTAGCTGCAATTAAAATGACAGATCACAATTGTCAGTGATCATGTGGAGCAAACGGACCCCTCTTCCGCCATGGGTGGAAATGTAAATTAATGCAACTGCTTTGGAAACTGAGCATAGGCATATCCGACGAACTAGGAATTTCACTCTTAGGCATATTCCCAAACAATGAGGCTGTTCTGTTATCAAATGTGTATTGAGATCAGAATAGAAAATATAATTTAGTATAGCCACGCAATGGAACATAACAACAGTGAAAATAATCAAAGTAAAGCCACATGCAACAACATGGAAGGGAATTACAGACAATGCTGAGGAAATGAAGCCAGACACAAAGTAATATATATTCTATTTATAGAAGGTTCAAAAACTGGCCCCAAACTAATGTATGGTGTGAGAATTTGTGACAAGAATTACCTCTGAGAAGAGGACAGAGCGGGGAGGCATGAGGGTTCCTGGGTTATCGTTAATGTTCTATTCCTTGATTGGCCACTGATGATGTGCATTTGTTCATTTTCTGAAAATACATCAAGCTTCATACCTTGTGCACTTTCATGTATGTAACATTTTAGTTAAAAAGTTAAAATTAATACCCATTCATAATGCTTTATAAAACCCTTAGCAAATTGGAAATAAGTGAGCTTCCTTAACCTAGTTAATGGTTAGCCATCAAAACCCTACAACAAACATCATTCTTAATATTAAAACTTTAGAAACATTTCCACTGAAGTCAGGAATAAGGCAAAGATGCCCTCTATTAACAATGTTAATGTTGGGGCTCAGAAACTGACACCCCAAACTAGGGCATTTTGACATGCTCAACTGCAAAAGCCTTGAGGCTTCTCTGGCCTCCCCAGCCGCCAGCTCCTGAAACACAGGATGAAGCTGCTCTCTGAAGGCCTGATCTGCTTAAAGTCCGGACGACCAACGAAGAGAACAGTGACCTCTGGCTCCTTCCCTGAGTTTTCATTAAGGAAGATTAGAATCAGCCAACACACCCGGACCGATCTTGCCACAAGTCACTGTCCACTCTGCAGGCCCAACAGACTTGGCCCGAGACCACTGCACGTTCTCTGAGCCCACTGAATTCTCCCTAGTAATCGTTTATTGCCCCCAACAGAGTTCCTCTTCTCCCCCGTCCCCCTTCCCATAACCTGTTCTGCTAGGATCCAAGCCCTCCTGGTGGGGTTGGGTTTTCATTCTGAAGGCTCCTGTGCATACATGTTAAATCAATTTGTATGGCTTTTCTCCTGTTAATCAATCTGCCTCATGTCAGTGATTTTCAGTGAACCTCCAGGGGCCAAGGACCGTGGCCCCTACACTGCTCAACAACTCAACGTATTGGGAAAAATGGGCAAGGAATGAATGGCCAATATCCTTTGCCATGTGCCGTATCTGAGCAGACAATAAATATTTCAAAAGAGGCGCAACCACACTAGTATTAGGAAATTCAATTTAAAACATATATAGTAAGATGCCATTTCATACTCAACACGCTAACAAAAAATTTAAAGTCCGATAATACCAAGTGTAGGCTGGGCGTGGACAAACAGGAACCATGGGAGAGCAGGTGGAAGAGCAAATCACTGCTCTGGGTGTGATCTGTCACTGCCTGGTAAATTCCAAGATGTGCAAACTCCATGGCCCAGCAATTCCACCGCTGCTCAGTGCGTGTCCTGCGGCGTGTGCACTGTGCACAGGGCAATCCAGACAAGAGCGCTGCCCTCCGTCACCAGGGAGGCACAACCACAGGCAGCATGTAGAGCATTTACACTCAATGAACTGCACCCCACATATAAACATTAAAGATAATGGTGCGTGAGGAGAACAAGATCCAGGATGATCGCATTTCACTTTGGCAGAGTTTAAAAATAGGACATATTACTCTGAGATACACATTAGAAAAAAGGAATAAAAACCACCTTGGAAATGTTCAAGGCAAACTCTGGGGAGGGAGAGGATTGGGATGTGGCAGACAAGGGACTTTAACCGTGTCTACAATGTTTCATTCCCTAAGCTTGGGGGCAGGGTACACTGGTGTGTTTTATGTCATTTTTATACTTGTGTGTGTATTTGACACATTTCATTTACAAACTCTCTAACAGAAGAGCGATCTTACTCACGGATCCTCAAATTCGTGAAGGACTCTAGACACAGCCCTTGAAAATGCCTAGGGTCAGTTCTAGCTGGTCACACATGAGATCTCACAATTTACCCGAGATGGGAATGGCGCACGGACCGTTACTCTTCCTGTGAGTCAGTCGGCACAGCCAGCCGTGGATGCTGGCTTAGAACGGTGCTCACGGGCCTACAGCGGAAAGCAGCAAGGCGAAATGGTTAAGGCATGTGCACAGCAGCTGCGCTTCCTAGAACCCCGGATCTGTGGTTCACGTGCTTGCTCCTTCCCTGAAGCTGCTCCAGCAGCAACACGTGGCTCCAGCTCCCGCAGTTTTCACCTTTCTCCTTCAGAGCAAGCTTGTGGAGCTTTTCCTCTTCTCTGTCACACCAAGACGCTGATTTCTTGGAGCCACACTACGTGACTGGGCTGGAATGGAGCTCAGAGAGGGAACCTAATGCATATTTGAGGGTGAGGGAGCGCGGCAGCCCCACAGGAGTGCTGGCCGCGCAGGGGACATGCACCCCAGCAGCGTGAATGCACCTGGGCCCCCCAGAAACACCTGCATCGAAAGGGTATCCTCCGGAAAGGAGGATTAGCTTGCTAGGGCTGCCCTAACAAAGGGCCATGAACTCGGTGGCTTAAACAACAGAAACTCACTGTCTCACAGTTCCGGAAGCCAGAAGTTCTAGATCAAGGTGTGGGAAGAGCACTTTGGGAGAGTCTGCCCTACACCTGCCCCTGGCTTCGGGTGCCTCAGTGGCGATCCTTGGCTTGTAGAAGTGTCACCCCGATCTCTGCCTTCATTTTTACATGATGCACTCCCTTATAAAAATTTGCACTTTTTATAAGGACACTAGATACATTGAGTTAGAGCTCACCCTAATGACCTCATTTTAACCTGATCACTAAGTACAGTCACATTCTGAGGTACGGGAGGGTAGGACTACAACATACGAATGTTGGGGGGAAACAATTCAACCCATAACAAAATGCCTCCCTGCACCCCTAACCAAACAGGGGACCTTCCTCTGGGCCTGCATAGCAGGGAGCCTGCCTGCGTCACACAACAGCAGGCCTCTGCACTCCGAGTGGGGGCACTGTTTCTCATTCGCCAGTAAACTCCCAAATCTAGCCTAGAGCCTGAAGCCCTTTTGTAGAGAACATGTAAATTATTTGTCAAATAAACAAATGAATTTAAAAAATGCCTTTGGATTCTCTGTCATTTTTTGTGCATGTCCTTTTCTCCTTTGCTGGTCAACAGCATGCCCTAGCGTGCCCGCCTCTCCTACATGCTCGTCGTACCTGGCACTTGCCCTTCGTGAGGGGGAGATGCTGACTAACACTGGTAACGATTAACACATCTATCCAGTTCTCTCCGTGCCAGGGACCCGGCTGTGCATTTTGTGTGAGACAGCTCACCTAATCCTCATGACAACTTCGCCAGGTTGTATCTACAATGACCTGCATTTTACAGATGAGGAAACAGAGGCCCAGTAATGTCACAAAGCTATGAGGTGGTTATATCAGGGAAGGGCAGGGAGTGTCTGCCTTGTTCACCCCTTCCCTCTGAGCTGAGAGCAGTGCCTGGCCCAGAGTTTAATAGCACGACCATATACTTTATTGTTGAACCAGGACACTTCTGAGAATAAAAGAGGACACCAGCTGGAGGGGACACTCGAAAAACAGGACGGTCCTGGGCAAACCAGGATGTAAGGTCACTTTATCAATACATGTCTGCTGAATGTATGAGCTCAAGCATGTCTTACTCGAGGCCTGGATTTTTAGCCACCACATGATATTGAGAAAGGCACATTTGCAAAACTAGATTTTACTTACAGGATGCATTTGCTTTAAAAGCATGCTCCTAAATGTAATCCACAATAATTCACATCGGGCAGCAATTTTGGTTGCAGTTTTATCATCACACAGCCTGTTATTCAGCCCCAGAGGGTAGAAATGCAAATTAAAGAAATGCTTTGAATTAAAAAAAAAAAAAAAAAAAACTCTTTCAGAAGCCTACATCATTATAGTCTGTAATTGGGGTACAAGATGGGATAAAATTTCTATTGTATCAGAGATGACAAAGGAATAATTTCTATCATTCCATTCTTGAAAAAAATAACAGTTTCCAATGAACTTTCATATCAATGATGGCCTTAATTACTCGCCCCCTTTTTGTGAGCCAAATGCCTTTTCTTTGGGCATTGACAAAAGAGGGAATTTTAGCTTTTCTTTCTTTTTCTTCTTCTCTTTCTCCTACTTGTCTTCCCTCCTTTCCTCCTTTCTCTTTTCCCTCCCTCCCTCTCCTTCAGAGAGAACCCGCAGGACATAAATTCCTAATTCAGTGCACCAGACCTCACACTGCAGAACTGGGCAGACCCTTCTGGGAAGCTATGGTGTGCGCCCCAAATTTTCCTGCAGTGACAGAATCTTAGGGTTGAAAGCAATCTTGTCCTCTTGCACCAGTGCTCTGACAAGGCTGCCTCTCTCTCCAGTGGCCACCTTCCCTCTGTCTGAGCCTCCCATGGCCCAGGGACACGAGCCCGTCCCCGCTCCAGAGGATGCTCCCTGCAGCCATGTGATCTGCGGCGTGGTGTCAAGACCCCAGGATTGCTGAATACACTGGCTTTGCCACTTCTCAGCTGTGTGGCCTTGGCAAGTCACTCAACCTCTATGCCTCATGTCACAGGCTACAAATGGAGACTCTCTGATTTCTATTTAACCTATTCCGTGCTAAAAAATAAAAAAAACTGAATTAGACATAAACTTTTAAAATCTGAACATTTCACATAAAGATCCAGATTCCTGGCTTCTTCAGAAACTAATCATCTGGCCACCACCTGGCATAGGTTCCTGCAGGATGACAGTTTGCTGGAGCTGGGTGGTGGCTGCCCGCTCTGGCTGGGACAGCCCCCTCCTGCAAACATGGGAGATCCCAAGTGGAAGGGGGCTCCTCTCATTCCTGTGGCTACTGTCCCCAGAGGGCAGCTGAGCTGGGGATCACCACATGTGTGTCTTTAGGACGGACTCATCCTGTTTACCAACTGTGTTTACGGGCCATTCCCTTTGCCTAGAATGTTCTCCCAACCAACTTTACTCTTTGAAATCCTACCTATCCTTCAAGGCCAAGTTCACAGACCGCCTCCACCTTTCTTTATCCCACCCAATTTGAAGCAATCTTCCTCCTCTTGCCTTCTGTAACTCCCAGGCATAGTCCTGCCAGGCTACTTTTCATGACCAGCCTTTTACTCCACTTAGTTATAAACCCATGCACGCACACATCTGTGTATGTGTACACGCACACACACACAAGCACACATGCCAGACTGTAGAAGTCTTGAGGGCAGAGGCCTTAATTCATCTGTGTTCCCTAGTTTAGCACCATCTCTGTATGGTGCACAGAATAAGACCCCCAAAGATGCCCATATTCTATTTCCTGGAACCTGCAAATGTTACACTACATGGCAAAGGAGAATTGAGGTTACAGATGGAATTGAGGTTGCCAATCAGCCAACCTTGAGATGGGAGTTATGCCGGATCATCTGCATGGGCCCAGTGTCATCATAAAGGTCTGAGTCAGAGTGACAGGACATGCAAAGGACTCGATTGAAGGCCATTGCTAGCTTTGAAGATAAAGAAGGAGGCCATGAGCCAAGGAGTGTGGGCAGCCTCTAGAGGCTAGAAAAGGCGAGGAGAGGATTCTCCACTAGAGCCTCCAGGAGGAACTAGCCCTGCTGACACCTTGATACTGGCTTAGTGAGACCCACTGTGGACTTCCAACCTCCAGAAGTGCAAGAAAATACATTTGTGTTGTTTTAAGCCACTGGGTGATGGCAATGTGTTATGACAGCAAGAGGAAACTAATACACCCTCTTTCCCACCACAGGTGTTCGACATATTCCTGTAGGTGCTGAATCTATCATCTTCTTTCCCTGGGTCCCACAGTCACGTCAGAGCAAGTCTGTGCTGTACATCACCCCACACTGTTGAGTTACTGGGGCACACAACTGCACCCCTGATAAGAAACCAGCTTGTAAAAGGGAGAAGAGCTGGAAAATAGGAAGAGGGAACAGACTTTGGCCTCAGAAGATGGAGGTTAGAACCCTGGTCCACCACCTGGAGATGGGGACCTTAAGTGAGTTATTTCACTTTGAGAAGTCTCAATTTCCTTGTCTGAAAAATGGGGCTACCAGTACTCTCTACAGAATTATAGTGAGAAATAACTGGTATGTACACTCTAAGCATGTGGTCAAGAAATTTATTTCAAATGCTTAGCACGTGCACACACACACACACACATCACATATGATAAAACTCCTAGGGTGGCATTTCTACCCTCTCTGCTGCTTTGTAACCAGGGAAATAGCTCTGGTTCTCAGCCAAGAGATGTTGGGGTGATTAGCCCCAGGGTATACTTGTTCCCAGGGTCCTCCTATTACATAAATAATACACGTAGATCCTAACTCCCTGTTTCCTCTGCTGCATTGGTGTAAACATAACTCTCTTTGCTGCAAATCACTGACTTTAACACTCATATTTTCACTGCTTTCCATACCACAGCCTTTGCAATGCACCTTTTCAGGTCCTCCCATCAAGAGGAGGAGTTTATTTCTGCACTCCTTGCATCTGGGCTGACTTGGAGACTTGATTTGGCCAATAAAATGTAACGGGAGTGATGTCATACCAGTTCCAAGCACAGGCGTCAAGAGGATTTGCACTATTGCGCTCTTTTTCTTGGAACTCTGCCCCCGTCTATGACCAAGCACAGGCTAGCCAGTTAGTAGATGACAGAGCAGAAATGATTCATCCCAGCCAAGGCCATCCTAGACGAGTAAATACCTAGCTGACCCACCAGCTGACTGCAAAACCCTCTGAGATGATGTAAGCCCAGCCCATGTTACCAGAACTATAGACACATAAGCAATGTCAAAAGCTTATTGCTTTAAGCCACTAGGTTTGTGGTGATTTGTTATGCAGCAATAGCTAACTGATACCTGCCCCTCCTTACTTAGCAACTGGAGAAATATCTGAATCACATAGCGGCATGACCACTGAGTGAGTGATCAGGGTCCCATTTTGAGTGTTAATCTTTAAAGCCTTCAAAAACTATAAAAGTGACTCCTCTGAAAATAATCTGATTGGAGTCACACAAGGTAGAGCCTAAGATTCACATGTCACTTCATGAAAAAAGCCCCAGGTCCTGAGCTCCCCTACTTGGCTGCACTCCAGTGCCCAGAAGCCAGAGTATCAAGGACAACAAGTGAGAAACAAGCGGCTTGGTAAGACCTTAAGAATCTGCCAAGGAGCAAGAAGGAGCTCTTTCTTTGCTGATGTGTAGACATTTCTGTCAAAACAGCATCCTTCTAGAAGAAGCTAGTGTGTCCTCTTCAGCAAGAGAAGAGTCACACGGATTCATTTATATTTCACAAACTGTTATCAAAGAGTGAAAGTAATTATGAGCAATAATAAGAAGTTGTATTTGTACCATTTTTAAGACATAGGCATTTGAGGTATATCATTCATTCATTCAACAAACACTGATGAAGCATGTCCTCATCGACTGGAGGCAGAAATCAGGCAGGCCGCCCTAGTCAATGAATAACAGTTTTTATGTTCCCTTTTCTATCCAATGATAAAAGTGCCATGGGCAAGAAATTCAATTTGAATAAATGTGATTTCACATTCATAAAGCAACAGCCAGGACAAGAAGAAGAAACAAAATCTTTGGAATTGGACTTGTTGGGGTTCAAATTCCAGCTCTGCCACTTATGAGCTGGGTAAGTTTCTTATTTTTTCAGCTTCAATTTCTTCTTCTGTGGAGTGGGAATAAAAACACTTAGCTACTCAGGACACCGTGATGACTGAGTGCGTTTCCACATGGAGTGCCTGGCACTTAGCGGGAGCTCCAAAAATGTCAGCGCTCTCCCCCTCTACGAATGGCCAGCGCCATGGAAATCAGTCTTAGCGGCTACGAGTGTTAATACTTGCTCGGGTCTCTCTGTGCACTGGCAGTCACCCAGGTTCTCTGTGTGACAGCACAGAAGGGCCCATCTGCAAAGGGAAGTGGCGGCCTCTGAACACGCGTGACGGACATGAATGCCCCCTTCCCTCTCCCACAGGCTCAGGTAGGACTCAGGGTGTTCCTGACTTGCTCCAGCAGGTGCCAAAAATGCCGAGTTCCTAAAAATTACCAAACAAAAAACACCACCGAGGCGTACCGCCTGACCAAAGGCACGCTTCAAACTCCAAGTGAAGGTGTGAAAGCAAAGCGCCTGCCCAGCAGATGCAGGGTGCCCGGGGGCGTCCAGTTGGGCAGGACATGCGCTGTGACCGTGGAACTGTTTCCCTCTGCTGTCGAAGGCCCGTCTGCAGTGAGGGAAACCCGGAGACCAGTTTTCGTGGCTTCCGTGGCACTAGCCGCAGTGGAGGGGCAGGAATTCTGATCCACTGCTGGCTCTGCAAGAGGGACAAACAGCTCACCACGCCGGGAAAGGAGAGGATGTTTTGTTATTTTTTAACAGGAAAGGGCAGACAATCTGAAGTGCTAAGATAGTACTCTCTTTACACCTCATCCTAGCTGTCTGAAAGTTCTAAAAGGATACTTGAGGGCAGACTCAAATTTATAGCTTTCCTAGAAAGATGTTTTAAACAATTATTTTTACTATGTTACACAACATGTTTGTTGTAGAAAATATTTCTTTACATAGAAAATATAGAAAAGTCACAGAAGAAAATGAAAGTCATTCAGAATTCTGCCACCCTATGAGATCACCAGTGTAATTCCCAGCATTAATTTTTTTCAGTTCATATGCAACCTGCTTTTCACTTAAATCTTGAATATCTCCCATTGAAATTACTAACAAACATTACTTTGAAGGATTAATAACATTTCATCATATTATGGTCCCAAATGATGTAACCATTCTAGTGACACTGGACATTGAGACACATTATTATAGGCCATGCTGCCACAAAGGCTTCTAGTTAACAATTGAAGGGCCACGTGAGCAGTGACAATGTCTCTTTTACTCACCAACATTTGCCCCAAACCAAGGACGGTACCTGGAACCTAATAGGGCTAAATACATATTGTTTTAATAAACAAACCCTGTCACATTTTTAGAACAGAATTTTTATTAATTGACTGCCACCCTAGAAAAAAAAATTTTCCTTGGGGCCACAATGTTTTAATATGAAAATAGAATAAAAACTTCGAAAACAAAACAATCCTTTAGAACTTAATGAAAATTGTGTTATCTTTTATTGTTTTCCATGTGTGAGTTATATGCAACATGAAAAATAGTTCTCACAACTCCCAAGGTGAAGAGACGTGTGAGTTACCTGTGCTTCATGAGGCCCTGGGCTCAAAGCTGGCATGAGTTAAATACAACTCACATGGCAGTTAATGTGTTAGTATTTTGAAGCCATATCACCTTAAGCATAGCATTACGTCACAGTCTAAAGCTCCAGCCTGAAGTCTGGGGTCTGCATGGTCTCTTCCCAGCCTGCCCTTCATCACCTCTGCCTGGACCCCAACTATGCAAACGTCCTGGTGAAGACATCCCTGCAGCCCTTCCCTCCCAGGCAGAGCTGTTGCTGCCCCTGAATTCAGCCCCACAGGAACACCTGCTCTCAGTGCCATTAGACCCCCCTATGTCTGTCTCACCTGCCAGACAGTGAGCTCTGCAAGGAAGAGCCGGGGTCTCACTTCTGTCTGTATCCAGTGCCCAGCCCAGGGGCTGGCAGCGAGTTGATGTGCAAGAAACGCAGGCTGGATGACCCACTTAATGGCAGGACTTGCCTTAAGATTGCACTGTTGATTCGGACAAACTTGGGGGCAGAAAATAAACACAGTTCACCCTTGAACAGCGTGGGGATTAGGGGCATCAACTCCCCATCCAGTCAAAAATCCACATATAACTTTTGGCTCCCCAAAACCTTAACTACTGACAGCCTACTGTTGACCAGAACCTTACAATGACATAAACCATCGATTAACACGTATTTTATATGTCATATGTATTATGCACTGTGTACTTTTACAGTGAAGTAAGCTAGAGAAGAGAAAACATTATTAAGAAAAACATTAGGAAGAGAATGTATATTTACATTCACGAAGCGGCAGTGGATCATCCCAGAGGCCTGCGTGCTCACCGTCTTCCTGCTGAGCAGGCTGCGCAGGAGGGAGACGAGGGCGGGTCTCACTGTCTCAGGGTGGCAGAGGCAGAAGAGGTGGAGGGGGTGGAAGGGAGACAGGAGAGGCAGGCACACTCGGTGTCCCTTTACAGAAATACATCATAATTTCTGTCTTTCTTTTTTTTTTTTTTTTTTGGCTTTTTCATTTCTCTAAAGATGTTTCTCTGTGGTACCAATCCTTCTTCCACTGTTTGCTTCAGCTTCAGTGCCTGAATCATAGAAGGGTCCATGTCATAAAAGAAGCCCAACGCAGCCTTGAATAGTCAGCACGCTTCTGCAGACTGTCTGATGCGAGTTGCTCCCTGGCACTGCTTTTCCCACATCTTCCTAGAACCTCACTGTCTGGCGCTGCTGCCAAAGCCCGCGTCTCCATCGGGTCGACTTCTGTTCATTCCTCTGCTGTGGCGTCTGTTACCTCTTGAATTTCTCCAAGACCCATATCTTGAAACCCTTCAGTTTCCACCTTTTTTTCCATATGCATAATTTCTTTCATTATTCCCTCGATTGCCTCTGTTGTAGACCGCGTAAAGTCATGCCCTGTAAAGTCAACAGACACAGTTTTCTCCAGCAGAAATTATTTCAGCCTTGATGGCTTTCATAGCTTTTTCTATAAAAGTAATCGCATCTTTGATGGTGTAATCCTTCCAGATCTTCATGATGTTCTCTTTATAGGAGTTCTCTTTCATAGCACTGACAATCCTTTCCAGAGTGTACCCATGTGTAATGAGCCATAAAGATCCTCTAACTCCCTAGGTCTAGAGGCTGAATTAGAGACGCTGTGTTTGGGGGAAGTAGTCGAATTCATTCAACACCTTTGGAGTTGACCTCATGAGGTTCCAGGTGGCCCAGGGCATTGTCCAACATCAAAAGAACTTTAAAAGGCAGTCCCTTACTAGCGAGGCATTAATGCTTCTTGACATCAGGGACAAAGCACCAATGGAACCAATTGAGGAAAAGTGTTTTCGTTGTCCAGGCCTTCTTGTACAACCACAGGCTGGCAGCTGGTGTTTTCTTTTCTTTTCAAGGCTCAGATTAGCAGCTCTATAGAAAAGGAAAGTCCTGATCATAAACCCTACTACATTTGCATAAAGCAGTAGAGTTGGCCTATCCCTTCTTGCCTTAAATGCTGGTGCTCACTTCTCTTGCTTACTAATAAATGTCCTTTATGGAATTTTTTTCCAGAATAGGGCATTAGTTATGACTTAATACTGCATCTTTACATTGTTTTACTTTTCTCTCAACTTTGAAGGGCACCATGTATAGTCTGTAAGTGTTTGTGTGTCTGTAAGTTTTAATACCTTTTAACATTTTAAAATAGGTGTGTGTATTTGATGGTAGTAAATGATAAAATAAATTAGTATCTACATATATTTTATGAATTCATGACATACCTTTTTCTTCATTTGTCGATATTTCTAAGCTATGTGGCTCATCTGTTTTTTTAAATTGTTGCAACTCTCCAAAAAAATTTTCAATATATTTATTTTTAAAATCTACATAGAAGTGTACCTGCACATCCCAAATCTGTGTTGTTCAAAGGTCAGTTGTGTATGGCTTTTATTGATGCTCATTTTTTCCTTTGTTCTCTCTTTATTATTTTTTACAATATTTTTATTGGGATATAATTCACATAATATAAATTCATCACTTTAAAGTGTACAAGTCACTGGATTTGAGTATCTTCATAATACTGTGCAAACATACCTCTATCTAATTCCAGAACATTTCCATCACTCCAACAAGAAGCCTTGTACCTGTTAACAGTCATTACCAATTCCACCCCCTTCTTCATCCCTGGGCAAACATTAATCTACTTTCTGTTTCTATGGATTTATTTATTCTAGGCAGTTCATATAAATGAAATTATACAATATCTGGCCTTTTCGGATAGACTTCTTTCTCTTAGCATAATGTTTTCAAAGTTCATCCATGTTACAGCATGTATTAGTACTTCATTTTTTCATGGCTCAATAACATTCTATTTGTGGATAATCCACATTTTTTTTATATATTCATCGGTTAATGGACACTTAGGCTGTTTCTACTTTTTGGCTATGTTTTTGTATGAACAGGTGTTTTCAGTTCTCTTCACTATATACCCAGGAATAGAATTTCTAGATCATATTGTAATTTTACTTTTAATTTTTTCAGAAACTGTAAAACTGTTTCCACAACACCTGCATCATTTTTTTTTTGCACTGGAATAATATGTTTTTTCCCTTGGCAAAAAGTCAAGTGCTACATTTTTAAAAACAGAAAATTTCAAACAATCAAATGCATTTCATTACACATCACAGAAGACGGTCTGGCAACAATACAAGACATCCTACTTAAGATTTTTTTTTTTTAATATACAAGTCAGTTTAAAATGATGGAAGTTCTGTGAGAACTATGAAATCTACAGCTTGTAGTTTAATAATAGAAAAAAGTTAAGAAAATTAAAAGATTGATAGCATCCACCTTTGGCTTAATTCCCGGTTTATAGCGCCTATTTCTCTAGGTTCAAAGATGAGAATTCTTGAACCTTCAGTGCATGCTGTGTACCACCAACTAGGGTGGACTTACTATGTCCCCTCCCCAGCGACCCCCACCATGAAGACGACATTCTTTTTCCCAATTTCCCACTGACACTCGGAGAAGAGGAGGAATACCTGCACCATTTACATCCTCACTAGCAATGTATAAAATTCCAATTTCTTCACATTTCTGCCAACATGTTATTCTCTTTATTATGATTATTATTACATTCTAGTATGAAGTGATATATCATTGTGGTTTTGATTTGCATTTCCCCAATGCTAATAATGTTGAGCATCTTTTCATGTGCTCATTGATTATTTATATATCTTCTTGGAGAAATGTCTATTCAAATCCTTTTCCCATTCTAAAATTGTGTTACTTGTCTTTTTATTATTGAATTACAAGAGTTCTTCATATATTCTGTATAGTAGGTTCTTATCAAATGTGTGATTTGTAAATAGTTTCTCCCATTCTATGGGTTGTCTTTACACTTTCCTGATACAGCCCTTTGATGCACAAAAGTGTTTAATTTTGATGAAATCTAATTTATATCTATTTTTTTGGTTATTTGTGTTTTTCAAATCATCTATAAGGAACAGTTGCCCAATTCAAGGTCTGGTGATGGTATCAGTGTAATTCTGGCCTCAGAAGAAGCTAGGAAGTGTTTCCTCCTCTTATGTTTTTCAAAGCATTTGAGAAGTATTAGTGTTAATTCTTTAAATGTTTGTAGAATTCACCAGTGAAACCACCAGTGAAAAATGCAGGGGAAATCCCTGCATTTTCCCTTTGCTGCAAGTTTGATAATTGCTATCAAAACCTCAACTTGTGATAAGTCTACCTAGATTTTTTATTTGTTCTTAAGTCAGTTTTGGCAGTTTCTGTAGTTCTAGGCATCTGTCCATTTGATCTAGGTTATCTAACTTATTGATATGCGATTATTCATAATGTTCCCTTATAATCCTTTTTATTTCTGTAAAGTGTAGTAATGTTCCCACTTTCACTTCTAATTCTAGTGTTGAGTTTTCTCTCAGTCAGTCTAGCTAAAGGCTTGACAATTTTGTTGATCTTTTCAAAGAACAATCTTTTGTCTTTTCTTTGTTTTGTCTGTTTGTTTTTTTGAGATAGGGTCTCACGCCATCGCCGGGCTAGAGTGCCGTGGCTCAGCCTAGCTCACAGCAACCTCAAACTCCTGGGCTCAAGCGATCCTCCTGCCTCAGCCTCCTGAGTGGCTGGGACTACAGGCATACGCCACCATGCCCAGATAATTTTTTCTATAGATATATTTTTTAGTTGTCCAGATAATTTCTTTCTATTTTTTTAGTAGAGACGGGGTCTCGCTCTTGCTCAGGCTGGTCTCGAACTCCTGACCTCAAGAGATTCTCCCGCCTCAGCCTCTCAGAGTGCTGGGATTACAGGCGTGAATCACTGTGCCCAGCCCATTCTTGTTTTTTTATTCCTTTTTATTTTTTTTATTTCAAAATATTACGGGAGTACAAATGTTACATGGATCGCTTTTGTAATGTTTGAGTCTTGGCTATAAGTCTGCCCATCACCCAAATAGTGTTCATTGTATCTGTTAGGTAGGTTTTTGCCCTCCCCTCCACCCCTCGCCCCTGCTTGACTTCCACTGAGTTTTATTTCCTTCTGTGCACATGTGTGCTCATCAGTTAGTTCCAACTTAATAGTGAGTACATGCAGTGTTTGTTTTTCTATTCTTGAGATATTTCACTTAGGAGAATGGTCTCCAGGTCCATCCAGATTGTTGCTAAAGGTATTAATTCATCTTTTTATGGCTGAGGAGGTCTCCATGGTATACCACATTTTGTTAATCCACTCATGAACCGATGGGCACTTGGGTTGATTCCACATCTTTGCAATTGTGAATTGTGCTGCACTAAACATTCAAGTGCAGGTATCTTTTTGATAGAAAGACTTCTTTTCCTTTGGGTAGATACTCAATAGTGGGATTGCTGGATCAAATGGTAGGTCTACTTTTAGTTCTTTGAGGAATCTCCATACTGTATTCCATACAGGTTATACTAATTTGCAGTCCCACCAACGATGTATAGTGTTAGTTTCTCTCTGCATCCATGCCAGCCTCTAATAGTTTTTGGATTCTTTAATAAAAGCCATTCTAACAGGGAAAGGTGGTATTTCATTGTGGTTTTAATTTGCATTTCCCTGATGATTAGTAATGTTGAGCATTTTTCATATGTTTATTGACCATTTGTCTTTCTTCTCTTGAGAAGCTTCTGTTCATGTCTTTTGCCCACTTTTTAATGTGGTTATGTTTTTCTCCTTGCTGATTTGTTTAAGTTCTTTGTAAATTCTGGATATTAGCCCTTTATTGGATGTATAACTTGTGAAAATTTTCTCCCATTCTGTAGGTTGTCTATTTACTCTGTTAATTATTTCCTTAGCTGTGCAGAAGCTTTTTAGTGTAATCAAATCCCATTGATTAATTTTTGTCACTGCCATGATTGCCATTGGGGTCTTAGTCATAAATTCTTTGTCTAGGTCGATATCTGGAATGGTTTTTCCTACATTTTCATCTGAAATTCTTACGGTTTCATGTCTTACATTTAAGCCTTTTATCTATCTTGAATTAATTTTTCTGAGTGGTTGAGAGCTGGGAGTCTTGTTTCCTTCTTCTGCATGTGGCTATCCAATTTTCTTAGTAACATTAATTGAATAGGGCTTCTTTTCCCCAGTGTACATTGTTGTCCAGTTTGTCAAAGATCAGTTGGTTGTAGGTAGATGGTTTTATATCTGGGTTCTCTGTTCTGTTCTATTGGTCTATGTCTCTATTTTTGTGCCAATACCATGCTGATTTGGTAACTATAGCCTTGTAGTATACTTTGAATCTGGTAATGTGATGTCTCCAGATTTGTTCTTTTTTGTATTAGGATTTCTTTGGCTATTTGGGCTCTTTTCTGATTCCAAATGAAGCACAGAATTGTTTTTTCTAGATCTGTGAAGTATGTCATTGGTAATTTGATTGGTATTGCATTAAATTTGTAAATCACTTTGGGTAGTGTGGACATTTTAACAATTTTTTTTATTTCAGTTTATTTTGGGGGTAAAAAAATTCAGGTTATATATATATTGCCCATGCCCCCTCCATTCCCCCAAGTCAGAGCTTCAAGTGTGCCCATTCCCCAGACAGTGCACATCGCACTCATCATGTAAGTATACACCCATCCCCTCCCCCCAGCCCCCACCTCTGTCCGATACCCAATTGGTGTTATTCCCAAATGTGCACTTAGGTGATGATCAGGGAAACCAATTTGCTTTTCCATTCTTGGGATACTTCACTTAATAGAATGGGTTCCAACTCTCTCCAGGAGAACAAAAGAGATTCTATATCACCATTATGTCTTATAGCTGAGTAATACTCCATGGTATACATATATCACATTTTACTAATCCACTCATGAATTGATGGGCATTTGGGTTGTTTCCACATCATTGCAATTGTGAATTTTGATTCTACTATCTATGAGCATGGTATGTTTTTTCATTTGTTTGTATCCTCTGTGATTTCTTTCCTCGGAGTTTCATAGTTCTCCTTGTAGAGACAATTCGCCTCTTTGGTTATGCATATTCCTAGGTATTTTACTTTGTTTATAGCTATTATGAATGGTATTTAGTCTTGGATTTGACTCTCGGCTTGACGTGATATTGGTATATAAAAAAGCTGTTGATTTATGGACACAAATTTTGTATCCTGAGACTTTGCTGAATTTATTTATCAATTCCAAGAGACTCTTGGTGGAATCTCTGGGGTTTTTTAGATACAAGAACATATCATCAGCAAAGAGTGATAGTTTGACCTCCTCTTTCCCAATTTGGATATCCTTTACCTATTTCTGTTGCCTGATTGCCCTGCCTAAAACTTCCAGCACTATGTTGAATAGAAGTGGTGACAGTGGGCATCCTCGTCTTGTTCCAGCTCTGAGGGGGAATGCTTTCAACTTTTCTCCATTCAGTATGATGTTGCCGGTGGGTTTGCCATATATGCCCTTTGTAATTTTGAGGTATGTTCCTTCTATGCCTAGTTTGTTGAGGGTTTTTATCATGAAAGGGTGATGGATTTTGTTGAATGCTTTTTCTGCATTTACTGAGATCATCATATGATCTTTGTTTTTGCTTTTGATTATGTAGTGAATCACATTTATTGATTTATGTATGTTGAACCATACTCACATCCCTGGGATGAAGCCCACTTGGTCCTGGTGGATTATTTTTTTGATGTGCTGTTGAATTCAGTTTGCTAGTATTTTATTGAGGATTTTTGCATCTATGTTGATAAGGGATATTGGTCTGTAGTTTTCTTTTTCATTGTGTTCTTTCCTGGCTTTGGTATCAAGGTGATACTGACTTCATAGAATGAGCTGAGGAGGATTCCCTCCTTCTCAATATTATGGAATAATTTCTGTATTGTGGGTACCACATCTTCTTTGTAGGTCTGACAGAATTCAGCTATGAATCCATCTGGTCCAGGGCTTTTTGTTGTTTTTGGGAGGTTTTTTATTACATTTTGATCTCACTGCTTGTTATTAGTCTGTTTAGGATTTCTATTTCTTCCTGGTTGAGTCTTGAGAGGTTGTGTGTTTCCAGGGATTTGTCCATTTCCTCTATATTCTCTAGTTTACATACATAGATATTTATGTAGTATTCATGGATGATGTTTTGTATTTCTGCAGTATCACTTGTAATGTCTCCTTTTTCTTTTCTGATTGAGCTTATCTGTGTTCTTTCTCTTCTATTCTGGATTAATTTATCAAGAAGTCTGTTGATTTTGTTTATCTTTTCAAAGAGCCAACTTTTTGTTTAGTTGATCCCTTGTATTATTTTTTATTTTCCAATTCATTAGTTCTGCTCTGACCTTTGTTGTTTCTTTTCTTCTGTTGGCTTTGGGTTTAGTTTGTCCTTCCTTTTCTAGTTCCTTGAAGTGTGACATTAGGTTGTTAATTTGTGATCTTTCTGTCTTTTTGATGTAGTCATTTAAGGCTATGAATTTTCCCCTGAGGAATGCTTTTGCTATGTCCCATAGATTTTGATAGCTGTGTCCCCTTTGTCATTCAGTTCAAAGCATTTTTTTATTTCCATCTTAATTTCATTCTTGACCCAGTAATTGTTCAGCAGCAGATTGTTTAATTTCCATGACTTTGTGTAGGTTTGAGTGTTTCTTTTGTGATTGATTTCTAGTTTTATTCCACTGTGGTCTGAGAAGGTACATGGTATGATTTTGATTGTTTTAATTTGTGGAGACCTGATTTTGTGGGCTAAGATATGATCAATCTTGGACAATGTCCCATGTGCTGCTGAAAGAATGTGTATTCTGTAGTTTTTTGGTAAAATGTTCTGTAAAAGTCTGGTCCATTTGATTTACAGTTTGGTTTAAGTCCATTGTTTCTTTCTTTATTTTCTGCTTTGATGATTTGTTGAGTTCTGACAGTGGGGTATTGAGGTCCCTGGCAATTACCATGGTGCTATTTGTTTCTTTGCTTAGCTCTAGTAAAGTTTGCTTTGTGTATCCGGGACCTCCTGTGTTGGGCACATATATATTTAGGATTGTTGTGTTTCTTGTTGAATTTCCCCTTTACCATAATATAATGACCCCTTTTGTCTTTCTTTACTTTTGTTGGCTTAAAGTCACTTTTATCTGATATGAGAATGGCTACACCTGCTCTCTTTGGATTTCCATTTGTGTGGAAATTTTTCTCCCTCCTTCCATGTTGACTCTGTGTTCATCTCTGTGGTTTAGATGTGCTTCCTGGAGAAAGAAGATACTTGGGTTGTGTTTTGTGATCCATTCAGGCAGCCTATGTCTTCCTAAGGGAGCACTCAGTCTGTTAACATTAATTGATAGCATTGATATGTGGGATGTTAATCTGTTCATCCTGTTGGATAGTCCCTTATTGCTTTGTTTTACCCCTTGTTCTATTGTTTTATAAGAGTTGTAAATTTGGGGATTTTTTTAGATGATTTTACACTGGTGGTTATCTGTTGTGCTGATTTGTGTATAATGCTGTGTATCACACCCCCTCTCCCCATTCTTTTTTTTTTTAATGTAGGCATTTAGCTATAAATTTCTCACTGAGCACTGTTCTCACAGCATCCCATAAGTTTTGATATGCTGTGTTTTTATTTTTGTTCACCTCAAACTATTTTCTAATTTTGGTTATTTAGGACTGTATTGTTTAATTTTTACACATTTGTGAATTTTCCAACTTTCCTTCTATTATTGATTTTTAATTTTATTCTATTGAGGTCACAGATGTATTTTGCATAATTTAAATATTTCTAAACTTATTTAGACTATTTTGTGGCCAAACATAAGGTCCACATGGGCACTTGAGAAGAATGTGCATTCTACGTTGTTTGGGGTACTGTTCTATACATGTCTATTAGGCCTAATTGGTTTATAGTGTTGTTCAAGTCTTCAATTTCCTTGCTGAACTTCTGTCTAGTTGTTCTTTTCTTTTTTTTTTTTTTCTGTTTATAAAATGTTTTTTTTTTTATTTCAGCTTATTATGGGGGTACAAAAGTTCTGGTTAGATATATTGCCCATGTCCCTCCCAATCCCC
>CM052436.1:163507700-163650022 GCA_028533085.1 Varecia variegata | reverse complement strand
AAAGAAGAGATCAAACTTTCACTCTTTGCTGATGATATGATGTTATATCTGGAAAATCCCAAGGATTCAACCAAACGACTCCTGGAATTGATCAATGAATTCAGTAAAGTCTCAGGATAGTTGTTCTTTTCACTATTAAAAGTAGAGTATTGAAGTCTCCAACTATTATTGTTCAATGGTCTGTTTCTATCTTTATTCCTGTTAGTTTTTGCTTCATATATCTTGGCATTCTCTTGTTAGATATGTAAATATTTGTAGTTGTTATGTCTTCTTGATGGATTGACTTTTTATCATTATATAATGTCCTTATTTTTCCCTAATAATAGTTTTTGTCTTAAAGTCTATTATGTTTGATATTAGTGTAGCCACTCCACCTCTCTTTTGTTTACTATTTGCATGGATTATCTTTTCCTATTTTTTTTACTTTCAACCTATTTGTGTCTTGGAATTTAAAATGCATCTCTTGCGGACAGTGGACAGTTGTACCATGTTTTTTATGCAGTCTGCCAATATAGGCCCTTTAACTGGAGAGCTTAATCCATTTATATTTAATGTAATTGCTGATAAGGAAGAACTTACTTCTGTCATTTATTTACTTTCTCTATGTGTTATACCTTTTTTATTCCTCAGTTCCTCTGTTACTTCCTTCTTTTGTTAAATATATTTTCTAGTGTACCATTATTAATTCTTTTCTCATCTCTCTCTATATATTTTGCTATTTCCTTAGTGGTTGCCTTGGGGATTATAATCAGCATCTTTATTTATAATAATCCAGTTCAGAGTAATACTAACTTAATTTCAAATATAAATCTTTGGTGCTATATATCTCCATTCATTCCCTTTATGCTATTATTACCAAAAATTACAGCTTTATACAATATGTATCCATCAACATAGATTCATAATAACTACTTTATGCAGGTTTTTTGATATATATGAATAAAAAGAATTACAGACAAAAATACATTTATGCTGTCTCTTATATTTATTTATGTATTTACCTTTACTGGTGTTATTTCTTCATAGAGATGTGAGTTACTCTATACTATCCTTACATTTCATTTCTGAATGACTCTGTTTAACATGTGTGGAAGGGTAGGTCTGCTAGTTTTGTTTATCTGAGGATGTCTTAATTTCTCTTAAAAATAGTCTTTCCAGATACAGAATTCTTGATTGATAGTTTTTTTTTTTCCCAGAACTTTGAATATTTCATCTCACTGCCTTCTGGCCTTCATGGTTTCTGATGAGAAACCAGCTGTTAATCTTATGGCACATGGCTAGTCACTTCTCTCTTGCTGCTTTCAAAATGCTCTGTGTTTAACTTTGACATTTTGATTAATCTAGGTGTAGATCCCTTTGAGTTGATCTTATTAGGGGTTCACTGAGCTTCTTGAATATGTATATTAATGTTTTTCATCAAATTTAGAATGTTTTTGACCATATCTTCAACATATTTGACATATCTTCAAATATTCCTTCTGCCCTCTTTTATTTCCTCTCTCCTTCTGGGGTTTCCATTATGTGGTTGCTACACTTGATGGCACCTCACAGGTCTCTGAGGCCTGTGTTAATTTCATTGTTTTTTCCTTTCTGTTCCTCATACTGGATAATCTAAATTCACCAAAATTATCTTCCCTTGGTGATTCTTTCTTTTGCCTGCTCAGATCTGCTGTTGAGCCCCTCTAGCGAATTTTTCATTTCAGTTATTGTACTTTTCCACTCCAGAACTTCTATTTGGTTCATTTTTATAACTTCTATTTCTTTATTGCTATTCTCTTTTTGGTGAGACATGGTTCTCATACTTTCCTTTAGTTCTTTAGGTTTGGTTTTCTTTATTTCTTTGAACATATTTAAAATGCGCAGTTTAAAGTTCTTGCCTAGTAAGTCCAATCTCTTGGCTTCTTCAGGGACAGTTTCTATTGCTTTTTTTTTCCTATGTATTTTCTATGCATTTTATTTCTATGCTATGCTTATTTCTTTGTGATCTTAGTAATTCTTTGTTGGAAATTAGACATTTTGAATACTATGATTTGGCAACTCTGGAAATCAGATTATTTCCTCTTCTTAAGATTTGTTGTTGTTATTGTTGTTTGTTGTAGTAATTGTTAGTTTGCTTATTTAGTGACTTTTCTGAACTAGTTCTATAAAGTCTATTCTTTGTTATGTGTGGACACTGAATTCTCTACCCCATTAGTTTATTGGTCATCTGATAACTGGGAAGAGATTTACTTATACTCCTAGAACCAAAAAAAAAAAAAAAAAAAAATCTAGTCTTTGCAGAAGGGTTTTGTATGTGTGTTGGAGTATACCTTCAACACTGAGACAGAAGTTGACAGCTCTGCTTAGCCTTCACTTCCTACTGGCACAGACCCTCAAGGTTAGCCAGAGATGAGAGTTTATGGCTTTCTCAAGTCTTTCTTGAGTATGTGTACAGTCTTGGGCATGCATATGACCCTATAACTCCCCAAGAATAGGCAGGAGCTTTTGAAACCCTATTCCCCTAAGCATCTCATTCCCCAGCCTCTCTTCTAGAGTTTTTTAGTCTACGGATTGCACCAACTACTATCTATCACTTCCTGCAGCAGTGACTGAAACATTTTCCTGTAAATTTTTTTATAAATGCCTCTTTCTCCTCCCAGGCAGCAATGGGCAAGTTCCAAGTCAGGTGAAGTAAAGATAAGAGTTTCCAACCAGTCTTCTTCCAGGGAGCCAACATACATACAAAATAATTATAATTCTGTATGAAGAAGGTCTGTTCTGCTCTCTCTGGCACAAGGAATGTGAACAATTACTTTCAAAGCTATTGATGTGCTAGGAAGTGAGGAATGAGACTGGGCAAGTTAGACATCACAGGGCTCACTGTTCCTGACGAGGCTCAGCTGCTTTTCTTGAATAAGTGCCCCCTTGGGATGTCCAAGCCTTTAGTTAATTTCCACAGTTAAAAAAAGTTATTTCTGGCATAGTTTATCAATTTTTTCATTGCTTTTATGGAAGGGTAGAATTTCAGAGTTCCTTACTTTTCCATTTTTACTATTGTCCTGTTGGTGTGTGTTTGGAACATGGTGGAAAGCGCACTTGCACTTTATAGTGTGCTTCTGTAGAACCATCCAGAGCCATGCCTCCAATGTGTATTCTCCAGAACACCGGGTCCACAGAAGATGGCTGGTATAGCACCCCACGGCAAAATGCTTGTGACATGTTCCTTAAATAAAGTTAAACCTGTTTCCTTGTTGCATGATTTCTCAGATTCTTTAATATCCTATCAAATCTATGCAACTTCAAGAGGAGGACAAAGCATAGAAATAATTAGGTCAGATAACTTGTGGGCTAGACATTTTATATTTATTATCTCATTTGTTATTCATACCATCAAACAACATATTTTCCATTTTATACACAAGGAAACAGAGGCATAGAAAGTTTAAGTAAATTTTCCCTACTAGTCATTGCCAAAGTCAGGAATCTAATCAAAGTAGCTTCCAGCCCATGCCCTAAGCCAGTACACCATACTGCAGGACTTCCCTAACTTAATTTGATCACAGAAACATTTGTTCATGGAGAATCTAGAGAATTAATGTCACTCAGATTATATTCTGGAAAATGCTGAGCTAAAGCACAGTTAATGGCTGGGGAACTGATTTGCGCTTTTCTCAACACTTTTACTGTCATAAATCATGCCACAGGCCCTTGCTACAACATTAAATATGATTGAAGAGCGGCACACAGAATCCTTCAACCCATAGATTACCAGTACATAGGAGCTTCTGCATTTTAGTGTCTCCTCTGATGTAGGCATTAAAGGCTGTCTTTAAAAAATATTCTTCCCTGATACAGGGTTTAACATCATAATTTTAATTTATGAAACTGTAGAAGAACAAAGTGTACTAAGTCCATCTTAAAGATTTGCTTTCCTTGACTTTTTATAGAAGTTACTTTTTCCACCAAAAAAAGTAATTTTTTCTCAGTATAGGAAAATTTGAAAAGAAAACAAAAATATGGAAAGAAATAAAAAATAAAAACCTTAACACCTCCCAACCAGAGCCAGTTTCTGTCATCATATCGCTTTCCAGCATTTTGAGGCTCTTATTTTCTTTTCATCCTCGGAATCCAGCCATAAATATAATTTTTATTATAATTTTTTCATACCATTAAAAACTCTTCATAAACATCATGTTTTCATTCCTTCAAAATATTCCATTAGCTAAGGAACCAATCAACAGAGCAAATAGACAACCTACAGAATGGGAGAAAATTTTCACAAGTTATACATCTGATAAAGGGCTAATAACCAGAATCTACAAAGAACTCAAGAAAATCATCAAGGAAATAAATAAATAATCTCATTAAAAAGTGGGCAAAAGACATAAACAGAAGCTTTTCAAAATAAAATAGACAAATGGCCAATAAACATGAAAAAATGCTAAACGTCACTAATCATCAGGGAAATGCAAATTAAAACCACAATGAAATACCACCTTTCCCCTGTTAGAATGGCTTTTATTAAAAAGTCAAAAACAATAGCTGCAGAGAGAGAGGGACACTTATACACTGCTGGTCGAACTGCAAATTAGTACAACCTCTATGGAAAACGGAGATTCTCCAAAGAACTAAAAGTAGACCTACCATTCAACCCAGAAATCCCATTACTGGGTATCTACTCAAAGGAAAAGAAGTCTTTCTATCAAAAAGACACCTGCACTTGAATGTTTATTGCAGCACAATTCACAATTGCAAGTATGTAGAATCAACCCAAGTGTTCATCAGTCCATGAGTGGCTTAATAAAATGTGGCATATGTATACCATGGAGTACTACTCAACCATAAAAAAGATGAATTAGTATCTTTTGAAATGATCTGGATGGAACTGGAGACGATTCTCCTAAGTGAAGTATCTCAAGAATGGAAAAACAAACATCACATGTACTAACCATTAAATTGGAACCAACTGATGTGCACACATGTGCAGAGAGGGAAGTAAAACTCAGTGTAAATCAAGCAGAGGGGAGGGAGGAGGAAGGAAGGGGCAAAAACTTATCTAATGGGTACCATGACCACTATTTGGGTGATGGGCACACATAGCCATGACCCAAGCATTACAAAAGTGATCTATGTAACCAAAAATATTTGCACTGCCTTAATATTTTGAAATAAAAAATTCCATCATAAGGAAGTGTCACAATTTACTGAGTCATTCCACTTAGGTTTACTATTTCGGTTGTTAACCATATTTCACTATTGTAAAGAATGATGTGATAAACATCTCTGGTTGATATACAAAGTGCTATTATCTCTCTGTAATACAGAGTTGATCCAGGCAGCCAGCACACAGTGAAAACACACACACACACACACACACACATGCCAGTTGACAAAGGTACATGTGCTAGCCACTTCTCCAACACAGAGATATGCAGTCAAAATAAAGTGAAAAAGTTATAGTGAGGTTTGGGGAAATATTGAAAAAAAATCAGACATTCACCAAAGCAAGTTATATATAAAATATGAAACAGCCAAGAGAACTACAAGAATCTAAACACAGAGGTTGAAGGGATAGCTATTACTGAAAAGCATAGTCTTGCAGAGAGAAACAGGCATAGAAAGTATAATAAATCAGGTAACAGAAGAGGGACACTTTAAATCCAAGGAAGCAAAAGAGATGGTATCTGTTCCTTTGCTATTTAAATAGAGAGGAATAAACAGTGGTCCAATTATTATTTATGGAGGTAGTGAATGCTTGGGATAATTCTAGTCCTCAACAGTTTAAAATAGTAGTGATGTCCATTTCCATTTTTTAAAGCATGAAATGAATTTTATTGAGGAAGGACAAGATATATTTACAGAGCAGGAGCAAGATATAGGTTTACAGAGTAAGAGCAAGATCCAGTAGCCACAGAATGGCAAACGGACCTCTCTGTTATAACAAAAGGGCCCATTTCCATTTACTGAGCATGTACCATTTGCCAGTCTCTGTGTAAGGGGATATATGAATTCCATCTCATTTAACCCTTACAACAAACTAGATATAATTATAAACAATTGACGAATGAAGAAAATTAGGCTCAAAAGTTGAATACCTTGCCCAAGGTCTTTCAGCAACAAGTGACTGAGCCAGAACTGAAAATACAACTCAGTCAAGAGCCTGTTTTCTTCCGCAATATCAAGGGGCCATTCTTCAACACAGTACACAGATGGAAATGAAAATATCTCACAAAACACTTGAAGCAAAGAGAATACAAATTTCTAAATGCATTTTGAAATGGAACTATTTATTGAAGCTGAATTTTAGCCACCCCCACATCTCTCCAAAGAGAATCTTAAAGTTGAAAGAATGTTAGAGCCTTAAAACAGCTCATAAACTTTTTCTACTTTAGAAAAAATAGTTCACGAAAATTATCTGAAAAATAGGGACAGTGATATGCACTAGGTTGTTCATCACAACATTATATGGCAAATAAAATGGAAATAACACAATGAAGCAACAATAAAAACTAAGTAAAATACAGTAAGCTCACTTAATGTAATATTTTGGAATCACTAAAAATTTTATGTAAAAATTGTTATTACATAGAAAATACACATCAATCATAATGGAAACTTGAAAAGTTGAATGTGAAACTGTACTGCATAATGAACACATTTTATTATTTTTATTTTTAAAATGTGTTCATTATGCAGTACGGTTTCATATTCGTGGAAACAACCCAAGTGCCCATCAATCCATGAGTGGATTAATAAAATATGGTATATGTATACAATGGAATACTACTCAATTATAAAAAACTATGGTGATCTAGCACCTCTTATGTTTTCCTGGATAGAGCTTGAGTCCATCCTCCGAAGTGAGGTATCACAAGAATGGAAGAATAGGCACACATGTACTCACCATCAAATTGGCACTAACTGATCAACACTAAGGTGTTCACACAGTAGTAATATTCTTTAGGGATTGGGGGGTTAGGGTGGGTAAACTCACAACTAAGGGATGCAGTGAGCATTGTATCAGGGAAAGGGCAAGCCTCAATCATGGTTTGGGTGTGGCAAAGTCATAGCATGTAACCAAAATGTTTGTACCCCCATAATATCCTGAAATAAAAAAGATACTTATGCATAAAAGAAAAAAATCCTAAGAAATAAAGCAAAATTTAACATTGGTTTCTATTCAAAGTTAGGATCACAGTAGTATTTTTCTTTGTGATTTTTGGAGTTTTTCTGATTTTTTTTTTACTATTAACATGTACTATCTTTATGATAGAAAAAATTTTAATGGGGATTCCAAACGCAAACAAAAAACACAAAAGATCTAGGTAGACAATGCACTGGAAAAAAAAATACACATGTATTCATTCATTGTCAAATACTTAGAGCTACCACTACATTTCCAGCAGGCAATTGACACTGAGAATATAGAGGTGAATCAAATAGAGAAAACCATATCAGAGCTTCTTCCTCAATGAAATCAGGATGATAATGAACAAAAGGCAGTTTAACAGAGATAGAAATAATAATTTTTTAAAAACACAGAAATTCTGTAATTGAAGAATATAACGAATGAAATGAAAACTGCAATAGACAACATCAACAGATGACTTGATAAAACAGAAGAAAGATTCTTAAAGCCAGAAAAGAAGTCTTTAAAACTATCCCTTCAAAGGAGAAAAAAGAATGAAAAGGAATAAAGAAATTCTACAGGATTTATGGAACACCATCAAGCAAATTCATATAAGTACTAGGAGAGTACCAAAAGGAGAAGAGAGAGAGAAAGGGGAGGAAGGCTCATTTAAAGAAGTAATGGCTGAAAACTTCCCAAATATGGGGACAAATACAGCTTAAAGGTCCCAAATGGTTGAACCCAAACAAGACATTACCCAGACACATTACAATCAAACTATCAAAAATCAAAGACAAAGAGAGAATTTTGAAAGCAGCAAAAGAAAAGATACTACACACAGGGAACTCTGTAAGACAAGAAGCAGATTTCTCAGCAGAAACTTTCTAGGCCAGGAGACAGTGAGATGAGAAAGTGCTAAAGGAAAAAAAACTGCCAACCAAGAATACTGTGCCTAGCAAAGATAGTCTTCAGAAATGAAGGAAAGACAAATACTTTCCCAAACAAATAAAAGCTAAGAGAGTTCATCCCTACCAGACTTACCTGTTTTACAAGAAATGCTAAAGGAAGTTCTCTAATCTGAAAGAAAAGGATGCTACTTAGTAACATGAAAACATGAAAGTATAAAACTCACTGGTAAATGTAAGTACACAGTCAAATTCAGAATACTCTGGTACTGTAATGGTGGTGTATAAAACACTTATATCTTTAGAGCGAAGGTTAAAGGACAAAACTACTAAAAAATAATACAAGATACAATAATTTTAATGGATACACAATATAAAAATATGTAAATTGTGACATCAAAAACAAAACGGACAAGGAAAGAGTAGAGTTTTCATATGCAATCAAAGTTAAGTTTTTACCACCTTAAAATAGACCGTTATAACTATAAGATGATTTATGGTAACCATAAAAGCAAAAACCTATAATTGATACACTAAAGATAAGGAGAAAGGAATCTAAAACAAGCCACTACAGAAACTTATCAAATCATACACGAAGATAGTCAGAGAGGAATAAAGGAACAAAGGAAATGCAAAACAGCAAGAAAACAATTAACAAAATGGAAATAGTAAATCCTTATCTAGTGACAATTTCTTTAAATATAAATAGATTAAATTCTCCAATCAAAAGACATCAAGTGGCTGAATGAATTAAAAAGTATACCCAACTATGTGCTGCCTACAAGGGACTCAATTCAGCTTTAAATGTAGGCTTCCCAAATATGGGGAGAGATACAGCAAACTAAAATGGAAGCACAACAAAACATATGTGATGCGGCAAAAGCAGTTCTAAGAGGGAAATCTATAGCAATCAATGCCTGCATTAAGGAAAAAGAAAGATCTCAAATAAACAACCCAACCTCAAGGAACTAGAAAATGAAAACGTGGAAAAAGATATTCCATGAAAATTGGAACAAAAATAGAGTGGGGTAGCTATACTTATATTGGACAAAATAAATGATAAATTAAAAATTTTACCATGAGATAAAGAAGGCCATTATATAATGATAAATTCATCAAGAAGATATAACAATTGTGAATATATCTGTGCCCAATATTGGTGCACCTAAATATATAAAGCATATATTAACAGCTCTGAAGGAAAAAATGATAGCATTATAGTAATAATTGGGGACTTCAGTATCCCACTTTCAAATAATAGATAAATCAACCAGACAGAAAATCAATAGGGAAGCTATGAATAAATTACCCTTTAGACCAAATACAGAACACTCCCTTCAACAGCAGAAAAATGCACATTCTCCTCAAGCACACATCCAACACTCTCTAGGACAGAGGATATGGGAGTCCACAGAACAAGTCTTAACAAATTTAAAAAGACAAATCATATCAAATATCTTTTCTGACTACAGTGCTATGAAACTAGAAATAAAACACAGAAGGAAAACTGGAAAATTAACAAATATGTGGAAATGAACACACTCCTGAACAACCAATGAGTTGAAGAAGAAATCAAAAAGCATGTAAAAAATATCTGAGGCAAACTAAAATGGAAACACAACAAAACATATGGGATGTGGTAAGAGCAGTTCTAAGAGGGAAATCTATAGCAATCAATGCCTGTGTTAAGAAAAAAGAAAGACCTAAAATAAACAACCTAACCTCAAGGAACCAGAAAAACAAGAACAAACCAAGCCCAAAGGTAGCACAAGAAAGAAAATAAACATAAGAGCAGAAGTCAATAAAATAGAGACTAGAAAAATAATAGAAAAGATCAAGAAAACTAAAAGTTGGTTTCTTTAAAAGATATTTTTAAGTTGAAAAACCTTTATCTAGGCTAAAAGAAAAAAAGAGAGACAGTCCAACAAAATCAAAAATGAAAGAGGATATGCTACAACAGATACCACAGAAATACAAAGGCTCCTAAGGAACTACCTTGAGCAACTATATGCCAACAAATTGGATAACTTCAAAGAAATGAATAAATTCCTGGAAACATACTCATCATTTTTATTCAACTTAGTACTGGAGGTCTTAGCCAGATCAATTAGACGAGAAAAAAAAATAAAAGGCATTCAAATTGGAAAGAAAGAAGTTAAATTGTCTCTGTTTACAGATTACATGCTCTTACATATAGAAAACCCTAAAGACTCCACCAAAAAACAGTTACAACTAATAAATGAATTCATTAAATTTGTCGGACACCAAATCAACATATAAAAATGTTGTATTTCTATACATTAACAACAAACTATCTGAAAAAGAAATTAAAAATAATACCATTTATAATAATATCAAAAAGATTAAAATACATAGGAATAAATTTAGCCAAGGAGGTAAAAGATCTGCACACTGAAAACTAGAAAACATTGATAAAAGAAGTCTAAGAAGACACAAAGCAGTGGAAAGATATTCCATGTTTATGGATTAGAAGAATCAATATTGTTAAAATGTTCATACTACTCAGAGCTATCTATAGATTCAATCATATCAAAATTCTGATAGCATTTTTCACAGAAATAGAAAAAAAAATCCTAAAATTCAGAGGAAACCACAAAAGACCCTCAGTAGCTAAAGCAATCTTGAGCAAGAAGGACAAAGCTGGAGGCATCTCACTTCCTGATTTCAAATTATACTACAATAACATAGTAATCAAAACACTATAGCACCAGTGTAAAAACGGAACATTGAACAATGGCACAAAATAAAGCCCAGAAATAAACTCCAAATGGAGTCCAGAAATATGATCAACTAATATTTGATAAAGGTGTCATGAATACACAATGAGGAAAGGATAATCTTTTCAATAAATGGTGTTGGAAAACTGGATATTCACATGCAGAATGAAACTAGACCTTTATTTCACACCACACACAAAAACCAACTCAAAACGGACTACAAATTGAAACATAAGACCTGAAACCATAAAACTCCTAGAAGAAAACATAGGGCAAGAGCTTCTTGGCATTGGTCTCCGCAATGATTTTTTTGGATATGACACTGAAAACACAGGTAACAAAAGCAAAAATAAACAAGTGGGAGTACATCAAACTAAAAAGCTTCTATACAGCAGAGGAAACAATCAACAAAAAACACTATAGCCCTGGTGTAAAAACAGATACATTGACCAGTGGCACAAAATAAAGCCCAGAAATAAACCCAAAATGGAGTCCAGAAATATAGTCAACTAATATTTGACAAAGGTGTCATGAATACACAACTCCAGGGAGTGGGGAAATATATTTGCAAGCCCCATACATCTGATAAGAGGTTAATATTCAAGATATATAAGTAACTCATACAGGTCAATAGTAATAAAAAACAAATAACCCAATTAAAAAAATGGGCTAAGGACTTTAACAGACATTTTTCCAAGGAAGACATACAAATGGCCAACAGGTATATGAAAAAATGCTCAACACTGGTGATCATCAGAGAAATGCAAATTAAAACCACAATGAGATATTACCTCACACCTGGCAGAACGTCTGTTACTAAGAAGACAAAAGACAACAAGTGCTGGCAAAGATGTGGAGAAAAGGAAACCCTTGCACGCTGTTGGTGGGAACATAAATTAGTACAGAAATTATGGAAAATGGTACAGGGATTCCTCAAAAAATTGAAAATAGCACAATCTTTTGATCCAGCAGCCCCACCTGTGGGTATATGCATCCGCAGGATAGGAGCCCAGCATGCTGAAAACACGTCCCCACCCCATGGCCACTGCAGCGTCACTCACAGCAGCCAAGGGACGGAAACAGCCTCTGTGCCTGCTGACGGCGGCATGAAGAAGGAAAATGTAGTATGCGTATATATTATACATAGTTTTCAGCCTTAAATATTATTCAGCCTTCTAAAAAAAGAAGGAAATCCTGTCATTTGCTACAACATAAATGAACCTGAAAGACATCAGGCTAAGTGCAGGAAGCCAGACAAAGACAAACACTGCACGAGCTCACTTACATGTGGAATCCAAAAAAGTCGAACTCATAGAAACAGACAGTGAAATGGCAGTTACCAGGGACTGGGGGTGGGAGAAGTGGGGAAGGCTCGGTTAAAGGGTACAAACTTTCAGATGTAAGATGAAAAAGTTCTGGAGATCTAATGGCACAGCTTGGTGAGTAGAGTTAATAACAATGTATTGTATGTCTGAAGTTTACCAAGAGATTAGATCTCAAGTTTTCTCATTACACGCACACAAAAAGACAACTATGTGAGGCAACAGGTATGTTAATTACCTCGACTATAGTAATCATTTCACTATGTATATCAAAACATCACATGTACACCTTAAATATACAGAATTTTTATTTGTTAATCATGTCAATAAAGCTGGAAAGAATCTCTGTCTTATGGTAGCCTAATTTTAGTGGAGTTATAAACAACAATTAACATATATTAGCTGAATAGTGATAAGGGTGTGGCAAAACGTTGGGAAGGGTGAAAAGTTGAGGCAGGAAGGCCAGGGAAGGCCTCACTGACAAAATGACATTTCAGAAAAGACCTAAAGAGAGCAAGGAAGCCAGTCGTGCAGGTGTCTGGGAGAACGCGGGCAGATGCACCAGCAAGTGCAAATGTGAAACTGTTAGGGTGTTCAAGATTCCCCAGGGCCCAGAGACCCCCTGCTGTTAACAGGGAAACCCGACTTCTTGCCTTCCCAGCAGCCTCCTTGCTAAGCATTGCCCGCAACTTGAGCTGCCAGGTGTCTTAGGCTAGGAAATAAGCAACAGGTATTTTGAGCATCCTAGCTTGGGTGGAAGGGAGAAGAGAAGAGGTCTTGGAAAGACAGCTGGGGAGGTGCACCTGCAGGAAAGCCAGGCAACAGGGGACCAGGGAGAGGCTTCACCTCAAGTGCCCGCTCTGGTCATTGCAGAGAAGCTGCCTAGAAGGGTCTTAAGGGTTCTGAAGCTGATCTGAATTCAGTGGCTGTCTGCCCTCATAGCCAGCTGGGGAAACCATGTTATGCAGCAGCGACATCTTAGTGCCTGGGGTGGGGATAAGGAAGCACTAACAAGAAGGTTGGACTGTAAAAGGAAGTCCCTATGTGCAACTGAGAGAAGGACAAGGTAATGAGACATATTTTTGCTGCTCTGTCTCTGTCATTGGTAAGTTGACATGGAGCAGATCATACTAAATGTAACATGCAGGCTCATTTATTCATTTAATAAACATCATGTAAGGACTACTCTGTGCCACACACTGTTCTAGTTCCTGAGTGTACAGAGAGAAACGTGGCAGACAAGGTCCCTGCTCACATCGAGCTTACGGTTCAGGGATGCAGCCCAGAAATTCTGGAGTCCTCCCGCACGAGCAAGCAGTCTGCCTGAGGCTATCACTATGCAAGATGAGACCTGAACTAATGAAGCACGCCTTTCTTCTCCTTGACCTTCTTCCCCGGGCGACCTAACCTTCTCATAACAATTCAAAGAAAGAAAAATCACTGTCTGGCAAAATTTTACAATGAAGGAATAAAGATTTCCCTTTTGACCCAGATTTAGTAACATAAAAGGTCCAAGTACCCTATGATGTCAGTATCTCCTCCCATAATTGTGGCCACCATAACCCTGGCAAAGATTTACACATGCAGAGTTTATCATCATTACCATTTTGCAACCTGCAATTACCATATGCACAGTTCACCAGCTTAAAATTTGACATCTTTTTAGCATGTTTTCCTCAGCATTAGCTGAAAAGATGCAAAATGCAAATTGTGTCAGTATAGATCAGCCTTGTGAATATGCAGTATTTACTAGTCAATGAAAAAAACAAGAGAAAAGTGCTTGTCAGCAACAGAGAGTAACAAATTGTGGCTCAGAAGACATTTAAAAATGCCCCTATGCTTTGGCCCAGTAATTCTACTCTGGGGAATTGACAACTGTAAGAAAATAATCCTGAATGCAAGGTAAAAATTTTATAAGCAAAGATGGTCAATTTGACATCATTTATGAGAAAAAAAGAAATTGGAATAAGCTAAATGCAAAATAGGGGACAAATTTTTAAAATTATCATACATCCTTATGATGGAATAATAGCCAATTGTTAAAATGTAACATTTATCTATTACTCTTGTAGATTGGATTATTGGTCCCAATTCTTCACTCCCCTATATTTGTACTCTACATCCATATGGATGCCATGGCCTCTTGGTCAATAGAGTATATTCACTTTGGGGTCTCCTGATCACGTGATTTTCTTCAGCCAATGGGATGGTAACAGACATGATACGAGCAGAAACGTGAAATGTGCCTATACAGTTAGGCTCTACTTCTTGCACTTCTACTGTTGCCATGAGAAGGACTCAGTCAATGTTTCTTCTGCAACTCCAGCCTGGGCTGCAGTCCCACGGATGCACAAGCAAGAAATAAATGCTTATTGTTGTATGCCCGGAGTGCTGAGTTGCTACGTTATGCAGCAAAAACTGATACAATTAGGGAAATGTGTGGCTACGTGGCCCCTGCACTGTGCAAGGTAGAGACAGAGTCATAAATATTTATTAAAGGAACAGGAGAATGTTTATGTGACATTGTTGAGTGAAAAGCAGACTAAACATTGTATTTGCAGTGTAAAGAAAAGAAGACCTGTGCTTGAAAACAGAACACTAAGAAATCCATCAAAATGATGATCATTGACAAAATTTTCAAGTTTCCTAAATTTCTCAATTTTTTTAATAAGCATTTATTAGCAATATAAAACATTAAAATACTGCACCATAACCGAATTTGGCTAGCATTCAATTTATCCAAAGATAAACTAAACTTAAAAGGAGGAGGAAATAAAATTGGTTACAAGACAAACACAAGGGTTAATAGCTGAAATAAATTAAAAGCCTATTTATTTATTTATTTATTTATTTATTGAGACAGGGACTCACTCTGTTGATCAGGCTACTAGAGTACAATGGTGTCATCATAGCTCACTGCAACCTCAAACTCCTGGGCTCAAGCCATCCTCTTGACTCAGCCTCCCGAGTACCTGGGACTACAAGCAAGTGCCACGACACCCGGCTAATTTTGCTATTTTTTGTAGAGACGGGTCTCGCTCTTTCTCAGGCTGGTCTCGAACTCCTGACCTCAAGTGATCCTCCCACTTCAGCCTCCCAAAGTGCTAGGATTGCAGGTGTGAGCCACTGCGCCTGACCTAAAAGTGCACTTAGACATATTTTTTAAAAATCAAAACCACAGCATAAATTTTCACAAAGGACATATAAAAAAGTGAAAAAAAGTCATTGTCCAGGAATTAACATCAGGGATGTTTAAAGAAACTTTAAAGTTTCATTTCAAATCCACTAAATTAAGAAAACAAATTCAACAATGCTAACACTTTTTGAAGAGAAGTTATGGTAGAATTATTATACTTGTGCTGTGTTTGGTGGCAACAAAACTTATGACAGATGTTTGGAATGTCAATGTCTGACAAGTTACAAATTATAAAGACACTCCCTTTGTTCCAATAATCACATTGTTGGGAATTAATACTAAAGAAATAAAAGGACACAAAAATTAATTTTAGTGCCCCCAACTGTGCATACAACTCTCCTCAAATGCTTGGCTGACTCCTGAAATGGGCACTAGTGGGATGAGACTCCAAAGCACCCAGTGAAACAACAGGTGAAAGATTGAAAGAGCAGAGCAGAGATTTCAGCAGCTTCCCTAGTGTTGGAGTCATAGAGTTTGGAGTTCAAATTAAGCCCAGTAAGTGCCAAGTGCCAAGTCCCAGTAAGAGTAACTACCAAGTAAGAGTAAGTACCAAGCAAAGCCTGTACTCCAGAATGAAAAGCAAAATCAAAATAGATCCATCCTAACAAAGTCTGAAACCAAAGATCTAAAGATTAAAATAAACTTCCAGTAATTTAATTTCCTAGTGGAACAAAATTCAACTTTCTTCAGAGAAAGACAACCAACTGGAAATCCTACAACTGAAGAATACAATATCTGAACTTAAAAGTTCACTGGATTAAATTGTGTAGTATTCATAAAAACATTCTGAAATAATAATGCTAGCTAATATTTATTGTGTTAGACATGTGTTTAGTGCTTTATGCCTGCCATCTTCTACAATGTACCATCTACAATGTCTAGCATACAAAGAAAATTACTAGATATGTGAACAAACAGAAGACTGCTCCACAGTAAAGAAAACAACATCTGTAAAAACAAACCCAACATGATTAAGATGTTGAAATTAGCAGAATTGTTAAAGAGCTTATAGGAAAAGTAAATAAATATAGTGACAAAGAACCAGGAGGCATTTCAGAATAGATAGGAAAATTTGAAAAAGAAACAAATCAAAGCCCTAGAACTAAAAACATATAATATCTTAAATTTTAAAATTCATTGAATGGAAAGAACAGACTGAATAATGCAGAAGAAAGGGTTTGTGAACTTGAAGACAGAGCAATAGAAATGTTTCCAAATTGAAGCAAAGCAAGAAAATATATTTAACACACAGATACACACACACACACACACACACACACACAGAGACACACACAAATGAATAGAATCTCCAATAACCTGTGGAATGCTATCAGTCAGCCTGAAATACATGCTATTGGAGTGGAAGAAGGAGCAAGGGGAGAGAGAGAAAGGGAGAGGTGAAAGGAGAAAAGACAGAGAGAATATGGCAGAAAATAGAAAAAAATATTGGCCCAAAGTTTTCAAAATTTGATTTAAAACATCAATCCACAGTCTAAAAATGCTCTGCAAAGAATAAAAATGAAGAAAACCACACTTTTACACATCATAGGCAAACTTATAAAAGTCAAAGGTCAAAGATAAAGAAAAACCCTCAAAACTTCCAGGGACAAAAAGACACATTACATACAGAAGAACAATTATTTGAATAACCAAAAAGTCAAGAAGATAATGAAATTATATCTTTAATGTGCTAACAAATATTTGTCAACTTATTATTCTAAGTCCAATGAAAATATCTTTCAAAAATGAAAGTGAAATAAAGATATTTTAATTGAATAAAAGCTGAAATGATTTGTTTTTAGCAAGCCTGCATTATCAGAAAGAGTAAAGGACGTTTTTCCGGCTGAAGGGAAAATGGTATATGATAAAACTTTGAATCTACAGGAAGTAATTAAGAGCACTGGAAATATATGTGGGTAAATATAAAACTTTTTATTTTCCTAAAAACAACTGATATTTAAAGGGAAAAATAATAACCACATACCATAAATTTTGTATCACATAGAGAAATAAAAATATAACAAAATAGGATGAAAAATTGGGGAATGGAATTACACTGTTGTAAATTTCTTTCATTACATACATAGTGGGATAACAATGCAAGTTAGACTGTGTTAAGTTAAGGATGTATATTGTAATCCCTATAGCAGCCACTTAACAAATACAAAGAGATGTAGCTAAAAAGCCAATAGTTGAGATAGAATGAAAAACAAAAATTATTAGACTAAAAAAATAGAAAAAGGAGAAACAGAGGAGCAAAGCACAAGTAGAGGAAACAAGTAGAAAACATATAGTAAGGTGGTAGAATTAAATCCAACAACATCAATAGTTGTACTAAACACAAATGAACTAAATACTGTAATTAAAAGGCAGAGTTTTTCAGGCAAAATACAAAAAGAAGATCCAACTATATGCTGTTTTAAAGTGATATTTAAATTCATAGATACAACTGAATTAAAAAGCTGCTGTGACCATTTATAGCAGTCATGTAGAATTCAAAAAAACTAGTGTTTCTAGAGATAAAGAGAATATGCCACAATGATAAAAGGGTCAATTCAAGAAGACATAATAATCCTAAATGTGCTTATAACTACTAACATAATCTGAAAATACATAATCACTGAATCTCTGACAAAACTAAAGAGAACAGAAAAATTCACAATCATACATAAAGATGTTAACACTCCTCTCTTGGTAATTAACTTTTTAAAAAGCAACAAAACTCCTTAAGGGACATAGGAGACTTACACTCCCAAGTGACATTTATGGAACACTACACCAATAACTATAGGACTCAAGTGTACACGGCATGTCTACCAACGTAGATCAAATGTTGAATCATAAGCCTCAATAAATTCCAAAGGATTGAAAATAAACAGAATTGGGAGTGGGGGCCCAAGACAAATGACAGAGGTCAGTCTTTTTGGATTCCCGCTCCAGATTTCTCAGTGTCTTGGTATTGAAATGGTAGGGGTGAAATGTGAGAGTACAGGGACAGGACCCAGAGGAGCTCAGGTAAGGGGGTATGCACAATGTGCAAAGAAGAGAAAAGTCAAGGATGACCCTGAAGTGTCATCCTGACCAACTGGAAGAATGGAGCTGCTGCTTGCTGACGTAAGGAGGAGAAGCAGGAGCAGGAGCAGATTTGGGAATGGGGAGAGAAGCAAGAATGCAATCGGAGGACACAGAATATGAAGTTTTTACTAGATATCCAGGTAAAAACGTGGGATTGCCAGTTAAGAATTTCAGTCTGCAGGGTACAGGTTGAGCCTGCAAACAAACGACAACAACAAAGAGGGTGGTCAGCATATGACACACTAGTGGTTTTTTTTTTTTTTTTTAGAAGCATTACATTGTATTTATGAAGGAGACTAAAGTTTCTGGGAATTAAGTCCAGTTTTGTTTCAATACAGCGTTTATATGCACATATGGAAGTCTCACTCATCAAGTGTGGGGCAGGTGGGAGGGGGGAGGAGGGGATGTGTATATTCACACTAGTGATTTTTTAAACACATATTTCTTTCACCTCATCTCAAATTAACACCCAGGTTGAGAACCTTTTCCCTGTAGTCTTCAGCCATATATTTACATTGGAATCTAGCACAGTATTCCCATTAATTACAACCGGATAAATGCATGCAGAGATCGGGATGAGGTATCTCCCACAAGGGTAACCCAGAGGCACAGGCCAAGAAACAAACCAAACTGCCAGCCTGAAGACCAGGGCCTGATTTTGTGTATTTACTGGCTCAGAAAGAAAAATAATCATAAATTGTAGTTTTGTTTTTCTCCCAACCCATCACAGAAATTAAAGGAATTGGTAAACGAGTTCTGAAAGATTTATAACCACAGTTTAACACCATGATGCCTCAGAAAGATCAGAAACATTTGTTATTTTCTGGAAGAAATAAAATGCCAATGCAAATCATTTTCAAATGCAAATCCGAAGCAAGCATAGTTCTGGGTAACACATGAAAGGTGTGTTCTACTAAGCCCCTTTGATTCTCCGGGAAGATTGATGGCGTAATTATACTCCGGAGAGGAGCGTTAAGAAAATGTGTTGAAACTTATTAAATATGACATGCAGCGACTTTTCGATTTTGTTGTAAAAGTGTGTTTAAAAATAATTACATTTTAAATGGAATTTATAAATATCTTAGACCACTTAAGTGAACGGTAGAGAATTCTGCTGCAGCACAATTTTGTTGAGTTTGATAAGCTCTATTGCCTGTAAGTGGGGACTCACTGGCATCTTCCGCAGGATCAAGGGGCCAGAAGATTTGTAAAGCATCTGTAGGTGTATTTGTGCTCACATGTACATCAGTGTACAGTGACTAGAAAGAACCGTAGACATATATGCAAACATATCCAACAGTATGTGCATTAACGACCTTCCTCCCTTCCTTGTGGATTAAAATGTCTTCCTGGCCACCAATTCCTTCCCCTGACAGCCCATCCTTTAGTCTGCAGCTAGCATGATCATTCTAAAATGAAAACCTGGTCACCTCACTCCCCAGGTTAAAACCGCTGGTGTTTCCTCGGCTTCTGCTAACAGCTGGCTTCCTGGGAGCGCCATCTGCCTATTCCTGGAGAGCCCCGCGCTCAGAAAGGCTAGGGGCTGGGCTTAGTGCTCTGCTGTTGCGCTTTGACCTTGGGACTTTTGCTTTGGGAGCAGATACGATGGCGCATGCGCAGGAGCAGAGGCGCATGTGGGCACTGTGCTGTCGCCATGCTCTGTCACGTGCTTTTGCGGTGCTCTGGGAGCACAGCCTTCTGGAGACCCACGATGTGTGGAGGTTCAGCAAGACGCCAAGACAGTGCAGGGGAGTGGGTTTCACTTACGGCCGAGTAAGCCCGGGCACTGCGTGTTCCGTTCCAGCCAGAACCGACTTGCTTCACACGCGGAAAGGAGGAGCCCAGCGTGGTCCGGGCGCCTGGCCCTCCCCGGAGCCCATCCTGCGCGTCTGCCTTCGTGTCCAGACCTCGCCTCGTCGTAAGGACACCAGTCCCATTGTATAGGGCCACCCTGATGACCGGCCACACTCTGAGGTACGGGTCGGGCGGGCCGGGCTTCAAGGCACACCACCAGGCCTCCGCGGTCTTTCCCTCGTCCCCCGTGAAGCCCCCGAGACGCGGCACGTTTTCTAAGGGCCGGCCCGGAACCCGCCCCAAGCCCCGCACTCCAGCCGCAGCCTCCGTGGCGGCCGCCGGGACAGTAAGTGGAAACGAGGCCCCCGACGCCTCCGTCGGCGTGACCTGCCTCAGCGCCACCGACGCCACGCGAGGACGGTCTCCGGGCCGGTCCCGCCCGAGCCGGAGCCGAGCCACGCCAGGCCGCCAACAAGGGCGGAATGAGGAAGCGGCCTGCGGAGCCTTGAGGGGGACAGGATGCTCCCAGGAGAGCGGACATGACAAAGAACCTCCTACGGCAGGGATTGAGAATCAGCCGCAGGAGGTCACAGCCACCTTCTCCTCCGGCTGAGCAGGCGGCAGCCCCTCCTTGGCTTCTCCGCATGCTCGGTGCCGCCGAGCCTTGAGCCGGGCACCGTCGGCAGTGCTGCACACTGCGCGAGGAAGCCGCTGACGTGAGGCTACTACCTCACCCCGTCCTCACCATGGCCGTGTCAGAGGACACCCCATTCTCCAGAGGAAGAAGGTTGTGTAGTTGGCCCAAGGTGACACAGCCAATACGTAGAAAAAGCTAGATGTGAACCCAGACTTGTGTGACTTCAAAAGCTATGCTGTTAATCTCCGTGTGATGACCTTCACAAAATTACAAGAAACCTTATATAGCTCTTATTACTGCCAGACTGTGTAAGAATTTTCATATATTAGCTCAATTTACTGCTCACATCAACTTATGAAGTACGTACCACTTAACCCCCATTTTACAGATGAGGAGACTGAGCGTCAGAGAAGTGAAGAAACTTAACTTGGGGTCACTCAGCTAGTGAGTAGCAGAGCCAGCATTGGACTGCAGACAGTCTGGCTCCAGGGTCTGTGCCTTTTACCACTGTGCTATGTAAGGGGCATCCCCGCTGGAAGATTCCATGATGGACCTGAGCAGAAGTCCTGGTACATTCCAGATACACATAAGCCCAAGGCCTATAGCCGTCTCTGAGTTAGACTGGAAGGTGGAGTGTGGTTTTAGAGAACTGCTTAAAAGAACCTCATGCTGCAGCTCCAGTGTCGGGAGGAAAGCGTGGTGCTCACACTCCTTCAAAAACCTGCTCTTCCTTTGAATGAACACATCAACACCTAAGCCAGGCATGCCCTGCAGACCTCTGCACAGCTCCACCCCTGCATCTGTACAACTGCCATCCAGTACTACTGCTCCATCATTCATTCATTGACAAATCCATTCCAAAATTACCCACAGAACACGTCACAAACTCAGGATCTACAAAAGGTTAACAATATCACTGGTGACTGTAGTTAATAATAATGTACCGTATACTTGAAATTTGCCAAGAGAGTAGACTTTGTGTTCTCGCCACACACACACACACACTCTCTCTCTCTCTCTCTCTCTAAGGTGAGGAATATGTTAATTAGAAAAAAATCTTACCACACTGAATATCATTGTTTTGCATACATCTTACTTAATCTGTACTTTATCTTACTTCCTATTTACAGAAGTTGCAATCCATTTCCAATTTAAAACAGAGATATAAAGTTACCCTGTAAAAAGCTCTATTAAAGTAATAGTCAAGATAGAGAAAAGTATTAAATAACAGTACAGGTTACATAGCTATGGTAAAAAATAATTCTGCAGGTGGGATGCAAATTATTGAGTTTTTGGAAAGGCTGACATGGTAAAAAGCTTTTCAGTTATACAGAAATAAGTGACATCAAGCACCACAATTTTATCACCTAAGACCACTTAGTTAACCTCTTGGAACTCCAATATCCCCAGGTATAAAAATGGGTTAACAATACTCCTCCTCCACTGTTACTCTGAAGACCAGATAACAGTGGGTATGAACAATGTTTGGCCCATCATAGTAGGTGTTTATTAAATACAGTTTTGTCTTCCTCTTCACCAGCCTTTCTCCTTTAGATACTGGACCTGTGACTTTTCAAAGGTTACAGAATGATTTTTCTTTGTCTTTTCTGGCAAACATTCAAGGGTAAGAGGCTATGATGACAGACACTTTCTAAAGCAGTGGCACCTACCACACTAGACACCACAAGAGTCACAGGCCCTGTCCTCACGGAGTCTACAGTCTTACAGGGGAGAAGGACGTTAACAAAACATTCACAAGAATAAATGCAGAATGACAACTGTGATAAATGAAATGAAGGAGCATGTGGTAACTTGAGAGGAGGTTCCTGGGGGACTTGACCCAGTCTAGGAACCAGGTAGGGCACCTTGAAGAGTAATGAGTGGGAGATGACTAAGCCAAATGGGGTAGTGTGAAAACAGCATTGCAGGCAGAGAGAACAACATGTGATAAGGCCCTGGGGCAGGAGTAATCTTTCAAGAAACTCAAAGAATGGTCCTGCGGTTAAAGAGTGTAATAATAACATTGATCATAAGAGGAAGAAGATGGCTAACTATGTTGCCATGTGCCAGAGATTGGGCTAAGGACATTAAGTGCACTAATTTAACTCATACAGTGAATAACACAAATGGGATGAGATGAGAGAGGTGGGCAGCTTTTAGACCATACAGGGCCTTGAAGACCATATTACAGATTCCGATCTTTGTCCTAAGACAAAGGAAGCCATTGAAAAATGTTAAGCAAGGAACTGACATGAACATATTTGTGATTTAAACCTATTTTCTGGCTCTTGGGTAGAAGATATTCTGAAAGTCCACAAGAGAGTACAGGGAGACCAGCCAGGAAGCTCCATGGAAGTCCAGATGAGACCTGATGTTTACACTGAGGTGGGGGTGTGGCTGCAAAGATAGGGGCACATTTGAAAAATATTTAGGAGATAAAATCAACACATCCAGGTGCCTAACTGGATTTGTGGGGAAGAGGACTTGTCAAGGAAAACTGGAGATATTTTGGCTTCTGCAACTGGACAGATAATGACGCTATACATTAAATTGGGAAACTCTGGAAGAAAATGAGTTTGGTGAAGTCATGTTGAATTTGAGATAGTAATGCTTTTGAGACATCCAAGAGGAACTATAAATAGGAAACTAGAAGTTTGGAAACCAGATGAAAAACCTGAATTAAGGTAATAAATTATTGAGTCCCTGCCATATAGGAATATGTAGCAGTTATTAATTTGCTGTCTCTCAGCTCCAAATCACATTTGTGATACTGGAGCAAAACACATAACTGACAAAGAAGTGTCATCACAAATATATAAATAACTACAAAGCAACCAAAAAAGACAGACTTCTAATAGAAAATTAACAAAGCTATGAATAGACACTTCATAAAAGCAGAACCATAACTGGGAAATAAATATAGAAAAAAACTTCAAACTTATTAGTGAAGAAATGCAATTTAAAACAACAATGAAATATTATTTTCTGCTCATTTAATTGGCAAATATGAAAAAACTCAGTAATACTTCATATTGGCAAGGAAATAAAGGTATGCTGTCTTATATGGTGTCTACTAGGCACATGTGGCTTTTGAGCACTTTAAATGCAGTCAGCCCAAATTAAGACATGCTGTATGAGAGGCATACACACTCAATTTCAAAGACTTAGTGTGAACAAAATAAGTAAAATATCCCATTGATAATTTTTATATTGATTACACATTGAAACGATAATATTTAGGGTATATTTGGTTAAGTAAAATGTATCATTAAAATTAAGTTCACCTATTTCTACTTTTATGATGTCACTACTAGGAAATTTGAAATTATACATATGGCTCACATTTGTCAACTAAATCATATTTGTTTAGAACAGTGCTGATGTAGAGCAATGGGAATGCCTGTGCATGGCTTGTCAGAGTATAAACTGATACACCACTTTGGAAAACAATTTTCCATTATCTTATAAAGGTGGACATGTTCCTACTCTATGATCCAGCAGTTCTCCTATGGAATATATCCCAGAAAAAGTCTTGCATTTGTCCATCAGGAGACATACGCAAAATTGTTCATAGCAGCATTGTTTGTAATAATCAAAAACTATGACCTGTACAAATGTTCAGTGTCAGAAGAAAAAATAAATGAATTATGATATAGTCACATATGGAACAGTAGTGAAAATGAATAGAATAGAGCTGTTCACAGCAGCATGGATGAACCTTAGAAACTCAGTCTTGAGTGAAAACGGAAAACTACAGAAGAATATATAAAATATGCTACCATTTTTATAAATTTCAAAGCCAATAAAAACTAAACATTGTTTGGGAATGAGAATGCACAAGAAAGGGGATGGAGTTGGGGAGGCATGTCCATTCTTCTGGGAGGTGAGTTCATGAGTGAATTATTTTCTTTTGTGTCCCAGAAAGACACAACCTATAGTTATCTGCTCTTTCCAAAAACAAGAGGATCATAATAAACCTAGTCACAGCTATTTAACTAAAACAATGAAGAGAAGCAGGTGTAGTGATTTGAGGAAGGAGTTATCATTGACACAGTGAACATACCAAGTGAGGACTGTTTTTTCATGAAATGCTTTTATAAAAGCAAGGAGATTTGGGTGGTATATCTAAGGTGGCCCAGGTATCAGGGAGGGCTCGATTTTAAAATAGAAGGCTCTTAGGTACAGATAAATATTGAGGAGAGGAGCGCTGCTTCTGGTGGACTGAAGAATTTTTGGTCAACCTTTCTGCTAAGTAGAATTATAACAACTATGTAAAATATATTTTTTAACAACCTATTTGAAGGAATTATAGAGCTATAAAGGAAAGAAGGAACTGGAGGCCAAACATCCAGGAAAAAAATAAAGCTCAAAGAAATCAGCCCAGCAAGTGGCACCTGCCAAATCTGAGAGCAGATTCCAAGAGGCTGATAAGCCAGGCGGCTTCAGAGGAACTCACAGGTTTGGGGGGGCGGGGCCAAACACTAAAACGCAGAACCCACCAAAGAGGAGGAGGTTTGGTAAATACCCCAGGCTTTCTATTAGAACACCAAGGAGTTAAACTCTAACAGTAAGTGTAAAATAGTTTTAGACCAGCCCTTACAGGATTTCAAACTATCTGAGTCTCTGTAAGGATTTAAGATAAAACATGATTCTGACCACTTCTGCCTGAAAAGAGCAGAAGGTAAATATTTCTGAGGAAATATAATATCATTCAAAGCCTCCAATTATCTCTATACTATTTCCTATATAATGTACAGCATCTAATAAAAAAACAGGCAAATTAGAAGACAAGATATGTATAAAAGGAAATAATAGACAATAGAAATGAACCCATAGGGTCACCAAATAGAATTATCAAACACATCTTCTAAATGAACTTGATCAATGTTTAAGAAATTAAAAGCTACATTTTGACAATTTCAGCTAAGATTTGAAAGCCATTAAAAAGAACTAACTGGTAATTCTAGAACTTAAAAACACAAAAGAGTAAGAACTTAATAATCATACTTAATAGCAGAAAAACAGACCTGAAGAGATTTAAAAAAGAAATGGGTCAGAAGAAAATATTCAGGCTAAAAACAGAGACAAAAGTATAAAAAAATAGGAAATATTGTCAGAGCCATATGGGACACAGTGATAAGGTAATACCTTTGCAATCCGAGTTTGATAATGTGAGGAAAAAGAGAAAATGTCGGATGCAATGTCAAAAGACAAAATAAAAATCTTCCAAAACTAATAAAGCCACTAAGTCACAGATTCAAGAATCACTAGCCACAAGCAGAAAATAGTCAGAACATTGTACCCATGCGCATCATGGTTAAATTTCTGAAAATGAAATATAAAATCCTAAAAGCAGCTGAACAAGAAATACATATAAACTTAAAGGGAGTAAAATTAGTACTGACAGCTTTCTTTTAATCAGAAACAATGGAGGCCAAAAGACAATAAAATCATATCTTCAAAATGCTGAAGAAAAAAAACTGCTGACAATTTGATAACCATCAAAGTAATCATTTATAAGACATTTTCAGACAAACAGAAAGCGAGAAAATTTATCACTAGAAAGCATACACTAAAATAAATGCTAAAGAAAATACTTCAGTCAAAGAAAAATAATTCCAATGAAAACTGTTAAGTGAAATAAAGAATAAAGAGTAGAATATGTGAGTAAATATAATCAATGATCTAAGACTCTATCTCAAAAACCTAGAAAAAGAACAGTAAATTAAACCAAAAAGTATACAGAGGAAAACAATTAAAAGGAGAATATAAATCAGTGAATCAAAAAGCAAAGAAATAAAAATTAAAGCCAAAAGCTATTTTTAAATTTTAAATATGAATAAATCAAGCAAGATCAATCAAGGACTATAAATGAGAAAGAAAGCACAAAGTACCAAACTTGTAATTGAAAAAGGAGACATCACTACAGATCCTACACACATTGGGAAAGACAATAAAATAATATTATGCCAATACATATGAAACTTAGAAATAATAGTCCTTCACAAATTCTTCCAGAGCTTGACATATTTCCCAATTCTTTTAATGAGGCCAGTACAACCTCAATACAAAAACCTCGTAAAGCCATTAAAATTGTACTCTTTCTTCCTATTCTCTAGAAGAATTTGCAGAGGATTAATATTATTTCTAAAGTTTGGAAGAATTCACTTATGAAGACATCTAAACTTTTTCTCACAGAAAATTTTTATTACATATTCAATTGTTTAATAGGTACAGAGTTATTCTGATATTTAAATTTTGCCTGTATTAATATTGGTAAGTTGCACTTTTACAGGGTATTTTATCTGTTTCAAATATATTGGAATAATGTTTATAATATCTTATGAAAAAGTTATCAACAAAGTATTATCAAATCAAATCCAAGTATATATCACATCATGAAGTAGGGTTTATCCCAAGAATGAAAAGTTGACCCAACATTTAAAAATTAATCAGTATAATTCTTCACCTGATCAGAAAAAGGAGAAAAGCCATATATCATGTCAACAGATGCAGAAAAAGCATTTGCTTAAATTCAGTTCCCATTCATAATAAAAACTCGCAGCAAATCAGTATAGAAGGAAACGTCTTCAATGTGAGAAAGGGTATCTACAATAACAATACAGCTGACATAATAAAAAACTTAATTGTAAAACAGGGAATGCTTTATGCTTGAGGGAGGGCTAGTTTTACTAAGTGTGCAAGTCAGGATAGGCTGGGCTATGCTTTGGTAATGACCAACCCTAAATCTCAGTGGCTTAAGACAGCAAAGGTGTCTGTCACACTCATGCCACGTGTCACTGCAGGCTGCTTGCTAGTGGATGTGACCTCCAATCCATGTTGTTCTCACTCTGGGAACCAGGCGGAAACAAGTTCCAGGATTTAAATCACTGTGGCTGCTCTAATATAGAGAGATATGAAGTGATACCCACTAGTTCTTAAATACTTCCTTCAAGATGTGATACATACCAGCTCTGCTCACATTGACCAAAACAAGTCACATGGCCCCATGTAACTTCAAGGGAACAAAGAGGTATAATTTTTTTGTATGCATGAAAGAAAGGAACAAGATATTGATGAACAGTGGTAATTTCACAAACCAAAGGAATGGGACATTTATATTAATGACTTCACAGATGGAGTGCTTCTGGAAGATGAATCAGAGGCCAAAATCTTCAATGAATAAGGACACTCCAGGGAGGTCACAAAAACCAAGGACTGAAAGGACAAAGATTCCAGGGTTAGTAAAAACATTGACCTCCAAGTTTTTGTTGGTGGCTCTGGCTAAGGGAATGGCCTCCTTGAACAGCCTAATGTAGTCTGTTTTTCTCTTCTTGGGTAGTTCAAGTATGCCTGAACTAGGAATTCTCCTCTGGTACCCTAACCTATTTGTCCTCATTGTTGTGTGAACTAGATTATCCCTTTAGAGTGTTAGGACCCTCAGTTCTCTTTGTAGAACAGTTTCTTCATCTCTCTCTGCCATTTCTCAAAGCCCAGATTTTAGATAACTCTATACTGCTAAGAATATTTTTTCCTTTCAATTCTCTCAGGAAAATGCATAAGCTCAGTGATAGCTTATGCTGTTTGATCCTCCTAAAATACTGATTCTTTATCTCTTGAGGCATTTAAACCCTTCCCTCAAGACTCAGCTTAAATCCTGCCTCTATCCTAACACTTATTCACTCCAGCTCATATTGTGGTAGAGCCATCTCCCCTCTCCCTTTTTGCTGTCCTATAGATCAGGAATTCTCTCTTTCTCAGAAAACAATGGGAAAAGCTTCTCTCTCAATGGGAAGAAGAGAAATATCCCAAGTAAGGGGTGGGGAACATGTGGCCTTCTAGGTCCTTAAGTGTGGCCTTTGACTGAATCCAAATTTTACAGAACAAATCCTTTTATTTTTACTAATATACTTTTGTTCATCTTTTATATTTTCATTTTATTTTTAAAATGAACGTATTTAAAATGCCAAAAACCAAAATAAGTTCCAAAGAAATAATCCTCCCAGATTGACTGGCACAATAAACCATAAGGGCTAAACTGACAGCTGCTATGCTCAGGATTTAGTTTTAATTTCCCTCACCTGACTGGCGCCACTACCGCACGAGGCTGGCTGACGAGAATTTATGGGGGTCAAATACACCAGTCTGTTATCAGCTTTTGACAACGGTGCACCGTGTTTCTGTTTGAAGTGGAATTTGTGAATAGTTGCACAGCTCAACAGTATTTTTAAATTTTGTCTGCTTAACAGCCCATGATGTCAAAGACCAAGAGAAGGCTGAAGGAAGAAAACAGATACTTTAATGAGGATTGGGAATTGCAATATTATCTTGTTTCTGCTAAAGAGAAGATGATTTGCTTGCTTTGTGGTACTGCAATATCAACATTGAAGAAATTCCATGCTCATCAGCATTATACACTAATAAGGACCACAAATATTTTAAATTAGAGGGAGAGGTGCGAAAGGTTGTACTGCAGAAATTAAAAGATGAAAAGCAAAAGCAAAGACAATTATTTCAAGCAGCAATAAGACCTGGAAATAATGCCACTGAAGCAACTTATAAAGTAGCTTAGATGCTAGGGAAAAAAAGGGAAGCCCTTCAGTGATGTAGAAAGTGTGAAAGAATGCATTGTCTAAGTTGTAGGATGCTTAGACCCTGATAACGTTTCAAAGTACAAACTATTGCCTCTTTCAAGGAGAACAATTGGAAGCATGAATTAACCTTCAACCTATCAGAACAAACTTCATGCAATATTTCAAAAAGAAAATATATATTATTCAATCACTTTGGATGAATCAACTGATACTACTGACTTGGCACAGGTTTTATACTTTGTTCAGGTCATAACAGGGATTTTCTTTGCCACAAAGAGTTACTCCCTTTGGGTGCTCTTGCGAACAGAACAAGGGAAATAAACATCTTTAACAACTTTCAAGATAAATGTCATGAAGTTTGACTAAATTTGGTAAATACTGAGTGTATGTACAGATGGTGCACCTTCTATGACAGGAAAACATGAAGGGTTTATTGCACAAGATAAAAAAAGTATTAACAGATCCAGATGCTCTCATTTCTTTCATTTATCTTGCATTAGCAAAATCTGTGTGTTAAAGGTACTATTTTAAGTGACACTTTGCAACAAGTTATAAGTATCGTTAACTGTATTTGTGCAAGTGCAACACAGCATCGTCACATGCTAAAGTTGAACATGAGGTATTCGGTGTGGATTTGCCTTCATTCTAAAGTGCGTTGGCTATTGCTGGGATAGGTGTTAGCCAGATTTATCTCTGTGAGAACAAATAGTTAAATCTTATGAAGAACAGAATCAGCAATTGAATTATTGAAAGAAGATTTCTATAGGAATGCAGCTTTTCTGTGTGATATCATGTCAAATCAAAATGACTTGAATATTTCTTTGCAAAGATAAACTAAGTCTACATATGATATATGGCAAAAAATTCAAGCATTTCAAAAAAAGCTACCTTTTTTCAAAACACTTATTCTTCAAAAGGAAATTTCAGATGAACATTTTCCCCAGTTAGCAAAGGTCATTGATGAGCAGGATGATATATGTGAATCATTTGAAGAATACACAGCTGTTATAGACCTATTAATTGGAGAATACAATGAAAGGTTCACTGACTTGGAGAATCATGTCATCACACTCAAATTAGCATTTTAGCCTCACCTAGTTGATATCACCAAGGCACCTAAAGAACTACAGATGGAATTAATTGAGCTCTCAGTAAAGGAAATATTAAAGTCATTGGTTGATGGTAAGATCCAATTGAAATATGGAAAAATGCAGTAGAATACCCACGCCTTTGGCAACATGCCCAAAAAATGTTTTCTTGCTTTTCAGCCTCTTACTGTTGGAAATCTATTATACATTCCCCTACCTAACCCAAATCAAGACTGATAATACTCATCTGGAGGATCAACTGAAACTGCAGACCTCCATGCTGCAACCAAATATTCAAATGCTTTCCAACAAAAATCAGACAAAACAAGCTCATTAAAAGGTTAGTTAACTTTAAAATTAACAAATATTTTTCATTTTTTGAAGTTATGAAGTACATAGTAGTTAGATTTTTACAAAATAATGTACATTTTTAAGTACTTCTAATGGAAGTTTCTTGAATGTGGCCTTCTTTCAGCTAAATTAATGTGGCCTTCCAACATGAAAAAGTTCCCCACCCCTGTCCAAAGTCATGATATGCAAGAGTGTGATATCCATGAATCATTATGGGTTGTCATTTACATATGTCCTTTCTCTTTTTAGGAATTTCTCATGAGTTATCTGTGCACCATGATTGGGAGTGACCAAGCTTCTGGCAGCGCAGGGTCCATTCTGCAGATCTAATTCTCTGCCCAAGCAAGTCTCAAGGGACAGGAGCAGGAAGGCCATTCTAATCTCAAGTCTAAAGAATGGTCTCCAAACCAACTGTACTAGAAATAAATCTGAAATTCCTGTGTTTTTTTCTTAATAGCTTCAGAACCCAGAGGAATGCAAGAAATTGGCCCCCAATAAGTGATTGCTTTCATCTTTGATTCAGCAAAGAGCTGCTACGTGTCCTCATGTGTAGATATATGAAGCAGTGACTGCTGCTCTTTGGTACTCCATAGTCTAGTGCAGAAGATGGACATGGAATCAGTCAAATGAGGTAAGTGTCCCAACCCGTGTTCCAAGGACATAGTGACAATGGATGCTGGAGTGGATGGTTTTTGTTTGTTTTTACCTACCTGCCCAGCATCCACTTGCCCTTCTTCCATTGGTACTCCAATATCCTCGGGAAGACTCTACACATACACCCTCAGTCCAAATGCCTCACCTGGAGCTGGCTCCACCCTCTGAATCCAAGGGTGGTCATGTGATCCAACCTGGCCAATTAGAGCCTTTTCTCTCCCTGCTCACAGTCGTGAACTCAAGAACAGCCCAAGACTCAGTCAGAATCAATCAGAATAGCTCCAGCTGGCACCTTATTTGCAACTAGGATGAGAAGATCCTCTCTTTTCCAGACTAGCGTTGAGAAGCTGAGAACATGCAGGTGGTGGGAGCCCCACGAGGAGAGAGCTGCCCGAGAAGGTCACACAGAGGATAGCAGAGAATCCAAGAAGGAAGATTCCCAATATTATTTGGGAATCTGTTTCCAGCTGCACCTAATGAGGTTGACACATTCATTCATTCATTCATTTATTCACTCAAAATTTATCAGCCAGCTATTATGTTCCAGGTGTCGTTTTAGGCCTTGAGGATACAGATGTGAATAAGTCATGCAAAATCCCTACTTTTGAGGAGCCTGTAACACCTTAGGAGGAGACAAACAATCATATAAAATCCCTGCTTTTAAGATGCTTTCAACTGAATAGAAGAAGACATAACTAAGAAAATAAGTAAAATTAATAGTATGTTAGTGATAATTGCCATGAAGAAAAATGAAGCAAGGAAGGGGGCTGAGAGTGACATTTTAAGCTGGATGGTGAGTGAAGGTCTCATGAGACAGTAACATTTACATGGAGACCTGAAGGAGGTAAGGGTGGGCCATGGGGGAGATGCCTCAGGCTAGAGGAGCAGCTGCCAGGGCTAAAGTGTGAGGGTGCCCGGCATGTCTGAGAACCAGGAGGGAGGCAAGTGGGCTGGGAGTGAAGGAGGCATGTGTGGTCCCAGAGGGTAGGGCCTGACAGGCATCTGTGAGGACTTCAGCTTTGAGTCTCTCAAGGATGTGAGTTGCACCTGCAGCTGGAGGGGTGTTGGGGTGGTGGACTGAGCAGAGGACTGACATGGTCCTTCGCACACTTTAACAGGATCATTCTGGCTGCTGCCCTGAGGTGACACTGAAGTGAGGTAAGGGCAGACAGTTAAAGAGGCTGTTGTAATAATCTAAGCGAGAGTTGTGAGCATCGCTTTGCTTGAACCAGGTGGTAGTGACGGAGAAGGTGAGAAATGGCCAGAGCCAACTGATTCCCTTAAAAGCATTTCGTGTTGCTTCTCCTTCATTTGCAGCTGGAGGAGGCTCAGCTAACATGCCCTGTTACACCTAATCTCAGATCCCAGCCACAGTAAAAACACCATCATTTTAGGTACCACGAAGAAGAAAGAAATGCTGCCAATTAACCTGTGACATGGTTCTCACTTGACTTCTATGTTAGTGTGAACAGCTATGACCACCTGCACACAATAAGTTAAACTTTTGCCCTAAGAATGTGGATGGTCATGGCACAATTATGCAATGGCAAATTTTCAGCTGTAGTTTAGCATTAAAGTACTTAGAAATCAGACTTATTCTGGTCAGGTAGGTGTTTGCATCTTCTACCACCCGACAACGGTTGTTTGGAAAACCATGTTTGTTCACTGGACCATATCACTCCCTGCTTAAAATCCTTCAGTGACTCCAGAATGCATGTAAGATCAAGTCCAAGCACCTTAACATGGCCACTGGGCCTTTAAGACCAGCCTGGCATTCAGGGTTCATCTCTTGCGCCTTGCAGCCTCATACCTCACACATATTAATAGGAGTACTAAGTTCCTTAGTCCCCCTAAATGAGCCATGGTTACTTTTCATGATCTGCCTTTGCACATTCTCTTCCCTCCCTCTGAAATGTCTCCCCCCTCCAACCCACCACTTCTTCTCCTGCCATTTCTGCAAAATTCAAGTCTAAAAGGGAGTCTGCTCAGATCCCGCCTCCCTGCTCCCAGGGTTAGGGGCCCTTCTCTGGGATACCCCAGTCCCCTGAACTCACCCACATCAGGGCCCTTAAACACCCTGCGTTGTCCAGGTGCTTGTGTGTGCCCCGGAGCTCCTTCAGGGAGCTTTGCCTTCACCTTCCTCATATTCCTGGTGCCCAGCACAGGGTGGGCACAGAAAATACAATCCATAAATGCCTATGAAATAAATGAATCTGTTGGTGGCAAATAACATTGTTTTGCCTGCATGAGGAAATGAGAAATGTGCTGGCAAAATCAAACAAGTTAATGTGTCACTGGGCTGCAAGCCGGCAACATGAGGAAAGCCTTAACCTTGCATTTCAACAAGCACCAAAACGGGCAGTTAACCTTAGGCCCAATCTGCTTTCGGAATGAGATAACTATTTTGCCAATAAATATTTTAAAGCACATTTTCTGGGATAAAGGATAGAAACAGTTGTCAATATAAGGGTGATGAATTTCCTCTGCAAATAAAAGGGAAAGATGCTAAGAAAATTACCAAAAGCATGACCTTTGACCCAAGCTAGAACCACAAACCCCTAAAATTGGGGGTGATGCTACATGGTGTTCAAACTATTACTGGGACACACAAGAGCCTGTTAAACTTCCTTGCCTACCTCTCCTCTGTCCACAGCTGACTCCTCACCTGCCTGTGCTCCATACTACAGACCAGGAAGAGCTGGGCCCCCAGTGCCCTGCACTGGCCCTTCACAGCGCTTATCAGGGATGGCCATTCAGTGCCACCAGAGTAGGAACTCCTTTAAGGAAGGATGGCGTGAGCCTGACACAGCAGGTGCCCACTTAACTTTACATTCACTGTTTTCATCTATCCTCTCAGAAGGGCTGTCCAGGTGGCATCTGAGTAGCACCCACAGCCTTGGGAGTTCTAGAAACCGGATCTGTGCACACAGGCCTATGACCTGGGTGACGATGGCAGCTTGCAAGGCAGACTGCCCAGCCTCAAGGCCAGCTCTGCTTCTTACTAGCTGTGACTAGGGCAGATCTCGTTCTTCGGCTATAAAATGAGAACAACAAAAGGACCTACCTCATGGGGTGCAAAGAGGATTGAAGGAACACATAGCACAGTGTGTGTGTTGCACATAGTGCTCAGAATGTCTTAGCTCTTATTTGGGGCACGGTGGGGACTGGAGAGTCAGCACCACTGGAAACCATCTTTTAGAGGCAGGTAACAGATAACCCACAACGTTTGTACAGCTCTGCACAGCTTGTATGTATAAGGCACTTTCCACATGAATTACTAGTGGTTAAGCTTCCAACAACCCCATAAGGTAATGGTGGTATCGTAACTCTTATCTCATGGGAAAGGGAACTAAGGTTTCAGAAAGTTGCCCACTGACACACAGCGCTGGAAACAGGGTTCTGCTAGTCCAAATACCGAGCTCTACCGACCTGAGCAAGGACCTCCTGGACTTTAGGTGAGGCTGGACAGCCTACGCCACTCCTCCGCCAGGGAGGCTGCCACTAGCAGCGCGCCCTCCAGGAGCCATGGAGTTTAGCCAGGAAAAGTTTCCCTAGGCCGTCGTCCTGGGTAAGTAAGAAGAGACGCACCCAACCTACCCTGCACGAACCTGAATGCGTCGTGGAGACACACACACACACACACAAACACATACACTGCAATCCGCCCACCCAGGCCACCTCCTTGCTCCTCCTTCCACACCCCCAGTGAAAGCTCTGGGTTCAACTCTCCTCTCGGAATCCGCCCCGGCCCCTAAAGGGCACCCGACACAGGGCAGTGGCCGCCGTAAAAGCCCCACGCCTGGCACGGGGTCGGGACTTCGCCGGAGCTCGGCGACGCGGCTGTGCCTGGGTCCCCGCGGGTGGCAGCATGCAGCACACAGCAGGCGCTCAGCAGAGGACGGTGGAAGGAGGGGTGCCCGGCCCGTGCCCGAGCGGGGAGCGGCGGCGCCCTCGCCCCTTACCTTCCTCATTCTCGTCAAACGCGGGGAGCTTGTGGGAGTGGTTCCCGCCCATATTCCGCCGCGGCCGCTGCTGCTTACAGGCGCGGGCGCGGGCGCGGGCGCGGTTGCGGGGAGCGCCCCCAGCCCCGGCTGTAGCCGCGCCGAGCGGGGCGGGGACGGCGCCCCTCCTACCGGGTGACCCCCGGCTGCGCTCTCCCGGCGCCGCACCTCGAGCCGGTGCCCGCCCGGAACCCGGAGCTCCGCGCGCCGGGGCCAGCGTGCCGCGCGCCTCGCTGGCTGCGGCGGGCGGGAGCGGGAGGCGGCGCGGGAGGAGAAGGAAGAGGAGAAGGGGGCGGGCGACGGCCGCACGAGGGGACGCGGCGGGCGGGCCCAGCCCCGGGGGCGGCCGGGCGGGGGGGACCGTGTGCCACCGCTCGGCCACAAGCTCCGCGCTGAGCGAGAGACCCGCCCCGAGGAGCCGTGAGCCCGGGGAGCGGGCGGGTTGTGAGCACCAGCTGCGGGCACGGGGCTCAGCGCCTAAGGAGCAGCCTCCCACCCCCCACCCCCACCCCCAACAGTTGGAAATCATCGTCCCCATCTCAGAAAGCGGTGTACTGAGGTCCCCAGGGGCAGGAGCCCTTCGGTCCGTCGTCAGTCGGCCCTGGCTGCGCGGGGAGCCCTATTTGCCTGTTCGGAGTGGGACGGGGCAGCGGGGTGTCTACCGGTTCTTCAACAGACGCTTTTCCTCTTAGTATTTTCTAAATGTTTGATTAATGAAAGTCAACCCTTTCTTTAGGGCCTAATCTGACCCCTTCATTGTACTTGGAGAAACTGAGGCCCAAGAGAGCAGTGGTTTGCCCAACACTGTTTTCCCTGGGAATGGCGGGGCGTGGGCCTCGGGATTCCCCCAAACTGTGCGGCACCAGCGTCCGCTTTAGGGGCCCGGGCTCCTGCGGGGAGCTGGGGAGCCGAGCGGGCGGTACGCGCCAGGGGTGCGGCGTGCAGCGCTCACTCGGGAGTGGGGCGAGCGTGGCCTCCGCGCGCTCCCCCAGGGCCAGGCGGCACCGAGCCGCGCAACTCTGCCGCCCCACTCGCCAGGCTGCGGGGAATCTGTGGCCACATCCTGCCATCTGCTGGGCGCCTGCAACCTCTGCCTGCGCTTCGGTGGCAAGCAGTTCTTCCTGAGTCTCCGGGTCCTATCTCTCCCACACCCGTCCCCTACGCGGTCTCTTTCTCTCCGTCTCTCTCTCCCTTCTTCTTTCTTCCTCTTGGGGAGAGGGCAGGGATCCCTGTCTAACACACACGCACACCTCCCAGTGGCGGTGGGAAAGAGCTGAGAAGATTGGAGCCAGGCCCAGCCAGCATGGCCCAACTAATGCTTATGGCCCAAACTACCTAATTTCCAGAGCCGGCTCTACCACTACCAGCTGTGTGCGCCACCTTGGAGCTCTCGCCTGTGAAATGCGGCGGTTGGTATGAACTCCCCAGGCTTGCTGTGAGGACTGTAGCAGGTAATATTTGTAAAAGCAGACAACACTGTCTGGCATGTAGTAAATGATCAATAAATATTACTTGCATTTCATTGTGCCTCCAAGCATCAGTCAGGTGCCAGTCTACACCAGGCAATGTGCTGGACACAGGATAAAGGAGACACAGCCCCTGTGTCAGGGGCAGGACGAAGGTGGACAGGCACAGGCTCTGGGCCCATCCTGGCCTCATGTCCTTCATCTTAAAATGAGGCTAATAATAGTACCTTTCCTCTCTAAGTTGTTGAGGGATACATGAATTGGTGTTGGTGCCCGGATCACAGTAGACGCAACATACATGTCAGCTGTGATCCTCAGCGACAAGCTGTTATGTAAATTTATTGTTTGCTCACAATTCTTCCTTCTCTCCCTGTCCTTTCCATGGTGTATGGGAAGAAGTTAACAGTGCACCAGTACTGAGTGAGGCCGTAAGAGACATTGTTTCATCTCCCTTGTGCTTCTGCTGTCCCCTGAACAGAGCTGGCCCTGGGTAGCCTCTGTTCCCAGAATGAGAGGAGCAGCTGCAGGCCTACAAGCAAGAAAAATATGTGCTCTCCTAAGCCACTGAGATTTAGGGGGTTGTTTGTTTTGTAGCAGTATCACAGAAATAGCTGACTTATATATATATATATATATATATATATATATGAGATATGGTATGATCTATGAGATATATATGAGATATATATGATATCTATCTCATATATGTATGAACTTAACAGGCACACATGCCAGCAAAGGCTATGACTGTGACATGTGCGGTGGGAGCATCCCAGGGGGCTTGGGAACAGCAGAGGCATTTGTAGCAACCCTGAGAGCTCTGAATCATGAACATCTGTTCCTTCCCTTTTTGCCTTTGCTCAACAGGCATTTTCTGAACACTTATTCAGTGCCAGGCCCTGAGCTAGGCGCTGGGGCCACAGAGGTGGGTAAGACAGGCTCTGCTTTCATGGAGTTTGAAGCTTAGTTTAGTTTGACAGGGTGTGGAATGGCTTTGATGGGGGTAGCAGTAGGGGTGAGCCCAGCCTCTGAGGGCAGAGTGGCAGCATCTGAACCACACTCAGCATCAAAGGCGGCATCCCCGAGGGAGGGCAAAGAGGGACCAACAGGCAGGGAAGAGGAAAGGGGCGGCCTGTGCAAAGCCCCCAGGCTGAGGGAGAGGGACACTTTGCAGAAGCTGGGAGAAGCTCCATGTCACTGGACTCAGTGTTGGGGTGCAGAAGGGTCGGTAACAGCATGCCCACATTTGAGAGCTTTCTGCATGTCCCGCTCTGTGCTGACGCTTCATGGGATACGTGGACCCAGCAACCCCACTCATCCTCTCCCCATTTACAGAGAATGGGCCAGGCCCTGCTATTGCAGGTGCTTTTCGTGGGTCACCCCTTTTACCTTCACAACAACTGTGACGAGTAAGGGTGTCGCCATCCCTGCACCAAGGTAGATGGAGGCACCAAGAGGCTAAGCCAAGGTCAAATGGCTGAGGCGAGCATGAACCTATGATTTAAATTCAGAAATTAAACATAGATATCAAATATGAAAGGATATGTGTAATAATTCAAAGCAGAATAGTGGCTATTTTGGGAGTTGTGAAATTCAGATTATTTTTATTTTCTTTTTAAGTGATTTCTCATTATTTTACATATTATTTAGTAATCATTAAAAACAATGATAAGCATTTTTAGTTTGAAAAAATATCTTACAAACACTAAAATACATACACCTGATTGTGTAAGACATGTTTCACAGTTTATCGCTACAATTGCTGTATGGCATAGGGTGTTGGTAGGATAGTCCCCATTTTATTTATTTATGTTCATTTTATTTTATTTATTTATTTATTTTGAGACACAGTCTCACCCTGTTGCCCCAGGTAGAGTGCTGTGGCATCATCACAGCTCAGTGCAACCTCAAACTCCTGGGCTCAAGGGATCCTCCTGCCTCAGCCTCAAGTAGCTGGGACTATAGGTACACACCACCACACTTGGCTAATTTTTCTATGTTTGGTAGAGCTGGGGTCTTGCTCTTGCCCAGGCTGGTCTCAAACTCCTGAGCTCAAGTGATCCTCCTGCCTCGGCCTCCCAGGGTGCTAGGATTACAGGAGTGAGCCACCATGCCCGGCCAATAGTCCCCATTTTACTGATGGAAAAAGTGAGTCTTAGAAGTCAAATGGCTTGTCCCTAATGCCACAATTATTGCATTTGTTTCCTAGGGCTGGTGTTACACGTTACCACAAACTTGACAGCTTAAAACAATAAAAAATTATTCTCTCCCTGTTCTGGAGGTCAGAAGTCAAAGTCAAGGTGCCGGCAGGGTTGGTTACTTCTGGGGGCCCTGAGGGAGGGTTGGTTCTCCTTGGGTTGTGGCTGCAGAACTCCAGGTTCTGCCACCATCTTCACGTGGCCGTTTCTAACTGTCTCCTTGTGTCATTTCCTCCTCTGTCTCTTATAAAAACGTGTACTGGATTCAGAACCCACCTGGATATTTCAGGACTATCTCCTTAACTACCTGCAAAGATCTTTTTTCCAAACGAGGTCACATTTACAGATTCCAGGGGTTAGGACTTGGACACGTCTTACTGGGGGGCACCATTCAACTCCTCACGGCTACCCGATAGCAAAACTGTCTCCAGGCCATGCATTGACCCGCCACCTCACACTGCACCCTGACTTCTTCCCGCTTCCTGCTACAGATGAGCCCCCCAGGTGGCCAGGGCTGGGTGCCCCCAGAGTCTTGCTCAGTACCTAGCACAGAGTTGCTGTTCCACAAATATTTGTTGACAAAAGGACTGCAAGAGGATGGTTTCAGATGTGCTGACATGGAGACTCTGATGAGCCCTGGTCTGCGTGATTAGATCCGTCTCCGTTCACAACACTCAGGCCTCTAGGCTTCAAGGGGGGTGATGGGAGAAGCCTGATGGAGCCACCAGAGGAGAATGGAAGGTAGCAGGGTGGTGGCATTGCTGATGGCAGAGAGGAAGGAACAGCAGGCAGAGGAAACAGCCAGCACGAAAACCAAGGCAGGAGCGCACCTGGCTTGTCCAGGAACTGCAGGTTGCGGGGACTGGGGAGCATGAAGCAGGAGTGAAGCAGAGAGGCATGGAGCTCCCGGGCAGGCCGAGCCTGGCAGGTTGCTTTGAAGACTTGAGGCTTTCTTCTGAATCCAATGGGGACACATCAGAGAGTGTGAACAGAAACGTGATGTGACTGACACCTTTTAAAAGGACCCTCCTGCTCTGTTGAGAACAGACTGAAGCAAGGCTAAGGCACGGGCAGGAGCGCCCCTGTGTGGCTACTGTAGTCGTCCAGGCAAGAGACGCAGTGGTGGCTGGTCCACGGGGGCACAGGTAGTAGTGAGAAGCTGTCGGTCCAGGACATTTTTGGATGGAGTTAGAGCGAATGGGATTTCCTGGTGGATTGGTTGAAGGAAGAGAGAAAAAGAGGAGTGGAAGATGGCTCAGAGCTTTTGGCTTGAACAACCGGAAGGATGGAGACAGGGACGGCTGAGGGTGGGGCAGGAGCCCTGAGTTTTGGCGTGGTTGGGGCGGGGAGGACAGCAGCCATTGGGAGTCCCGTGTGGGACATGTTCAATTTAAGGGTCTGTTGGAAGTGTGCAGCATCCATCCCTTGCGCAGTGTCTGGGGTTTCAGGAAGAAGTTGAAGCTGGAAATTTAAACTTGGGAGTCCAGAGCACAGAGGATGTGTGAGGCCTGAGATTGGAGGAGAGAATCTTGGAGATGCAAGTACCAAACCCAGGACCTTCATCAGAAAGTTTGCAAAGCTTGAAGAGCAGAGCAGGATGGGCTGCACCTAAAGGAGAGCCTGCCTGGGGGGCGGCTGTGGGGATGGAGTGGCTGACCCCTAGGAAGTGCGCAGAACACCAGCACCGTCAACACGTGGTTATAGCTGGCCATGAGGACAGCACAGGAAGTAGAATTGATAAAAGATGGAGGTGACGTCTAGACTCTTTCTGGCAAAAGACGTCCTCACTGTCATTTCTTCCTTTGGCCAACATGCCCTGAGCTTGTATTATGAGCCAGGTGTGGGGCTGGCAGCCCCAAGGAGAGAGATAAATAGACATGTGCACCACCTGCTTGATAGAAGGCTGCTCGGTGTCATGGGAGCAGAGAAGGAGCTGTGTAATTCTTCTCTGTGTCTAGTCATATATGACGTCATCATTTGTTGCAAGGACTGCATGAATGCATAGCTCTAGATTTATGAGAGATAGAAATAAAACTATAATACATAGTAAATATGCTTGAAAGCTAAGAACAAGTATGTATTTTCATTCCAAATAGAGGATTTGGTTTTTAACTGTTCCTACTTAGAAGTCTAGAAAATATCCACAGAAAGAAAAGTTCCAGGTGTTGTTGGGACAAACTGAGACAAAGGAGACTCGGTGGGCATTTGGAGTCCGAAGCCTGATGCCCAGAGAAGACAGGCAAGAACCCCATTCTCCTGCTGGTGCTTGGGCGAAGATGTTTTTTGTCCGGGGCACGACGTCACACATTTAACTTGGCCACCCTAAGCTGGGCTCCGCGCCACAGCAAGGCTCATTTTTAATGAGGAAGTCTCCAGCTGTGCACAGGGGGTGCATGACAAGGGAAGTCTTCACCTCTCCCACCTCGGGTCTCCTTAGCAGACAGCTGAGAGTGCAGGACTCTGGAACCCCAGTATGCCCACCGTGGCTGAAGGAGTTGGTCATGTAACACTGACCCAATCTGGATGCAAGTTGAATAAAGTTTTTAGTTTTCATTTTTATCTTTTAATTTCATTTTTCCATGGACATTTTGAAGTCTCCTTATATGTACTATCATTATATACAATTAAAAAAATTAACAAGAAAAGCTGCACCAGTGTTTGTCAAATAACTCCCTTCCCTCCCTCCTTCCTTCCTTCCCTCCTTCCTTCCCTCCCTGCCTCCTTCCTTCTTTCCTTCCTTCCCTCCTTCCCTCCCTCCCTCCTTCCTTCCTTCCTTCCTTCCCTCCTTCCCCCCTTCCTTCCTTCTTTCCCTCCTTCCTTCCCTCCCTCCTTCTTTCCTTTCTTTTTCTTCATTTTTGGACTAAGTCAGTCAGAAATGGTGTTGGCGTAAATAAAACAGGGACCAGAACAGTCATCCAGACCACTGCCTTCGTTTCATGCAGGTGGGTGCTGAAGCCCAGGGAAGTCCAGTGGCTTATATAATGTCATATAAACAGAGACAGAGTTGGTTCTAGAACTGGGGTTACCACTTTTAGATCAGTACCACATTATTAAAGGAAAAAATTTTAAGGGCAATCACCAACCTCTAAATAGCTGTATACTAAAGTTTAGGACCATTTGTAATACAAATATTTCCAGAACTGAAAGAAAAAAAATCAAGTTTTAATAAGCACCACTGGAGAATTAATCCCTCCCCTCAAGTTGAAAGATCAATGACTCTCCCCACAACATACCTTTAACACATAAAGTGGATGCTTCTCATATGAGGATCCAATTGGATTTTTTTAACCATATCAGGATAACTCTCAGTCATATATTCTGTCCAAGAATAGATCTATCAAAATGGAAACCAGTGGGTAGTCGCAGAGCAAGTTCAAAGCATTTCACTGACCAAAGGAAGTAAACAAATTCTTCAAAGGAAGGAGATTCCTTTAAAACCTTTGTATGTGGAAGAAATGAGGATGGATGAATTATCTTGAAGCAAGCACCTTCCTTTTCTACATCCTGCACAATGTTGGGTGCCACCCAGTCTCCTAAAGAGAGAGCGGCTGCACTTGGTGTCAGCTGTGTTCCAGACAAAGCCAGCTCCAGGTCTTGCCCTCTTGCCTGGCTCACATACTGGTGAAGTTTTGTAAGGTCTTCGAACTATGCAAAAATAAAATAAAAACCATCTACTTCTCTGCACCGAATCTGCTTAGCTTTCCTGGAAGGGTGACTGTGGGGATACCATGGAAGTTACTGAGGGGTTCTATGAAACTGACAAGGGATTGAGCACATGATTCTGTGTTACTTTTCAAATCCCAAATGTAGGTACAGAAACATGAACTGGAATTCTTTTCCTGTCTTGAATTTATATGAGCAGAGTCTTGTGACTACTATTCCTATTGCTGAGAACACGATCAAGTGATCGTCATACTTGTGTTTGTAGCTATAAACCCCAAGAGCTGTGACATTTAACTTTATGCAAGAGGCTGATGTGATTCCCCGGAGCAGGATGTCTTTGCCAAGCCATCTTTTAGAGTCTGCTATATCAGGTTTTGTTATCGTTTGTGTTAAGCCTATTTTACTTAAAACTTGAGTCTGGTTTGCTTAGAGTAAATACCGTCTGCTTGTACTCTATTTCAATATGTTCTGTTTGGCAGCATTGTACGTTGTAAAGAAAAAAAATGATAAAGGCTGTTTCCTGGCACAGCAAGCTAAGAAATAGTTTGCACGTCCCGTTGTGTTGTTGAAAATCATCACATTCAGCAAATTATCCCTAGTGATTAAAAAATGATAATTTCAAGATCAACCTTTTTACTGTTAAGTCTTTGTGTGTGTGTGTGTATGTGTGTGTGCGTGAGTGCTCACTCAAAATAAGGGCCCATGAATTGCTGCTAATGTGGTGTGTCTGCATTTCTTGGCGTTATAAAACTTCCCTGGAGGCATTTTCGTAGCTGAGAACTTGGTAGCCCAGCAATTCTGCGCTTCTTGTTCTTACATTCAAACAATTTGCATAGTAGCTCCACGGTGACCTCAAATTAAGTGTTTGCGGGGAATTCTAGCTGTAATGTGAACCAGGCTGGGCAGAAGCAAGGCTCTGCAGCTGCCAAACGCAGCATCCAGGCAACGTGTTTCACTGTGCTCTGGCCTGGGTTTGTAGGGATCCTTAGGGACTTAAGGGAGCCGTCATGAACACTCTGAAACTGAACTTGAACTGCATGTGTGTTGTGTACATGCACATACTTGAGTATTTTTATGGGAAAAGAGTCAAATCTTCACAGTTCCTTGAAAGGCTCCATGAACCTACCTCACCCCCTGAAGTGAAGAACTCAGAAGCACTGATGTAAATAGGCCAGGTCAGGGAGAAAAGATTCTTCTCTTGGAAGACAGGAGCCACATGTAGCAGAAGTAATAATAATGATCTAAAAGACACTGTATACAGCACGTGCTGCATAACAACGCTTCCATCCAGGATGGACTGCATGTAGGACAGTGGTCCCATTAGATTATAATATTGCATTTTTCCTGTCCCTTTTCTATGTTTACATATGTTTAGAGACACAAATACTTCCCACTGTATCACAGTTGCCTACAGTATTCAGTACAGTAACCTGCTGTCCGGTCTGTAGCCCAGGAGCCCTAGGTCAGACCACGCGGCCCAGGTGTGGAGCAGGCTGTACCATCTAGGTTTGTGTAAGTGCCCTCTGTGATGCTTAGACAATGACAGAACCCCTTAATGATGCACTTCTCAGAATGGATCCCTGCTCTTGACCAATGCATGACTGTATGGAGCTGGCCTAGGAAGCAAGGGACAGGACTTAAAAGTTCTACTGCCACTGCCTCATCATGTGCCCTCAGATAAGTTGCTTCCCCTCTCTGGGCCTCAGTTTTCCAATCCGCAAACAGAAAAAATGGAGGAATTGAGCTATATGGCAGAGTCTCCTCCATGTTCCTAGGTATCTATGTGCCCCTCTTTCTTCTTACAAACAACACACACACACACAGTCTTAGCTCAGCACTTGGCCACCCAGCTGAAGACTACATTTCCCAGCTTCCTTTGCAGGCAGGAGTGGCCATGTGACTAAGTTCCCACCAATAGGTTGTAAAGTGATATGCACAAGGAGGGTGCTCACCTCCCCCTCCTGTAGGCTGTGCTGCCTACGGGACCAGGAGAGCCAGCTCCAGCCGGGCCAGAGAGGACAGCACCCTAGGGAGTAACCGCAATCAGACAGAAGCAGCTGTGGTCCAGGACACACGCAAGGAGCAGAATGCCCTGCCTGGCTTGGACCACCCACCTGCCTCTGGACTCTTTAGAGAGAATAATAGATTGTCTTGGTTATGATACTCCTCAGCCATGTGCCATATCATGACGTTTCAGTCCACACATACGACAGTGATCCCATAAGATGAAAATGGAGCTGAAACATTCCTATTGCCTTGCGAAGCTACAGCTGTCATAACATCGCAACACATTACTCGTGTGTCCATGGTGATGCGATGTAAACACACCTACTGCATTGCCAGTGGTATAAAAACTAGCACACGAAATTGTGTACAGTATATAATACTTGATAATGATAACAAACAACTATGTTACTGGTTTGTGTATTATACATTTTATCGTTATTTTAGAGTGTACTCCTACTTATGAAAAAAAAGCGAACTGTAAAACAGCCTCAGGCAGGTGCTTCAGGAGGTCTCCAGAGGCATCCTTAGCACAGGGGACGGCAGCTGCACGCCTGTCACTGCCCCTGAGGCCCTTCCAGTGGGATAAGACGTGGAGGTGGAAGACAGTGACACTGAGGATCCTGACCCCGTGTAGGCCTAGGCTAATGTGTATGTTTGTGTCTTTTGTGTTTTTAGCAAAAAAAGTCTATAAGGTAAAAGAAAATTTTAATAGGAAAAAACTAATAGAATAATGACATAAAGAAAGAAAATATTTTGTACAGCTGTACAAGTGTTTGTGTTTTACACTGTATTATTACAAGAGTCAAAAAGTTTAAAAAAATTGAAAAGTTTATAAATTTAAAAAATTACAGTAAGCTAAGCTTTATATTTTAAAAAACAAATCTAGTGTAGCGTAAGTTTCCAGTGTTTACACAGTCTACAGCAGTGCACAGTCATGTCCTAGGCCTGAATATCACTCACCACTCGCTAACTCACCCAGGGAAACTTCCAGTCCCGCAAGCTCCATTCAAGGTAAGTGCCCCACACAGGTGCACCACTGCTTGTCTTTGTGCTGTGTTTGTTGTGTACCTTTCCTTGTGCAGACACACAGACACGTACCACGGTGTCACAGTTGCCTACAGTGTCCAGTGCAGTGCGTGCTGCACAGGCTCGTAGCCAGGAGCCCTGGGCTGTCCCACAGAGCCTGGGTGTGCGGTAGGCTGTCCCACCCGGCTTTGTGTGGGTGCACTCTACACTGTCCACACCGGAAATCGCCTAACGACACATTTCTCGGAACATGTCCCCATTGCTCAGTGATGTGTGGCTGTAGCTTTAATCTGCAGATTCCTGTGGTTCAGCAGCGTCGTCCACACCTAAACTCACACAGACGGGTGAGACCACAGCCATCAGCACCATCCTCCCTCACATCCAGAGCAACACAGGCAGACACACGACAGGTGTCCAGCACACTGAAAGAACACGTGAGCAAATGAACCACTGAATGGGTGTAATGGGCATGTCAGAATACTGGGGATGATCCAAGAACCAGCTTGGACATGGATGAGGTCATGTCTAAATTCTTCCAATTTAGAATTGTTCCAATTCCAATTGTTCTTTTAGAATTCTTCCAATTCTAAAATTCTGCCGTTTTCTTTCTCAGAACTGGGAGTCACTTGAGAAAACAAAGTTGGCTGGCCTTGTCTTAGCCAAGTGTCTTCCAAAGAGAGGACGGAGGGTGGGATGGTCTTAGAGGGAGCGAAGAGGTGTCACAAACACCCACCTATTACATGACAGGCACCAGTGGGCACAGAAATGAATAGTAGATCCCGATGCCAACGACACTCACAAACAAATGAAGAAAACAGTGCAAGGGTAAATAAAAGTGTGCTGTCGCTGAGTGGAAACTGAAACAAGCTGAAGCACAGTGATATTTTAATCTTTCAGTCTCCCCAGAGCTGCTCTCTAGGGAAGAAACACCTTTCTCTTCACCGACTTTAACAGAGCTGGGAGTGCTTGGTTTGCTTTGGAGCAGTTCATCTCTCAGAACCTTCTCAGACTCCCCCAGGCATCCTCAGTCCACATTCGCGTCCTGTGTTTGCAGCAATGGACGCTCACTAGCAACGGACCAGGGGTGCTGCATGGTCAGGCGTCCACCAGGGCAGCAGAAGAGCGGGCTGTAATCTGAAGCCCGCACGGGCTGTTGGACATTCACTCATTTATTCAGTGCTTCAACTTGAACAAGTCACTTCCTTTCTTTCTTCATTTGTAAAACGGGGTTAATTGTTCCTATCTCACAGGTTATGGTGAACTTTGATTCAACGTACTCAACAGGGTGCCTGCCGCCTACAAAGGGCTCAATAAATATAAATTGATGCTAAATTGGTAGCAGGAGAAATATTGTTTTAGCCTGGGAGTCTCAACAGGAGTGATCTCCCACCCAGGGGATACTTGGCATGTCTGGGAACGTTTGTGGTTGCCGTGACCGGGGCAGCAGACTCGGGCAGTGGAGCAGTGCCGCCGGCATCTCGTGCTCAGAGACCAGGGACTCGGCTCAGCAGCCCACAGTGCCCAGGACACCCGCCCACAGCAAAGGAAATGTCCCTCCCCAAACGCCAGTCGGGTCAGTGCTGAGAAACCCTATTGTAGCCCCTCAAAGATGCCAATTTCAACATGATACACTCAACGCTTGATAGAGATCTGTTGTGTGCAATTTTAAATGCCACCCTTGCCTTAGCATTTAATATATAACTATAAAACAGTATTTCTGTGATTGTCAATTGGATTTTTGGAAGCTTTTGCCTCAAAATAACAGCATATTTAGTTCCTTCCACCCATATATGAATGGTTGCTAGGAGAACCTAATCCTAATTTCTCAGGTCTACTTGATTACTCATCAAGAAACATCACCAGTTTCCAGTCTGGCCTGCAATTGTGGAGTTCATTGTCTGACTTCAGAGACACCTGGACCCAATTTCCACAATCAGAACCCAAAGGGGCCCCTATGTTGAGCAGTGAGATGAGGATGAGGATGATTTCCGGTGTAAATTGTGATGATTGCAGCACTACTTTTTCAGCCGATATTCATTGAGCACCTACTATATGTCAGGGCTGTGCTAAGTGCTGGATACTTGGTGAGGAATAAAACGGATACAGTCCCTTTGCTTCTTGCACCCCGTGGCTTTCAGATGGCTTTGGCATCTACCATTACGCTGTCTGTACACAAACCGAGATGGGCGGGAATGGTATGCGTTACAGGTGAAATGTTGCACTTTTTGAAAACATATATGAAGAACCATTTAAAAAATATTTTACAATTACTTTAATTTGCATTTCTGATGAAAGTACATTCTAATTTCGAGGACTTTGAATACAAGTATTTTAAAAGAGTGTTTGGCTCGCTGAAGATGAGTGTGCGTCTCTGCTGGGAACGCCTGTTGCCACTTCGCTGCCTCGTGGACTCCCCAGCCCCAGGTTCGTCTCAGCCAGCTCCTTAGCCGGAAGGCAGCCCCAGCCGACCCCCGACACTACCAAAGTGCGCAGTGCTTCCTCTGCCCCGACAGACTTTGGACATCCCATGGTTAGGTGCATGTGCGGGGGTGGGGGGGCACCCAAACTGCTGGGGACTAGGCATTGTTGAACAGGTCGGCCTCCTTTCACCCCCGACCCCCGTGGCACGAGGGCCAGTTGTGCTCCACAAGGACCAACAACATCACACTGAGGTTATCATTGCTATGCCTGGTGATAAAGACAGGATTCATTTCCATACATTTTCTAGCTCATTTATCTAAAAACTAATTCTGTAGTAGTAAGAGTCGCAGTGGCTGCTTAAAAAAGTCTCTGCTGAACAAATGAATAAGCAACTACATGAAAGCCCAGAGCTCCGGGAGGGTGAAATGGAATCAGGAGCCTCAGAACACAGCGCGACGTCTGCGTGCCCCGCCTGGAAACCTGTGCAGTATTCCTCAGTCCGCTTTTCCCCCCTTTCTTCTTTGTTTTGAAATGTTTCCATGGTTGAATTTTATAGTGTGTTCAGGGCCTTCCATCTCCCGTACAGCAGTGAGTTTAGCTCAATCCACAAAATACCTTTTGAAAGTCTGTGATAAGCAAACACGGCTGTGGAGTTTCCACGCATCGGGATAGTCCACGGAGCAGATGAAGGTGGTTTAGAGACCGCGCACACCACAGAGGACATCGACCTTCGGATCTGCAGGCCGGCCCCTCAGCACGACCGTGTAACTCCAGCACGTGCTGTCACCTCTTCCAGCCTCAGAGTTTCAAAAAAGCCCCAGGTTTCACCCTCATCTCTCAGGGTGGTTGTAAAGAGAAAGCGCGCTGGGACAGCAGCTGCCGCTCAGGAACGTGCCTGCCCCGCTGCCTGCCCCGTTCCGTGCCCTGAGCGCTGCTCTCAGCAACTATGGCCTCTCATGAAGGGAAAAAAGGAACCATTCAAATAGAAAATTTAAAAAAACAAGAGCTCACCCTTAACACAGCTTCTCGTGCCAGCGCCGTGGAAAGGCTGGGCCAGTCTCTGAAACGCCTGCGGCCCAGGGCTTCAGTTCCCCTCGCCCACTTCCTGCCCGGGTGTGTGTTGGCCGCGGGCTCCCTGAGAGGACACAGACCGAAGCACTCAAACGCTGCCCCAGGGAGGAAGCCTCAACTTCCAGGAGCTGAGTCCTCAGGAACCCGGAGGGAGAAGGAGGGTTTCCAGGGTCCGGCCCAGCTGGGGAAACACTTGTTTCTGGTGACTGTGCCTCAGCTGTGGACGCCAAGTCGCCCTCCATGTTGTGAGTGGAAAGGCAACAAAAGGCATCATTCGTTCACTCACTCTGCCAGGGTTCTCTTCCTCCCACAAGGCCCCTGGTCCTGGCTGGCATGCACAGCCCCCGACCCTGGCCCTCGTGGTCTAGCGTGCATGCGTGTGCTTGCTGGCCAGGAACGGTGCTGAAGGGGCTGGGACCAACATAACAAATGCTTGCAGATCCCCGGTGCTTACCCCCCAGCAGGCGCTGGTCTCGGGACTTCGTTCACAGTGACCACTCGACACTCTCTCAGCCCTGAGTGGAAGGTAAAACTGTCATCTCCATCTTACAGACAAAGAAATAAAGTCACAAGCCAGGAAGTGACAGAGCTGGCCTGTGAGCCCAGACAGTTTGGCTCTCTGGTTGAGTTTAAACCTTTAAATCAAAGTGGGCCTCTGAAAACAGAACGGCGGCTGCTGGAGGGGGCAGAGAGCTCGTGTTTAATGGGGACAGAGTTTCAGTTTGGGAAGATGGGAAAGTTCTGGAGATGGATGGTGGTGATGGTTTTACAACAATGTGAAAGTACTTAATGCCACTGAACTGTAAAACTGGTTAAAATGATAAATTTTATGTTATGCATATTTTATCACAGTAAAAAATTTTTTTCATAGGTACCTGGGAATATAGCATAGCTCTAGAAATAGATCGTCTTTCATTATAACAGAAATCATTGAAGATGGAAACCGAAGTTTGGGGGTTGGTTTGTTTGGGGGAATGTTTGTAGCTCAGGAGACTACCGGTCTCAGATTCTACTTAAAAAAACCTATACATGGTTGCATATGCATGATATGGATACAACGAACCTTTGTTCAGCTAAATCAGTTCTGTCAATTTGTTGGAAAGAATCTGTTAAGTAAGTCCTTCAGCATCCTATAAACAAAACAAGGGTAAAAAGGAATAATCTGTTTAAATGCAATCTCTAACAGAAGGTGGTATCTGCTACCAGCTGGGGGGTTTTCTAAGCACCCTGGAGGCACAGGTCTGGGAGGGGAACCTCGCCTTAAGTAAGCACCCCCCTGCCTGAAACGGGAGCCGCTGAAATCCTCCCCACCACAGCCCAGCAGGGCCCGAGGCCCTGGGGTCACCTTCCAGACACCACAGGTCTGCTCAGTGGTGGCCCCAGTGGGAGGCTGACCTGGCCATGAGCCCATACTCTGGCCACTGCACCTGCACCTTTATGTGTCCCCCGGGAAAGAGGACCCAGCGTTCCAATCACCGGCCCTTTAAAAGCAGCAAATCATCACATCCAGAATGGAGAACAGACCCAAAGCCTCACTGCAAACAAAGTTGCCCCTCATTTTCCAAGGAAAGTGAAGATCAAAGATAGGGTAGGACTTGCCCAGGGTCACAGCACGTGATAGTTAATTTCATGTGTCAACTTGATTGGGTCATGGTACCCAGATATTTGGTCAAACATTATTCAAAATGTTTCTGTGAAGGCAGTTTTAGATCAGATTAACATTTAAATGAGTAGGTTTTGAGTAAAGCATATTATAGTCCATAATGTGGATGGGCCTCGTCTAATCAGTTGAAGGCCCAAAAAAAGACTGGGACCCACTAAGAATGAGAGAATTCTACCTCCAGGCAGCCTTTGGAGCAGAGCTGCAGCTCTCATCCATACATCCGTCCACCTGTCCATCTAACCACAGACACACACACATGCCATTGGTTCTGTTAATCTGGAGAACCTAATACACCAGCTTGTTGGCATCTGTGTAAATTACGTCTTTCCTCTTGCCTTCTGTTTACCCTCAATGAATATATATTGAGTCCCCTGTCTGGGTTTGTACCTGGGCTCCACTGTTAATTGCGTGACCCTGAGCAAGGTCTTGCCCTCTGGTTCCTCTTCTGTCAGGTGGGGCTGTGATAATACCATCACCTACCTGGTAAGGGTTTTATGAGGATTGCTTTGATTAAAGTGTCTAATGACTTAAGAAAAGACTTCGAGTTAATCAAAAGGGAGATTATCCAGGTAATCCTAACCCAATCACATGAACCTTTTAAAACCAGAACGTTTTTGCAGGCTGGTGCCAGATGAGGAAGTCAGAGAGATTCTGGTGTGAAAAAGATTCAACCTACCGCTGCTGGCTTGACAGTGGAGGGAGGCACAGGAGGAGGAATGCTGGTGGCTGCTAGAAGCAGATAGTGGTCCCTGGCTGGCCACCAGCAAGGAATTGGGAGGAACCTCAACCCTACAGACCTCACGTATCCAACTCACACGGTATCCACATCAGCTACTGTTTCCTGGTACCCAAACCATCATGGTGGGATGGATGTGGCAGCCTAGCAGAAAAGGTTCATCAATTTCACAGTGTTGCCAGATGCCAACCTTACATCTTCATAGAGCACCCACCAGTCTCCACGCTGGGCTTGGGGGATTCCGAGATGATCAGCGCAGCTCCTGCCATCAGGAAATCTCAAATCTGAAAAAGAAATGGATAAACCCTTGGAATGCAGTCATGGGGAATATGGCACATACGTTGCTAGCTTGAAACATCATCATATCAAATAATAATGTATCAGTCAGCATATTTATTTTCCAATTAGCGGCTGTGTAACAAATCACCACAAACTTGAATACTTAAAAACAACACTGATTTATTAGCTGGCAGCTCTGGAGACCAACATCTGGGTGGAATCAGCTGGGTCCTCTGTTCTGGCTCTCGACAAGACCAAAATCAAAGGTGTCTCTGGCCTGGGCTCATATCTGGGAGCTCTGCGGGGGGGGGGGGGGGGGTAGGGGTGCTTCCAGGTTCAGATTGTTAACAGAGCTCAGTTGCTCACAGCTGTAGATCTGAGGTCCTAATTCCTCACTGGTGGCCAGCCAGGGACCACTATCTGCTTCTAGCAGCCACCAGTATTCCTCCTCCTGTGTCTCCCTCCACCACCAAGCCAGCAACAGCAGGCTAAACCTCTTTCACACCTGGAATCTCTCTAACTCCTCATCTGGCTCCAGCCTGCAAAACTCTTCTGCTTTTAAAGGGTTCGTGTGATCGGGTCAGAATCACCTATATAATCTCTCTTTCAATTAACTTGATGTCAATTGATTAGTACCTTTTACTATGACTGCAAGATCTCTGTTGCCATGTAACTAACCTAATCACAGGAGGGATATCTCATCCTATCCACAGGCTCCACCCACACTCAGGGGATGGGTTCCACAAGGATCACGGGGGGTCACCACAGAATTGTGTCTCCCAGGGTCAGGATGGGCTAGATTATGCTGCAGTAACAAACAACCCCTTGTCCACACCACAGGTTGGCCAGGGTATTGCTCAGGGTCTTCTCCCCCTCAGCTGAGGCTGATAGAGCAGCCCTGTCTCCGACCTGCTGGTCCCCTGGTAGAGAGAAAGCAACAGCACGACAGAGCATGAGTAAAGATGCACAGGCTCTTAAGGCTTCTGCCTAGAAGTAAAACCCATCACCGCCCTTACGAGGCATTGTATAAAATAACCCACAGGGCTGCAGGTGACTTCCATGGGACGGGGAAGCTCAATCCTGGCCCTAGTCCAGGAGAGAGAGGCCTGAATATATTTGCTGACCAGCACTGCGGATTGGCACTAATTGGGAATTGTCAGAAAGAAAGTAACTGCTATGAGCTCCAGCTCAGGGCCAGGCGCTCTGCTGGGTGCAGCATTGGTCAGACTCTTTCATTTGCAAGTGACAGAGTGAAAGGTCACTGAAACCAGCTCAAGCCAAAGGAACTCTGCATTAGCTCTATAGCTAGAAATGGCCCTGGGGCAGCTGACGGAGTCGGAGGAAGAGTTGCAGGGTGCACTCGGTCTCGGTCTGGCTGCAGCCTGGTCAGATTCTCCTCCTCCACCCACTTCCCAGCCGCCCTGTACCTCCTGCCCTTGCTGCTCCCCCTGCAGCGAGGCCCACCCCAGGGCAGGGGACTTAACATTAGAGGAATGAAAGGGCAGCCCGGGTCCTGTGCCCGTCTACTAAGCCCAGGGAAGGACCTGGTTGGTCTATCCTAGGCCAGGTGTCCTCGCCATTCCCACAGAAGGAGGTAAGAATGGGCCCAAGATGGAGTGCAGGAACAGGGCCTGCTACCAGAGAGGAAGAAAGAAAACAAAGCCACAGTCACTCCTGCTGTTTCATGTTTATTTCATCTTCTCAAGAACTCTGCAATAAATGTTATAAGCCCCACGCATGAGGGAGACTTGTACCGGTGCATAAAAAGTGAAATCTAAGCTGAAGTCTGAGCCACTCCAAAGCCAAGCTGGGACTCTCCTTGAAAAAACTTCTTCTGAGTCCTTTCTGCATAAACAGGCCCAGGGGGACGTTCGGGACAGAGCTCCTCCCAAACGGTTTCCCATTAGAGCTTGAATCTGCTTTTGGGGGGCTTATTTATGGAGGGACCTCTGTTCTAAAACACGGACTCTTTTCATAATCCCTGCCCAAAAGCAAAGCCCAGCCTTGTTTGTCTTCATTCCTTCACTCTGGACCGTATGGGCCAACATTCCACTTGGGTTTGCCAAGAGCAAAAGTAACAAACTGAAAAACACATGCTATAAACAGGAGGAGATATACTGCTTTTCACCAAAGGAACACCAATGTCAACAGAAGCACTGGCCACCACAGGCTGGCTGGATGCTCCACCTACGCCCCCGCCCAATACTCCTGGCTGTCACTGCTGGGTCAGGGCAGTCCAGACGGCACTGGCTTCTGGCTTCTGACCTCAAATGCAGGCAGGAGTGGGGAGACCCGCAGGTGGCCCCTTTGCTAGCATTGACATCTTCAGTGCTAGGCTCTGACACTAGCACTCAGACTCTTCGTGTGGCCAGTGTGATGTTCTCTATAGGATGGAAGCCACCATTGGCTGGAGGTTGGGTGACAGAGGAGATCTGAGAGTGGCCATTTCAGCCTTGGCTGCCGTCATACGTGGGCCCAGGACGGGAACATGAGGAGCAGGCAGGAGAGGTACTAGTCTATGTTCCAGCCAAGTCTCGAGAGGCCAGAGCCAACCGTTGAGTTCCTGTTCCTTACGGTCAGCTCGGGGACGTCCCATAGACCCTGAGGGCTAAGAACGAAGACAATTTTCCTGGTCTCCTTCATCACTTATTGAAATACAGCCATCTGAACAGTCAGAAAGAAAGGGTTACATGCACTTTTTCCAGAAATGCTGAAAAAAAAAGGAAAACAAAAAAAGTCCCAGACCCTTAAAAGACTAGGTCACAAAACAAGAAACACAGGAATTAAGCCATAGGCCACTGAGATCTGGTATTTGCCAGAGGGGTTTTCATTCTGTGTATGTCTGCAGCTGTAATAGGCCTGTGCTGGGGCCTTGTGGCATCCTGGAAGGGGGACTTAGAGAGGCCTCGGCCATGGGACGTGGCATCCCCTGGACCACCATGGCTGTGTCAGAGAACGACAAGCGTAGTGCACGTTGTGGTGACCTCTCAGCCTCCACTGCACCTCCCCCACCCCAGGGTGTCCCAGCTCCATGGCCAATACGGACTAAATTGGACTATGCCAACACGTGTGATCATGTCTGTCTTGCTACGGTTTGGGCCGGACACCTCTGTGGGCCAGTCCCATAGTTTCAGTTTGGGTTTTCCCAAAAGCAGACTCTGAGGCGAGAATCTGAGTGCAAACGGCTTAATTGGGAGTGAAGACAGAGAAGTGGGGAAGCGAGACATGGACAGGCGGCGCCAAGAACTCCGCCAGGCGCTATCAGGCCAGTTCCCACAGGGCCTGGGCTGCGTCCCACTGGGGAACTGCCGGCGACTCTGCAGAACCCCCTCCGAGTCACCCCACCAACAGGCAAAGGAGTTGGGACGAGTCAGGAGCCCGCTGAGCAAGAGAGCGGAGCGGCAGGTGTCCCAGCAGCCAGGTGAAAGCAACACGGAACCCAGAGTCGGGTCTCTGCCGACTCCTGCGGTGCGCAGAGGAAGAGGCTAAACTGGAGGAAGCCCCTCTGCGCCATCCCGTCCCCCACCTGGGGCCTGGCACACCACGGGGAGGGCCGGGGGCAGCACAGACATGGAGTGGGTCCTCTCCCTGTTGAGAGAGCCCAAGCAGAAGGGGGAGGCGAGGGGGAGGATTGGAGAGAAGGTGCTGGGTCCTGAGTCAGAGGTGGGGAAGGACCTTCAAGGCCCCCACGTGGAGAGGACACGCCCAAGGCCTCAGGCCCAGGAATGAAGGCGCCTGGCGAACGTGCAAGGCCCGGCCAGAGACTGCCCGGCAAGCTCCAGCTGTGCCCCGTCTGGGCTGGGTGGGGCAGCTCCCCTGACCCGCGGGACCTGCTGAGTAAAGCCTTGGTCGCCGCTATGGTCAGGCCTGAAAGGTCACAGGGAGGTTTGTAAGCAGGAGCTAGACACCCCAACCTCTGCCAGTCTTCACTGGAGGGCTGCTCCCCAGGCGTGAAGAGTCCCCCACTTCTAGCCGTGGGCAAAGCAGGCACCTATGGCCAAGGGAGGGCCGGAGGCAGAAAGCCAGTGTGGCAGGCAAAGTCTAGCCGCCTGTCCTGAGAGCTGGGGCCTGGGGCCACCTGCAGTGCGAGGCTCAGGACGTTCCGCAGTGGTCATAGGGGAGGTGCTGCCTCTTTGGACAGGGACGGGAAAGCATGTGTCCTGGCCCCACAGGGACCCAGCTTAGGGATGGAGCTGATGGCTCATGTGACATATCAGGTTGAATTAAAGGAGCAGAACCCATAGCAGACACATATTAAGAGATTTACTGCCAGAGACTGGCCTCCACGATTGTGGAGATGGCCAAGGACGTTTGACATCGTAGGGCAGCTGTTAGGAAGGGAAGGCTGGAATTCTCCGGAACAGGCCAAAACTGCTCCACGGGCAGAATTTCGTCGTCCTCAGGGAAGCCTCAGCTCTGCTCTTAAGACTTTCCGACTGATTGAATCAGACCCACCCAGAATACCTGAAATAATCTCCCTTACTTAGAGTCAACTGAATACGGACTCTAATCACATCTACAAACACTGTCACTGTAATATCTGAATAACGGGGGACTGTGTCTAGTCAAGATGATACACCAAAAGACTGTCACAACATGGAATAGATGGAGAGAAAGCTAATTTCTTGCTGACTTCATTGACTTCCTAGATCCAACCATTCCTGAACGCCGTACTACCTCTATACTTTCAAATTTCGCTTTCTAGAAAATCCAGTCTTTGGTATCTTGCAGGGAGTTAGCTACGCTCCCAGCAAAGAATCAGGTCACTTAGACAGGGGTCGTCGCAAAGGATGAAAAAATAGTAGAAAATAGAAATAAAACAGTACACAGAGGCAAAAATATAGCTTATAAAGAATAGATTTATGAATATAGAGAAAACAACGGTGCCTGGGGGACCCCAACATATTCCCATGAATTTTGGAACCAAGACTGAAGTTTTACATCAGTATTTGTAGGAACAGTGATCAGTTGCCAGGGGTAACAGATTTACATAATAACAGGTAGTTCATTTTAGGTTCAAAGTCTCCCAAAAGGTTTCTATAGGTCCCTTAATTAATTCTATCTATGTGAACAAATGGTTACAAAATCTTTTTAGGACAAACTTCTAAGTTTTAAGACAAAACTACCACTTTAGAAAAACAGAGACATAGTGGCTCCATATTTTATCTAGTTATTGTGGATTGAGACAGGTCTTCAGAAGTCAAGCAAGAGCTGTCCCTTAGGCTAATTGCTCTAGCCACGGGTGTCTGTCTCCTGGGCGGGCACTTCTTTGATCAGCTGCCATCCCAGGATTCCATGCAAACCTGCTTTGTGTTCAAAGCAGGCAAGAGCCACAGGCCTGAGACTGCAGCGTCACCTTGGAAAGCAGCTGCTACTGACCACTGAGACGCCCTCCTGAGGCGAGGCAGCTTTTGATACGTGAACTAACACATTCACATGTTCCATCAGGGCAAAGCCCTGCAAAACTCCTGAGATCACTTCTGTCTCTAATATTATAGGGGGCATTTCCATAAATCAGTACTTCTTAGGCGCAGCAGTATCTCATGCTGGGTTTTCTGTAACATGCAACTGACATAGGAAGGACCCAAAACAAGGAGGTGACAGTCTCGTTCTGACCAGGCCCCCTAGGGAGGGTTGTATTTCGGTCTGGGTCCCACGTGGTGTGAGACACAATGACACACAACAGGGTGGATGAGGCTGCTGTCACTCCCACTCAGTAAGGAGTCGTGTGCTGAGCACCTGTGCTGTGCTGGACCTGGGCTCTGTGCCGCAAACACAAAGACAGAGGACACCTTCTCTGCCTGTGGTGGACAGACGAGCAAATGGACAGTGGCCAGGGTGGGCAATGCTGTAGTAGAGCAGAAGAGAGCACAGGGGCCCTGGGAGCCCATCTGTTGAGCCTAAGAAATATTGACTTATAGAAACGCCCCATATATTTTTAGAGACAGAAATGATTTCAGGAGTCTTGCAAGGCTTTGCCCTGAAGGAAAATGTAAACGTATTAGTTCACATATCAAAAGCTGCCTCACCTCAGGAGGGCATCTCAATGGTCAGTAGCAGCTGCATTCCAAGGCAACCCTGCAATCCAGGCCTGTGGCACTCACCTGTTTTGAAAGACAAAGCAGGTCTTGCCTAGAGCCATGGGATGCCAGAGCTGATCAACAAAGATAGGACACCGGGAGATGAGAGCTGATCATAAGACACGCTGCCAGAGCCGGCCCAGACAGAACCATGCAGTTAAAGTAAATAGCATAAGGGACAGCTCATGCTTGACTTCTGAAATCTATGTTATAATACACAATAACCAGAGCCACGATGTCTCTGTTTTTGCTAAAGTAATAGCCTTATCATAAAACTTAGAAGTTTGCCCTAAGAAGATTTTATAACCCATTGTTCACCTAGATAGAGTTAGTTGAAGGATCTGTAGTAGCCTTTTAGAAGACTTTGACCCTAAACCAAACTACCTGTTATTATGTAAACTTTGTTGCCCCTGGCAACCAAAACTTTGTACATTATAAGTATTTGTGTAAAACTTCAGTCTGGGTTGCATTTCGGTGGGAAGAGATGTAACCTTCCGGGCACCCTCCTATGTCTATATTCATAAATATTTACTTTATAAACTATATCTTTGGCTCTGTGTATTATTTTTATTTCTGTTTCCTACTATCTTTTCATCCTTTGTGAGGACCCCTGTCTGAGGGACCCGAACTTTTGCTGGGAGCATAGCTAAGTTCCCGCACCCATCGGGATGGAGGGTACCTGACTTAGCCTCTGTGGATCAAGGTAGTCTTCCTGGAGGCAGTGACATTAAAGCTCAGTCTGGAAGAATGAGAAGGAACAAACCAGGAAGACTAGGTCAGGGCAAGATGTTCCAAGAAGAGGGACTGGCATGTGCAAAGGTCAAAGGCCACATGGGTGTGGTAACTACAAATGCTAGGGATTGCTAATGCTGTGTAGGAAAGTTTGGGGCAAGTCACTGAACCTCTCTGTACCTCAGTATCCTCAATTGTGAAATGATGGTAGTAGAATAAATGAATTAATAATCGTGAAGGACTTGGAATAGGGCAGCACTTTGATGGTTAGCTACTGTCATCATCATCAACCCTATTACCTGAGTACAAAGTACAAGAAAGTTCTAGAAGAGAGGGGGCTGAGCAGCTGGGCTGGGACCAGGTTGAATTCTCAGCCTTTATCTTCCAGGCCTCAGGGAGCCCAGGGAGAATTTGCAACAGGGAGTGGCAAGACTGAATGTCTGCTTTAGGAATGGCTACTGGGAGAAAGGGCTCTGGGCAGAGACACATCAATCACGATGCAGTTGCAGGGTCCTGAGTCCACTTCCCATTACAAAGAGTTCAAAGAATGGGGGATGTCTGCTCTGAAAGAGTTGACCCTGTTTTGAGGGCAGGGATGAGAGGACATAGAAACAAACTGAGGAATGAGAGTGGGCTTACCATCAACACAGGGCTGTCCTGTGTAAGAAGGTCCAGGAGTTTTAGGCCAAGGATGGCACATGCAAAATCACGCCATCACATCTCACCTAAACTTGGGAAGAATTTGCATTAGTCAGAACTTCCCAGAGATTGGAGGGCAGCCTTAAAGGGTAATGAGCTCCCCATGCAGGGAGGTATGCAAGCAGACTGTGGATGAGCATTTGACAGGGAGGCTGTAAAGGAAACATAAACATCAGGCAGGTTGATCTATATAGTTTCTAAGATTTTCTCCAACCTTAATTTCCGTCATTCTACTGAACCTCTGAGAGATGGTATATTAGCTTCCTATTGCTGCTGTTAACAAATCACCACAAACTGAGTGGCTCAAAACAACATGAATTTAGGATCTTACAGTTCTGGGGATCAGAAGCCAGCACCGTCTCGCTGGGCCAACCAGGTGTTGGCAGAGCTGCATTCCTTTTTGGAAGCTCTAGGGGAGAATCTTCCTTTGCATTTTCAGCTTCTGGAGGCCTCCTCCATTCCTTGGTTTGTGGCCTCATTCTCCATCCTCAAAGCCAGCAACATGGCATCCTGCAATCTCTCTCTCTCTCTCTTTCACATGCACTCACACGCACCCCTTTCTGTTTACCCAGCTTCCCCACTGCATGCCTCAACTCTCAGGTCACACCTGAGATGGAGCAGCTGCCAGAGACAGGTTTTGGGTTTTGGAAACACCAGGACTTTGCCATCACACCACTGACCCAGTGTGTTAATCGCACTCATGCTCCCCTGTGAGGACAGCAATGCCGTCTCTATAATCCACTGTTTAATCACCCACCTCAGTGCCTGGGACACCACAGACCCTCAAAAAATATATATGAGTCTGGCAAGTGAATGAAGAATCTGTCCAAAGACAATGGCTGGTGTGTAGCTGAGAGATATTCACCCACTCCTTAGCTCTGACTGCTTGGCTCTCCTGGCATAACAAGGTGCCCTGCCACAATGGGGCCTTTAGTCTAAGACACTAAAGGGGCCAGGAGAGACCTCTGAGGGAAGACAAAAGCTTTAGTTGATTTGTGGGAAAATTCATGCCTGGATTTTTAACATTTGGAGCAGCCACTTGATGAATGAGCCACTGGAGGGGCCAGAGAAGGGGCTGCAGAGTGGGGTGGGAGGTACAGGAGACCTTTGAGAACACAGCACGTGTGCGTGCAGGGCTCCATCGACAGCTCCCCAGCCCCACCTGCATCCAGCATGCCAGGAGCCGATGCGTGCTGTAACGTGTGGGTTTCTTGATGGGCTTGTGCCTTAATCTCTGAGGAACAAGAATAGCCACCACCAAGTCAATTCAGCCATGCCTTACCGGTCATTCACTCTGCCTGGCTGGGTGGTGGGTGCTAACAAACCGAGATGAAGACAGCCAGCCCTCTGTCCTGGGCACAGTCCGTGATGGAGACAGACGTCAGGTGGTTCAGTCGATGTCTCGTGCTCAGGATGCAGGCGAAGCCAGCGAGGCCCAGCTTGCACACGGAGTTCCCAGGATGGACACTGCATGCCATGGGCTCAGCACAAGCTGTCCTTCCTCATCTTCGTCTGCCCAGGGAATCCGTACGAGGCAGCCTCTGCTCTGGGGAGCTTCCTGGTACCCTGCTCCCTGCTCTGCCGAGCTTCAGGTGCTGCTTCCCTTTGGTCTGGTCGCCTGCACTGCGGTTGGGTTCCTTGTCTTCTCCCCACCAGACTGTGACTCCTTGGGGCCCCAACATCCACCATGTCTCACTTGGTACCAGTGACGGCTGATGGCTACAGCCACTCACTCATTGATTCTGCCAACATGCCCCATGGACCCTCAACGTGAAGATCTGTAAGCCTCCTTGGAGGCTCCAATCTCATCTGATTTACCCAGTAACTGCACACCGTGTCCTGGGTGGAACAAGGTCAACTCTCCCAGCAACACATAGATCTCAACTTCAGACAGGCAGACAGCTCCTGTTTTCCAGCACAGCGATGTCCCCTTGATCCAAATGGTGCAGGGACTTGTGTGGCACATGGGCTTGTTTTTCTTTCCTGTCCTGGATCCAAAGCCCATTTGATGAACCATCCAGGAGCCCGAAAGCATTTCAAAGCAGACCTGGAGCTCCTGGCTGAGGCCAGCTAGTCTGCCAGGGACGCCCGTGCGTCCACCACCAGGGAGGGAGCGCAGACTCCTTCATCAAGAAGGAAAACACATCTGTGCTTCTGCTTGCTATGTCCAAGCACACAGAGTTCTGCCCTGCCTGTGAGGTTCTTGACACACAGTCCCTAGGTCGTCTTGCTAAGGTATTTAGAGAACACACTCTTAGCTACAAAACAGGAAGGTGCAGCTTGGGGTCCCTGTCCAGGGCTTTTAACACCAGAAACTAGATAAATAAAATTCAGGACTGGAAGGGACCTCAGACATTGCCCAGGGTGATGCTACCCTGTTTATAGACAGGGAATGGGCACCAGGGTCGGGAAGGAATTTCTCGTGGCAAATACAGTGGCGACAGGCTGGAGCTGAATTTCAGGCTGTGGCCGATCCTCAGTTCTGCCCATGTCCAGGACACCATGCTTGGGTTTACTCTTCCCTACAGGCTTCATCTTCATGCTCTGGGAACATGCAACTTGCCTGGGCCCCTCCGCTGCCCTCCTGTGGCAGGAGTACAGAGACAGGCAGGTCCAGACACGGAGTAGAGCTCCGATGCCCTCCCCAGCGTCATATCCCCAGAGACTCAGTTTCCTCACCTGGGAAATGGAAATAACCCCATTTCCTTCATTGACTGTCTGTGAGGCTCACGGCATTTGCAACGGCGGCTGGCCTAGTGGCTGCTGGTGTAGGAGTAATGCTCAGTGTTCAGGAAGAATCTTCCCCTCTGACAGCTCCTCTCCCTGCTTGTTCCCTGATCTTGCGCAGCTCAAGTACCCAAGCTCATCCCTGACGGCAAGAGTCCCGCTCCCACCCATTGCACACAGTGGGTGGGTGGACGGAAGGAGGACAGGGTACGGAGTCCATCTAGACCTGTGCACTTCCAACCTGGCGACCTCCCGCAAGTTGCTGGAACTCCCTGAGCCTCAGTCTTCCCACCTGGGAAATGCGACTGTTTTCTGCGGCACCTACCTCTCAGGGACACTTGCAGGACTTAACAGGGACAGTAATATTAGCTCAGACTGCTTGGAAGGTCATGATGTGCCTGGCATGAGCTTTGCTCGGTCATGCAGTGTCTCACTGAGTGCTCATCGTGGTGTTTAGGTTCTCTTATCCACATTTCACGCAGAAGCAGGGTCAGAAAACACTTAAACTCACCCATGGTCAAAGCCAGAATGAGCGGCCTTGCTTTGCCCCCAGCGCATCAAAGCGTTCCCGAGGGTCGCTCTCCTGGGCATGCTGCATCTCCAGGGGGAAGAGTGGGCGGATGCTCACACGACCCCACGGCTGCAGCTGAGTCCTGTCCTCCAGCCCGAGAGACATACAGGGGCTCAGAGGGCGAGTGACCGCCCTGCCCAAGGCTCCCCTGCCTGTTAGTGGCTAATGGACCCTGGCTCAGGCTGCCTGACCCCAGCGCAGCATCACTGCTCCCCGCTGGGCTCGCCCGAGGGATGGTGCTCAGCCCCACTTCTAGTCCCTTTCGCTCCCCCAGTTCCGCTCCAGGAGATCGGCCAGGGGGTTGACAAACCGCCCCCCTGCCCTCTGGGGCCGGCCCGCCCGCCCCTCTCCCGCGGCTCTGCCTTCCCAGTGCCCTCCCACCCTCTCCACTTCAGGAAAAGTCCCTGCGGAGACAAATGCTGCTCACGGAAATGCGGGGGCGGCAGGGTCACCGGCTCCCCTCCCCGAGGCGCCCCTCCTCCCCTCACGGTGGGCAGGGATAGTGTCTGGCCCAGGTGGCGCTGGCATCCTCCCTCCCACCGCGCCGGCCTGGGCCCCACAGGAAACGGGGCGTGGAGCCGGCGGGACCACCCCCAGCCGCCGCTTAAAGGGGCGCGGCGGGGCTGCGCGGCCCGCACCATGAGGACGGCCTGGGCGCGCGTGACGATGGCCTGGCCGCTGCCGCTGCTGCTGCTGCTGCTGTCCGGGCCCCCCGCGCGGCCCGCGCCGCCGACCTGCTACTCCAGGATGCTGTCCCTGAGCCGGGAAGTCACTGGCGACTTCCAGAGCCTGCAGACAGCGGAGCCCCGGGTAAGTGCCCCGCCGGCCGGACGCAGGGTGCAAGGCAGACCCAGTTCTCAAAAACCTGCCTTGAGAACCAGAAAAAAAGCAGAAGGAAAAAAAGGCTTTTTCCTTTCTAGTAAATGTTAATGTCAAGGGAATTTGTGCCTTATTCGTCCTCTGTTAAATACGATACCAATGGTTTGCTTTCCTTTTAAATATAAGGAAAAGTAATCAAAGACATCACAATTTGTGTAACTTGCTAGCAAATGTCAGCGGATATATTGTGAAATGTAAAAAAAGCAAACGGAAAAAAACAGCTTCCCCCAGAGTCTAGAACTTCAGAGTTAAGGAGGACCAAAGAATTAAGCTTATTTATTTCCCTTATTAGCTTTCATTAGCCTGGTGATGAGAGTGGCTCAGGGAACTGGCCTCCACCCCTCACCTGCAAATTCCTCTGTATCTCAGCTTCCTTATCTGTAAACAGGGATGACAATAGCACCCTCTTCCCGTAGGGTGGCTTTGAGGATCAAAGGCCCAAGTGCCAGCACAGCTGCAGAGCCAAGCCTGCACCAGGGACTTTGCAGATGCTACTGCTGTTGGCACCTTGTGAGAGGAAGGCCCAGGGACTCTGAGAGGGAAGCTGTAGAGGGGCCATCCCAGCCGCCGGGCTAGGTTCTCTGACTGCTTATCTGTAGAAACAAAATGCAGTAAACATCATGCAAAGCTTTAAAAGTGTCTCTTAACCACTTGCAAATGTTCCAAAGGAAACATAATGTTTCTCAGATGGTAGGGTTTACAATATCCTAACACCTTGTTTATATTTGCTTTTTAAAGGTTAAATAACATGTTTTCTTTCTAATTATAAAAGTAATTACTTTGTAGAATGGTTGGAAAACGTACAGAGGACAAAGAAGAGAATAAATATTGCTTGTAATTCTACCACCTAGAGGTAACTGTTGCTATAACATTCTGTAAGATAGTATGTTACCTTTCTGTCTACACAGAGGTACTCAACTACATACGTGTGTGTGTGTATGTGTGTGTAAGCAAAATTTGGATCAAACAGCACAAACACTTTTGCAACTTACTTTTTAATGACATCTTTAAATGACATTCTTTTTTAACATTTTATTATATAGTTGCACCACAAGTTATCACATGTATATGCACTTTTATATTACCATTAATATATTGTGTACTATACATTACCATACCTGTATTACAATTACAGAACTGCTAATAACTAATATATATAATTACACATAATATAAACTTATTTACATATAATTATATGTAATATCCATAACTATATAGAGTTACAGAACTAGTTATGGAACTGTTTTAAGTATGTGCATATATACTGTATATATACACTTTTATATTACTATATTATATGTTACCATTTCTATATTACAATTATAGAACTTTAATATGTATACATATTTGTATATGTGGTGTGTATAAAACAATTCTCTAATTCATAGTAAATAACATAAAGGTGCGATCTAAAAGTTGAATTCGGGAATAGCAGTTGCTCATTTTTGGTGGAATGTGACACTGGGCACAAGAACGTACTGTGCAGATCGTAGCATCGGGAAAGGCCCCGGGAATCCGGCTGGTCCGGCTGTCGGAAGGGCCGGCAGGGAGCCTTCTGCATCCAAGTGTGTCCCTGCAGGCATCCCAACAGCCGGTATCCCTTTCCCCAGGATCCATGCGTGAGACACCTGCCCAGGCTGTACCTGGATATACACGTAAGAGGGCTGTGCCTGATGGGGGTCGGAGGTGGGGGATGCATGGCATGGGGGTGGGAGAGACCCCATGCAGCCCAGCTACCGACTTCTCTCATGAGTGCCCTCCCCATTGCCCACTCCCAGAATTACTGTGTGCTGGCCAAGCTGCGGGACTTTGTGGCCTCACCCCAGTGCTGGAGAATGGCCCAGGTCGATGCCTTGAAGGACAAAGTGCGGAAGCTGTACACCATCATGAACTTGTACTGCAGGAGAGTAAGTAGACACCGTTGAGATTCCTCTTCCACTTACTATCAGCCAAGACTTTCTGAGCTCTTCAGAGAGGAGGGTTTTAGGAGAGAGGAAGGAGGAAGAGGAGCTGAAATGTTGAGGGGTGGTTCCAGTTCACAAAGCCCTTCCCAGCCACGGTGGCCTTGTCAAGAGATGGGGTTCAGGACATGGCCCCATGCCTCCACGAGCTGCACACTGAGGCTGGGTGTGGGCCCCGGACTACCACGCAGGCAGAGTCTGCCAGGAGCCAGCTGGGGCAGGTCAGAAGAGATGTTCTGAAGAGGGCGGGGGCGGTATCCTCTGTGATAGCATTCTGATAGGAGAGGGGAAAGGGACAGAAAATCAGCAGCCATTGAGACGTGGAAAGGAGAGCCCCATGACCTTGGGGCACAACTCAGCATCAGACAGCCCTGAGCTTGCACCTCCGTCTCCCTGCTTCCCAGGTGGGAACACCTGTCTCGGTCTGTTTTCTGCTGCTGTAACACAGCACCACAGACTGGGTAATTTATTTAAAAGAAGAAGGAGAAGTTGTTTATTTAGCTCCTGGTTCTGGAGGCTGGGAAGTCTGAGCTGGCACCGGCGTCTGGGGAGAGCCACCTGGCAGCATCATAGCATGGCAGAGGCATTATATGGGGAGAGGCAAGAGCAAGAGAGGCAGAGACCACTGGCTTTGTGTCAGAGCCACCCTGCAATAAGAACCACTCCAGTGAGAGCGACGTTCATTCACTCAGAGGAGCAGAGACCTTAGTAATCCATTAATCCGCTCACGGAGGCAGCTCCTGCATTCATTCATGAAGGCAGAGGGACTCAGTCTCCAGCACGTGTGCTCTGGTGGACACACCCAAACCTCAGCAGTGCCCTTGCACTCCTCTGTGGCAGTTTCCATGCTCCTGAACAGGGGACATGGTAGCATCTGTCTCATGAGATCACTGGAGAATTACGATAATGATTACACTGTACTACTGCCTTGATCCTAAGAAGTCTAGCAGGGAGACTAAATATAGAATTCCTAGCACCATGCCTGGCCCTGGGTAAATCCCTCCGGAAACTGTAATAATTAGATATTAAGTTATAATTTATTTGTTCAGGTTGCAAAGCTTTGCTAGACATTTCCTTCCCATGCCCAGTCTCCACTCCCACCCCCTCCCCCTTGGTCTGTGGGGGAGAGAGAGGAAGCTACTAGAGTTGCGGTACAGTCTGGTGCGTGGTGGCGTTGAGTCTGGGGTGCGTGAAGGTAACAGCTGGTGCTGCTCTGCACGGTGCCCCCAATGCCCGGCCCAGAGATGTTGCTCAGCAGTGAAAGTTCCTTCACTTCTTTGCCCGTTCGTCTGTCTGTCCATCTGGTCAGCCAATGTATGAGTGGACCCAGTAAATAATACTAGTAATAAAATATGAGATCCTATGGGAATGTGAAGAAAGAAGTGACCCACTGTCCTTGGGATACTAAGGGATGGGAGGTCTTCACACCAAGGGGAACAACTGGGTGGCCCTTGAGGATGCCCAAGAGTCCTGTGGTTGCATATGGGAGCCACGGCCACCTCTGGTAACCTCCCTGCTCATTGCACGTCTTTCCCAGGACTTGGTATTCCTGTCAGACGACTGCCGTGCATTGGAACACCCAATCCCGGTGACCACGGCCCTGCCAGATCGTCAGAGCTAAGGCCACCAGACCAGAGAAGGATAAGAGGACAAGTCACATCAGCTGCCCAGACACAATGAGCTGAAAGCCCCCCGGCCCCATCTCTGTGTTGCTGTAGCATCTGACACTGTCACGCGTCTGTCCGCCTTCTGGAACACAGGGCTGGGCTCCCACCCGGGCCACTCCTGCGAGCATGGAGTCGGACGCTGGCTTCTCGGTCCCACGCGTGAGGTCTTGCCAGGATGGCTGATCCTGGACATGCAAGCATGTCAGTTTAGTCACTGAAAAGAAAGGGGCTAACCAGCTTCTCTTTTATAAACAACTAGCTTGAGAACAAACAAAATAGTGTGTTTTTATTACTAGTTTAATCGAGTGCTGGCACCATTTTTCTTTCTTGATAAGGACCTGCTTAGCTTACCCTTGACTAAGCTTCTATTATCCCTTCTCCCAACAAACTTTCCTCACTGTCTTCCATTTTAAAAAAATTCGTGCTTTTAAGGTATATTTGCAAGGTTTCTATGTAGTGCTGACAGGAACCACTCTTTCACTGAAAGGTGATGAAAATCAAATAAAGAATATCTTCACAGCAAGAAACGTGTGTCCTGCTGTGTCCATCTAACACGGATGTGGGGGATTATTTCACACTTCTGAAAGCTTCTGCTCTAAGCTGATGCCTCTTTCTCCTTCTGTCTGTCAAGCTCAGGTGTCTCTGGGTCTGCTTCATCCACCTGCGTGTACGTCTGCTCTTCTCGTGTCGGAGATGCTCTGATTTATGCTGGGGACAGACTGTGCCTTTGGGGACAGACTGCATCATGCCGAAGGCAGCGCTGTGCCCTCTCATGGGTGTCGGTCCCTTGACGCCACACTGCAGACCCGAGCTGGGCATCCTAGGAGGCTCACGCTCACACAGGTTAAGCAACTTGCCTGCGGCTACTGGGGTGAAAAAGCCTGGATTGAACCCAAACCTGTGTCACCCCAAAGCCCACACTGTCCCAGTGCACCCACGCTGGCTTCCTGCAGGTGAAACATGCTTGTTTAATTAATTGATGAACTCAATGATACAATTTCAGTTAAGTAACTGCATTGTTGAAAAATAGCTCAAATGTTGATTTGCTACATTCCACATGTTATATTGGGGTCCTTTTTGTCGCTATTCCTCCCTTCTGTACTACCAGCCAGGCCTTTCCCCCTTGATCTTGGATGCCTCTGACTTCTCAGATGATTCATGAGAATGATTTATTGAGTTTTCATTTTCTATTTAGAAGCACAGGTCCACAGAATCACTGTATTAGCTTCACTGTAACAAGGCACCACAAACTGGGGGGCTTGAGAGAAGAGAAATTTATTGTCTCACAGTTCTGGAGGCCAGAAGTTGTGACATCCAGGCATGAGCAGGGCCATGCTCGCACCGAAGGCTTTAGGACGGGATTCTTCCTTCTCTCTTCCCAGCCTTCGGTGCTGGCTGCCACCTTGGCGTTCCTCTGCTTTTAGGCACGTTGCTAAGTTCACAGAAATTGTTCTGCCCCCATCAACATATGGTGTTTTCCATGTGCCTGTGTCCAAAATTCTCTCTTCTTATAAGGACACCAATTACTGGATTAGGGCCTCTCTTCTAATCTAATATGATCTCATCCTAATTTGGTGCCATCTGCAAAGATCCTCTCTCCAAACACGGTCACTCAACATATCTTTTTGGGAGACACAATTTAACCCGCAACAATTACTTTTTAAAGAAACAGCCCCTTCTCAGAGGAAAACTATGCAACAGACTGTCTTTCTTTTTTTTTTACCACCCTCACCATCTACCACTTGCTGGCAGATGCTAAACATGGAGCTGTGGTGCCCCGTGCATGGCACACACTAGCCCACTGCCCTTCACAGTAACGTTGTGGGACAGGAGTTGGCAACCCTAATTTACAGTGGAGGAAACACTCCGGTTCAAAGGTTAAGTGACTTCCCCAGACAGCTAGTAAGTGGTGCCAAAGGGATTCCAGAAAAGGGACGAGGGCCAGAGTCATGTCATGGCTCTGCTGACCCTTTGTTATTTCTCGGTTGTAGAAGCAAACCAGTGAAGACAAGGGCTCATTTAGGCATCGTGGACATTAACTCGTTCATTTCTTCAATATTTATGAATGTACTATGAACTCGACAACTACAGAGATGGAAAGTGAAGAATTTCTCCTCTTGGGTTACCAAGGGAGACATTTGCAAAATCTAGGAGGGAGCAGAGGAAAGAGAAAATAATTCTGAGATTGGGGCGGAAAGATTTCTTAGAGAAATGGGATTCGAACAAGGACTTGCACTGTGACCGGGAAGGTGACCAGCTGACAGCAGTGGAGGCAGAGGACGTGGCAGGGCCAAGGGCATGGAGATGTCTAGTCGGGGCGAACGGTCCCGACGCTGGTGTCTGGTGGGGAAGTCAGGAGGTGGAGCAGCAAATGTCGTGGGATCAGAACATAAATGACTTTGATTATGTAAAGCCAGGCAGAGTGTCCCTATCCTGTCACCAGTTGTATGACCAGGGCCACACAGAGGAGAATCCCTTTCTAGGTAAAAAGATTGGAGCCCAATGGTTGGAAACTGTCAATTCCTCAAGGGGTCTCCTTGCTTCGCACTACAAAATAACAAAGTAAGGACCTGCCGCTCCCGCTGCGGACTAGCCCATTGGCAAGCCAGAAGTTTGAGCACCAGCGTGGACTTCCCCTCTGGCTTCCTCTATAGCCAACTGGTCAACCTGTCTTCTCCATACCTCTCCACTCCTCCATTGGCTCTTTTCTGCCTCCACATTAGTTCAGAATGTGAACTAAAAATAAGATCCTAAGCCCTCTGCTAACTGAATGGATCCCTCTGGGCCAAGGGGACGTCATTTTAAGGCTTCAGACACCTACTGGTACCACACCTTCAGCTCCCCTGGGTCTAGGGCTTGAGGACAGCAGCTTGTGGGCCAACTCAGCCTCCATCATCTCGGCTCCACGAGCCAATTCGTTGTGGCACCCCCACACACATGCACAGAGCACTGGTTCTGTTTCAGTAAAGAGCCCTGACTTCCGCAGTGAACCTGTGCCGTTCTCTCTGTTCCCCTTGCTGATATACCAGTCAAGGTCCCCGTGACCCCTGGCCCGTACACTGTAGCTGCTCCCTTACTGGGTTCTGGCCTTCACTCTGGCCCCTTTGCCCCCAGTTTCCTCACAGTAGCCAGAATAATCTCTCTTGTTTCATCAATTAGATAATGTTCTTCCCTATTGAAAGACTTTCTACAGCTTCCCACTTTGAATGACATTTGAGCCTCTCTCCTTGGCCTACGAAGTCCTCCTTTACTACCACTGTTAATCTCATAAAGCATCCTCTACCACTGAAGTATTGGAGCATATGTTTAATGGCTTGTTTACTTGTTCATTTTCTGTCTCCCCCACTAGACTGTGTGCTATAGGAAGGCAGGAACCATGTCGTTTTGTTTCAACACTTAGCAGCGTGCCTGACACCTAGTAGATGCTCAGTAAGTTTATCTGGAACATTTCTAGATACTGGATACTGCTTACTGGGAGGATCAAGAAAAGTCACCTGTTCGGATCTTACAACTTCCAGGTGGCCCACGCCCCTTCTCTCCTCATGAAATACAGGCTGTCTGCACACACCAAGGCACACGTAGCCTCAGAGGCCCAGTTCATGTGTTTTCAGGAACTGCTGACTTTTGCTGGTTTGGTTAATTTCACTCTGTGTGTGCGTGTGCGTGTGTGCGTGTGTGCGTGTGCGTGTGCGTGTGTGCGAGTGCGCACACAGACACACACACACATGAATTCACATTTTGTGGGCATTCGGTCTCCCAGTGCTTTGAGCTCTCCCGTAAAACGCGGCTGTCTGGCTGTCTGGACGGTAGCCAGTAGCAGAGACCAGAACAAAGCCCTCATCTTCCCTTCCTGGGTACATCTAAAGGCTTCGTTGTCAGTTCAGGCTGTCTAGGAGCAGTTTGCTGAAATCAGCATTGCAGCTTCACACCCAGGGGCGATTTAAACCAAGTGAGAATTATTAGGCAAGAGTCCCCACCATTCAAGCCTAGCCGATTTGCAAAAGTGCTAAAAATGCAAAATCACATTCTGTTCAGGTCTGTAAGTTGTCAGATCAAGGACACACAGGATGGAGGAAGGGACTGTCCTGACATCAATTAAGAGTTAGAGGAGAAGAAGAAAAGAATAGAAAATAGAGCAAAAATATGTGGAAAATGGTCGAGTTAGCAGTCATAACTTAGATTTGAGTTCCTTCATGGTGAAGGCATCCCAGAGATTATTTGGACACCTCATATACATTTCTAAAATGTTTGCAATCAAATTCCTGAAACGCAGTTCTACTTATTTTTTCAATAGTTTTCTGGCTGCCCCACAAAGACAAGGGCATTGCTCCAGAATCACTGCTTTTTAATTCACTTGGTCTTGATCCCAGTTCTGCAGCATCAGCCCCGCCCCAGTTGCCTCCCAGTCAGAAGACAGGTCCAGGGTGCTGGCACTGTCTCAGCACCGGCTACCCTTCCTCCCGCCTGGGCAGCTATGCATACGCTGTGTTTGGAAATCATTCAGCTCTGGAGGGGAAGGGTCTGAAATTGTACTCTAACATTGTCCACTGACACTTCAAGGTCCTCTGTATTTATTGATGACAACATCTTAAGTATGTGGAAAACTTTGCAATTTATAAGATATTTTCACATCTATTTTTCCTTTTATTAGCTTTAGTTCTTATGCTAATTTGGAGAATGGGGGGGTAGGATTGTTTATTTCTATTTGTAGATTTAAAAGTGAAGCTTCAATTAAATATTTTTTTATACCTACAAACATGCTTAAGGTTTTCAAATCTGACAATAGCAGATGTTGGTGAGGACACAAGGTAACCAGGACGCTGACATCCTGCTAGTGGTGTGGCTACTTGGAAAAGAATTTGGCATTACCTGGTAATTTAAAGATGTGCATATCCCATGACCCAGCAAATTTTAACCCTAAAATATACCCTAGAGGAATTCTTTTACATATGCACCAGCAAATATGTCTAAGAATGTTCGTGGCACAATGTTTACAATAGCAAATGACTAGAAACAACCCAAATACCTGTCACTGATAGAATAGAGGAATAAATTGTTGTAGAGTCACTCAATGATGATGATAATTAATATATTACAATAACATGTAATAGCGTGACTGCATAACATGACTGAATCTCAGGTACATTATTAACATTAATTAAAATAAATATTAATACATAATATTAATGAAGAATTAATTAATACATAATGTTAAGGAAGAAAATACAAGTAGCAGAAGAGAATATACAGAATGATTCCACTTGTATAAAGAACTAAACCAGGTAAAGAATAAAATATAGATTTGGGGGATAGAAACATATGGGATGAAACTTTAAAGAAGTTCAAGAACATGGTTAACACAAAATTCAGGACGGAATCCACCTGAGAAGCAGAGGAAGAGGATAGGATTGAGAGAATCAATGCAAGACTATAAAATTAATAGTGATACTTTATTCCTAAACTGAGTGATAGGTAGCCACTGGGTCACTGTTCTGTCATTTACATAAATTAATATATGTATATAATTATTTAGCTAATATTTAATAATAAAAATAAAAAGGAATGGCATTCATGTAGAGCATCAAAAATTAATAGGAAAATTCGGTTTAAAAACTAATCCCATTTAGTTTTTACAAGCAAAATCTATGAGGTACTTGGCAATAAATATAAGAAAATATGTGCACAAAACTTCATGGCGATAATTATAAAACTTTATTAAAGGGCATAAAAAATGTCCCATATAAATAAAGAGATAAGCCATGCTTATTAATCTTAAATTAACATCAATTCTGTGTACCCAGTGAACATCCCAAGAAGATGGATATTGATATGCTGAGCCTAAAATTTATAGAAAAATCCAAAAGGTCAGTAGGTTTTGTAAAAGAAGAATGGAAGAGAAAGAGATTGTCCTGCAAGGTATCAAGACTTGGCATGAAGTTACAGAGATGAATAATCAGGGCACTGATGCCAGGAAAAGAACTGAGGAAACAGAACAGAGCTTCCAGAAACAGATTCACAGAAATGCGGTGAGTTGCTGAGAACATATGACAAGTCAGTGGGAAAATAATAGATAATGCAATAAATGGTGCTATGGTGATAGGCTATCCACTTAAAAAAATAAAAAATTGATATCTTCCTCACACCATATACAAAAATAAAATTCGAGAGGGATGGCAGTTAACTAGGAAAGCAGTATTTAATGTCTAGAAGCTTTCATGACAGAGTATCTTTGTGTTATTAGCATAAGGAAAAAATTCTTAAACAAGATCCAAAGAGTGTACCCACTAAAGAAAAATGTTGATAAATGCAGTATAAAAAGACAGTTTACAAAAATAACTTTTAAAAGACACAAGAAGCAAAGCTAAAGGAACCCCCCAGAGATTGGAAAGATAATGTGTTAACTGACAACTATTTTTATCCAAATTGCCTATAAACCAATGAAAAATGGATAGGATGTGGACTGCATTTTCCTTTAAGCCTGTTTTTCTTGGGCACAGTCCTCAACTTTGGCTTAATGAACCTCCACTGACTGGGGTTTTTTGCCTCAGTCATTTAATTTTCTTTATCCATGTATCCATCAGTGGACATTAGGTTGATTCCATAACTTGGTGATTGTGAGTAGTGCTGTAATAAACGTGGAAGTGCAGATATCTCTTTGACACACTGATTTCCTGCCCTTTGCATATGTACCCAGTGGTGGGACTGCTGGATCATATGGCAGTTCTATTTTTAATGTTTTGAGGAACTCCCATACTGTTTTCCGTAACGACTGTACCAATTTACATTCCAACCAACAGTGTGCAAGGGTGCCCTCTTCTCTACACCCTCACCAGCACTTGCCATCTTTCATCTTTTTATAACAGCCATTCTAACAAGTATAAAGTGATATCTCATTGTGGTTTTGATTTGCATTTGATGAGTGACACTGAGCATTTTTTCACATACTTGTTGGCCATTTGTCTGTCTGCTTTTAAAAAATGTCAGTTCAAGTCCTTTGCCCATTTCTTAATCAGGTTATTTGTTTTCTTCCCTGGGTTCCTTATATATTCTGGGCAGTAACACCTTGTCATACGCACGGCTTGCAAATATTCTCTCGTGTTCTGTGGGCTGTCTCCTCACTGTCAGTGTGTCCCTGCGGTGCAGGAGTCGCTGGTTTGATGCAATCCTATCTGTCTGCTTTTGCTTTTAGTGCCTGTGCTTTTGGGGTCATATCCAAAATATCAATGCCCAGACAATGTCATGGCGTTTTTCACTTATGTTTTCTTCTAGTAGTTTTACAGTTTCAGGTCTTGATGTAAATTCTTTAGAGAGCAATTTCATGATATTTGAGAAAGCTATTTCATTTCTGGAAATATATTTTAGGGAAACTCTCACAAGGAGAGGAGAATAAGGATGTTCATCCTAGAATTGGCTATAATTAAAAAAAAGAAAAAAATATTCTAAAAGTCTATCAGAAAAGTGAATAAATTCTGATATATTCATCTGTGAAATACTACACAGCAGTTAAAATGAATGAATTAGATGCCCAAAATTCAGTGTGCATTGCTCTCAAAAACTGTTGTCCAATAAGAAAACCAGTTGCAAAAGTATATGTCCCTTATGATATCTGCATATTTTTGAGACTTTTTAAAACTTCACAGAACACAGGCAAACGGACTGGAGCGCATCGCATTCAGGGTAATTCTGAAGAGTGGGGAGAGGAGAAGGTACTAGGAGGGAAACTTAAGATTTCAATTTCATCAGTAACTTTGATTTTTTAAAAAAAAAATTAGCATGTATGACAAAATGCTGACACGTACTGCATCTGAGTGGTGAGCACACAGAGTACCAGTTCTATTCACTGGAATAACTGGAAGCAACTTCCAGTTAATGGTGTAACTATTCAATGGTTTCCTGTTTGGTTTTTCCACTTTTCTAACACCAAGTACCATATCCTCCTACAAAGAGCATAGCTGAATGAACTTCAACATCCTTTAAAACAAAGCCAGAGAGAGCTTTCGAGGGAGAGTGATACTCAGAGAGGTTCAGGAATTTGCTAACGGGAGCCCAGCTGTGAGGTGGCGGGATTGGCACTCGCACCTACCGGAGCCCCAGCTCTTTGTGTGTGTGGAGGAATTCCCCACTAAGACTCCTTTGGAGGACTTTTAAGGACGAGCATGTGCCTGCAGGAGTTCAAGGGGCAGGGCTGGAGCTTGGACAATTGTTCAGACCGGCGGGCGCTACACAGCTGCTCAGATATGGAACCTCCAAAGCCTGAGTGCCCTCCCCATTCCCTGCTCCCCACCCTCTGCAGGGTGCGCTGGGACGCCAACAGCCACCCAGCCCCATTCCTCTGTGCTGGCCATGCACTCACCACTGGGCCACAGCAGGGGTCTCACCGGATCTACCAGAAGGTACCAGAAGAGGCTCTCCTCACCTCACTGCCTGAACCCTCACTGTGCCTCTTAACTGCAGCAGACGAGAATGCCAGCCCAGCAATTCTACCTGCTCCCTGAGGAAAGGGAAACAGTGAAGGCCGAAGGGTCCTAGGCCAGAAATAACTCCCTGGCGTCCTTGCTCCCTTTCCACTCCTGCAAACCCTCTGGCTCTCTGTTCCTGGCCGTTCCTCGTATATTTTCCCTGTGTGCTCCTTTCGTGTTGGAGTCATGTGTGAGAGTTCCCTGCTCTAGACCACAGGCTCCGTGGGACATTCCACCCCTTCCTCTTCCCGTCCCCACCTCCTTCATAAATCTGTATTTCTAGACCACCCCCTCTGGGTCCCAGCCCCGTGTGGCTGGGGTTCTCCAAGACTCTGCCTCTTAGACTTTACACAGCACCTCTCCCCTCCTTCCCCTCCACACGCTTTCCTCTGCGCAAGTTCACACTCTCCAGCAACATATTTCATAAGGAAAAAAAAAGTGTTCTTTTGATTGAAACTGGGAAGACAATGAAGGGATCATTCCTGTAAAATTAGGCAAATACAGCAACTTGTTTTCTGCAAGGCATTATGTCATGGTTAAGACACTTATCTAGCAAAGAAAATTAGTTTGTATGCACAGTTTCGATGCTGTAGAATGTACCTGGAGCCCTAGTACTGTGGTGACAAGTTGAAAACCCTGTTCTGAGGAGAATCGCTGCAGAGGGTTACGGGTCGCCAGGGAGAGGACGCCCCTGACTCCTGAGGCATCGCTCAGCTCCTGGCCAGCTATTCCAGGTCTGTCCCTCCCCGGATCTCACCATGGGCCCCTCTGGTGTGCTGAGCAGTGATGAGTCCTGTTTCCTTCTTATCGGCGGGTGTCACAGACCTCCTGAAATCACTGATAAGCTTCCCTTGCGCCAGCCTGGCCTCGCCGGGGCTGCAGCCTGTTGTCGGGGTGGAGCGGCAGATGCCGTAAAGCCACACTGGGCTCCGAGAGGCCTTGGTGCAAGGGATTTATGGTCTCTGCTTATCTCTGGCCACAGGTGGTGCTTCCTCCAGGAGACCTGGCCTCAGGAATATGTGTCCCCTTCAGAGCGGTCGTGGCCAAGAGACCCCTCGGCAGCAACAGCAGCCCATCTCTCCCGGCCAGCCTCACACCTGTGGGTCGCCCCCTCCTTGCTCCACCTCTGTTTTCCCTCTAATGCTCTACAGTTGGCAGGCGCAGGCAGGCACAATGGCCAATGTCACATTTTGTGTTTCAAAACAGCCCTGAGATGCATTCGGAACACAGCAGATTTCTCTCATCCCAAGGATGACAGCAGGGAGCCGGAGGAAGGTGAAGTGACCCACCTGAAAGCACTGTGGCCTGGCCAAACCGGGCTTTGGACCAGCTCCTCGGGCTCCAGGTGGCCTGAGGCTCTTCCCACCAGCAGCCTCGGACTCTCAGCTGCAGAATGACCCTCCTCTTGCAGGCCTCCTTGTTTTTAAGTGTTGTTTTACAAAATTCTCTTGTGCCCTGCATTTTGGGAGTGAACTGGTTAAATACTACCCCTCCTAGGCTGGGGCGGGGCAGGCAGAGAGTGAGGCTGGTGGAGCCCACAGGAAGCGTCTGCCTGCTCCGCTGCCACACAGTAGGGCTTGTTCTGACCTTGAAGTCAACCCAACCTGCTGTTATGCCTCTGGTCAGAAAGCCCAAAGAGGACAGCCCCTCAACCGCGCACACGGGCACCAGGTGGCAAGCAGACAAGAGGGCACATGTGGGGCCCTGTGAAGCCAGGGGGAAGGCCTCCGTGGGCACATGTGGAGGGACGTGGCAGTGGGGGACAGCAGTCTGCCTCATGCGGCAGATGAACCACAGGCACAGGAGAGTCCCCACAATCACCAGCAAGAGGCCTGGCAGCAGGGAGACTTCCTGGAAGAGAGGGCCTGAGAGCTGGAGTTGCCAAAGGAGGAACAGGAAAGACTGGGGGAGAGTAGTGTGGCAGCACACGCCACCCAGAGCATCGGGGACACTGTCGGGTGGTTTCCTGCAGGGCACAGGACAGCACCGGGTTGAGAGGGTGCACTCTCCAGCCAGAATGCTGGGTTTAAATCCTAATTCTGTCTCTTCTAAGCATCTGTTGGCCTCAGTTTCCTCATCAGTAAAATGGGCTGATAATACCTACTGAATAGAGTTGTGGGAAGAGTCTTGTGATTTACTGCCTGGAAAGCGCTTGGAAAAAGAGGCTGGCACACATCACCAACCGAGGGCACAGCCATCCGTGGGAGCAACTGCCCCTGCGGGGGCATATCCAGGCAGCAGGGGGCGAGGCAGGAGGCAAGGGACGGGCCCAGGAGCAGTGCCTGTAGGGTCTGCATGGGCATCGTCTCTCAGGAACGGGGTCAGGGAAAACAGCTCCGAGAAAACTGAAAGCTTGGCCTGGACATGCCGACCACCAACAGGGAAGGTGAAATCGGGAAGCTGGCAGCGCAGAGAAGAGAAGCCCGGCCAAATGTAATTAATTATAAACAGATTGACACATGCAAATGAGGCTCTCCGCTAGCAAATATTTATGCAGGGATTTTTTAAAACAAAGCATTAATGTGACCTTTCTCTGCACATTTTTAAAGTGAGGATTCTCAAAGGTCAAGTCGCAGTGGTATGTAGATGCTTAGAAGTCAATTCGCGCTCACTGACGCCACCCAGCCGTGAAGCCGAACTGCTTGTACAGTTACTGCTCTCCAGGGTTCCACGAAACAGGCCAGGATCTGCCGCAAGCTGCTCCCTCTGGCCGCCCCCCACCCCGGACCGCCCCGGCAGAGCCCCCCGCAGAGCCAGAGGGACTGTCTCAGGATATGCCCTGACTGGGCGCAGCAACTCAGCTCCACCCTGCAACCTCCAGGGCCGCCCCGCACTGACGCAGGCCCCGGGGTCAGCAGCACGAGGGAGGCCCGATGACCTCGGCGAGTCCCCCAGCTGCTCTCAGGCATAGGAGAGGCCAGGAGGGGACCAGGCTGTGGCCTTGACATCCCACCCCGCCTCCCTCCGAGCCCTCTGGCTGGGGTGGGCTGGGGCTGGCGGAGGGATGCTCCTCAGTGGTGTCCCCCTCCCTACTCTGGGTGGCCCGGAGTGACCTGACGACGTGTCCTGCGCTGACCTCAGGCAGGGGCGCGAACGTCGCGCGGAGGGAGAAGCGCCGCTGCAGCCCAGCGGCCGCGGGTCAGAATGCGCAGCTCCCTGCAACCCCGCGGCCGGCCGAAGGCTGAAGACCGCTTTTGTGTGCGGTTCCCCGCAGGGTGCCAGGAGCCCTCGCGCTCGTGAGGGCACCGCATCTGCCAGACGTGCCGGCCCCTGGGAGGTTCATACCTGGAGGGGCCAGGTGTGTGCACTGTCTCCGTATCACACTTAGACCCTTTTAGCGACGTGACCTAACCTTTCTGTGTCTCCACTGCATCATTAAAACTAGGCTAAAAAAAAAAATGACCTCCTAGCTTCAGCTGGTCCCCGTAACTACCCATGTCCCAAATCCAGTTCCTGCTCCTCATACCCACTGCTCTCACCCTGGACCAAGGCTCCAGCTTGTCACCTGGTCTCCCCGCTCTGGCCCTTGCGCCACGCAGGTCCCTTCCGCACAGCTGCCAGGAGCTCTGTGCTGAACTCCTCTGCAGCCCGCCCGCCTGCGCTCTGCTCGCGGCCTCCAGTGACCTCCCACCGCACTGGGAATGAAAGCCGAAGCCCCAGCTGTAGCCCCCGGGATCCTGCAGGGTCTGGGCCAGCTCCCCTGGGACCTCAGGGCCCGCCCAGCTCCCCAACCCTCCCAGTCTTGGAACACACCAGCCTTCCCCAGGAACCTCTACTGGCAGGTGGGTCTCCCCTGGCCCCTCACCTGCAGGTCTTCCCTCCACGTCGTCTCCCCTGCCCTTCGGTCACACGCTGCAGCCCGCATGCCCACCTGCATTCCCCTTTCCCGGCCAGCCTTCTCCCCTGCGCTCCACTATTGCTCTTAATATTATAGTATATTTTTATTTATTCATTTCATCCAATGGCTGCCTCCTCCCACCAGAATGTCAGCTCCGCAGGGACAGGGACTTCTGTCTGTTTTGTCCCCTTCTGCACCCCCAGCATCTATTATAGAACATAACTTGTCGCAGGTGTTCAATAAATATTTGCTGATTCAACAAACAAATGCATGAATGAACAGGGTTTGGATTAGTATCAGATGAGTTAATCCTGGGCAGGGCAAATGTTAGCTGCTAGTATTGCTACTCTTCGCTCACGGAGAATGTGAAATGACTAAGAGATGGGTGTTCTGCCCCCCTGGGGCACAGAAGTGCCCAAGCTCAGCAAGCCTCCTGAGAGCAGGGGATGTAGAAACTGAGTTTTGAAATAAACAGGAGTTTGCCCAGATGAAGTGGGTGTCCAGGCACAGGAAGCAGCAAGTGCAGAAGTCACAGAAGGGGTCATATCAGGTGCCCAGGGAATAGCAGGTAGCCAGGGGGCCTGGCACCAAGGGGCTGGGGGTCCAGGGACCCAAGAGAGAAAAGGAAGAGCAGGGCAGGTGGGCCACTTGGCAAAGGGCTCTCAGCGCCGCACTGGAGACCTTGGGCCTTACCCTATAGGCCACAGGGGCCAAGGAAGACCTTGAAGCAGGGGAGGGGAGTGACCACGCTTGTATTCTAGCAAGGTCACTCTAACTGCTATGTGGAGGCTGGAGGGTCTAGGACAGGGCTGGAGGCAGGGCAGGCTGCTGTACTGGTCCAGGCCAACAAGGGGGCTGGAGAGGAGGTGGCAGGTGGGGATGGGAAGCCCATGGACCAGATCTGTCAGCAAAGGGGCAGTGGAGTGATGATAATGATTCCTGGATCATATACAGTTGTGACCGGAATGAGTGTGATAGAAACTACTCCCGTGTCCCTAAATCACTTTTTTTCTGCATCATTTCCCCATGACTTTTTGGATCATTAGTCACTAATATGATTTAACACCATAGAAAACTGGTTTTATTCCTACTTAAAACATAGTAATCCATAGGCCTTTCCCAATATCACTGTAAATGCATTGGATGGTACTGCCATAAAAGCTAGCACCACCATGGGCTACATCAATAGGAGTAGAGTGGCCGGAATAAAGGAGGTGATAGCCACTGAATACAGTTAGAGGCACCTGTCCTGGCATGTACTCCACCCAGACAGAACATTGACATACTATGTGCCAAAAAAGGGGAACCCCCTCCCAACATACCCCCAATATAATAGCCACTAGGAGGGTCACAGGAAGGATCTGGAGGTGTTTAGCCTAAAAAGAGGAAGAATCAGAGTGAATAAAATACAAAAGAGCTCTGTAGCTGTGTGCCTCACCTCCGTTCGGGGGTTGGGGGTGATTATTAGCTTTGTTCTGGTTGGTGCTAAAATATAGAATTAAGAACACACATGGCAGTTGCAGGGAACAGAGTCTGACTCTCTGTGAAGGACCTTCTGCCGGGCGTGGGGGTGAGCTCCCCATCCCGGGAGTGGTCACGAAGAGGCAAGATATTACCTCTTGGAAGAAACTAGAAGGCGTTTCTGCATTTGAGGTTGAACAAGGTGACCCTTAGGTGTCCTCCCAAAACTGCAGAGTCACAATCTGTAACTCAAATGACCTGTGGAAGGCAGCCCTGAGTGGCGCCTGAGCAGTACCGGGTAGCATCCACCTGCCTGGATCCACACTCGGCATCAGGAGAGACCTAAACCCTTGGAGCCACAGGGCTGAGGAGCCTGCGTGCACCTTCCATCCACAGACCGGGGAACAGGGTCGGAGCGCCGTGTGGACTCCCACAGACCCTCACAGCTTGTCCCTGCCCCCCAGAGCCAGAACCTGCCTCCCCGACACCCAGGCCTCTGCTCACTTTGCTTCCCTGGCTCCCACTTCAGATTTTGTGAATGGTCAGGTTATTTCCTGTTGTCTGCAAAAAGGAAATAGGCATGTGAGAGGGGCATGTGGGCTGTTTGCATTTAAACAAGATGTTTTTCTCACCATGTCCAAGCTGGGAGGGGACAGAAGCTGGTCTTCGTTATAGTCAGCCTGCAGATGCCAGGCCCACCTTAGTCGCTGGCACTTCATCCCCTGATCCTCGACACGTGCACCCCTCCCCATTTCTTTAGGCCTCGCCTGCAGCTCTCCTGCCCCCTACTAGGGTCAGTCTGCATGCACGCCATGGAGCGCGGAATGCAACCCAGGGCTTGACAGCCAGTGCTCCAGGGTGGCGGGGACCAACCCATGATGGGCAAGACTTGACTCCCAAATCCATCCTGTCCTGCCCTGGTGCAGGGCATCTCAGCCTCAGCACCGTGGACATTTTGGGCCCGTTAATCCTTTGGGGCTGGGTCTGTCCTGAGCATGGGAGGGTGTGACCACCCAGGCATCACAACCGAAAATATCTCCATACATTGCCAAACTGGGGGCACAATCAACCCCCACTCCGGAAGCTCTGAGATGCAGGCAACAGCATCTTCCCTCTTTGTCTTGTTCCCAAAATATTCTCATGAGGTTCTGGTGCAGAAAAGAAAAATTCTAAGCTTTTAAATTGGACTGTGTACATGAAAGGTTGGGCACAGGCCCTGGCTTGCCCCTGTCGGGGGTGATTCACACATGGCAGTCATAACATGGATATCACCTTGCTGGCACCTAGAGGCACTGAGTGTGCCCTCCCTAATTCAATCCAATCCTCTCCTCTCATGGAGATAGAAAGTACAGCCCAGAGAGGTTAAGCAACCAGCCTGAAGTCACACAGCGGGCTTGGTCATCCAACAACCTGCCCAGGGCTCTTTCACGGCCCCACAGCAAACCCAGATCCAGCCCACACCAGCCAGGGGACTAAAATCTGGGGAAGGCAAAAATTCCCCTTTTGACAGGAACTAAAGACACAGGCTGTGAAAATGTGAGAAGCAAAATGTTGTAAAAACACTGGCTGGGGCCAGGGCAGTGGAATGAGCAAATACCGCTTACCACGTGAGCTGGTTAATAAAAGGACGAGCCCAAAGTTGTTTGTTGCGATTATAAGGGCCATTTTTCCCCCTATAAAAAAGAGTAATTTTCGTTTACAGGGGCCCCAGGCAATTTTCCATCTAATTTGATGTTTTATAATGTCTGCAAAGCCACACAACCTTAGTAGGCTGTGGGGGCCACAGACATTTTATTTTCAAATGTTCAAGGTTATTGGTTCATCAAGAGCAAGGGAGAGTGCGGCTGGGTTTTCATGGTCCTGGCGAGGAGGGGGCGGGTGATGGTCTGGGTGACTGGAAATGAATTTGCTGTGAAGCCCCCAGCCCCCAGTTGAGCACCCTTCCTGCCTCCAGCAGCGCCCAGAGCACCAGGCCAGAAAGGTGGGGGTGGGGCCACCACCCCGGGTGAGGAAGCCAGGGCCCCCAGCCCACCCCAGCTGCAGAGCGCCCCGCTGCGCTGCACCGCTGACCTGCCCCGCACCCACCGCCCGCCTGGCTCTCCTGTTAGGCTTTTGTATATGTTTCCCATTGAATCATCACGACAGCCTGTGTGGTGGGCACTGTTATCACCCCTCCTGGCAGATGAGGGCTTGAAGAGATTAGCGCCGGGATTGAGGCCACCGGAGCAGGAGGCAGGAGCTCTGAACCTAACCACTCTGTCTACGCTGGGGCAAAACACTCCAACCACCATCATCACACAGCTGCAGTCAGCACCTGCTGTGGGCCCTGGGTTGTGCTCAGTGGGGTGGGGCACAGATGGGGAAGGGGACAAGGTCCTCACCCTCGATGCTCACTGGAGACTTGAGACAGCACATGCAGGGCCTCAGTTTCCTTCTCCATAAAGTGGGCATGACACCATCTATGTCACTGGAAGGTTATGCAGCTTCAATGAGATAACACCATCGGGGAAAAAAATTCTTGGGCGATGTGGCCCATGGCAGGGTCTCGACAACAGGGGCTTGCTCCCTTCCGGCCTAGATAGCAAGATGAAGGAGGGATTGCGGGTGTGAGCACTGGAGACAGAGGGTGGCAAGAGACAGCGCGAGGAGAACTAAGGCAGAGGGAGGGACAAGCACAGGTTTAGTCTGGAGAACACGAGTAGAGTAAACATGACCGACCTCAGGCTGGTGCCTTCGGTGCGTAAAGCCACTCATTTCCAACAAGCACAGCAGGGACTGTTATTTCTGCTATGCACACAAACCCTCTACTGCAGAAACTGGGGTGTGGGTGTGTGCCACACCCCAAGGTACCACGGCAGGGTCCCCAGCCCAGCCTGGGGTGAGAGGGCGAACTGACAGCTCCCGGCTGCGAGGACAGAACCATCTCTGTGGCCAATAACACAGACTTGGGAGAAAGCAGAGCAGGACCACATTCAGTGAAAACATTTTTGTCTCCCTTGATACCTGTTCTTACAGAAATCGCGAATACCATGGGCGCATTCAGAGAAAATTAAAACCACCTGAATCTCAACCCACAGACACAGTTGCATACGCTTCCAAATGTTCATGCCAAATGGGATCCTAATGCATATTACATATTGCAAGTTTTTTTTTTAACTCAGTCATGATGATGGACAACTTTCCATGTCAGTTAATCTCCTTTTTCTTTTTTTAAGATGAGGAGTGCAGCGGTATGATCAGTGACCATAGCTCACTGCAGCCTTGGACGCCTGCACTTAAGTGATCCTCCCACCTCAGCCTCTTGGGTGGCTGGGATGACAAGTGAGCACCACCATGCCTGGCTCCAATATTCTCATACAGCACTTGTAATGACAACAGGGTATTCCAAGGTATGGCCATTGCAGAACGTTGTCTACCCACACCCTACACTGTACCCCCACCTCCGGTTTCTCTTTCCTGGGTTTCACATTTCAGTTACCTGAGGTCAATCGAGGTCCAAAAATATGTGAGTATGGTATGGTAAGATATATCGAGAGAGAGACCACATTCACTTAACTTCATTGTAGTATATTGTTATAATTGTTCTATTTTATTGTTAGTTATTGTTGTTAATCTCTTACTGTGCCTAATTTATAAATTAAACTTTATCGTAGGTATGTATGTATAGGCAAAATCAGGTTATTCAGGGTTCGGTACTATTGGTGGTTTCAGGCATCCACTGGGGTCTTAGAACATATACCCTGCAGAGAAAAGAGTAAGTTGGACACAGGTTGCTTTGATATTTTGTGCTGATTTATAAGGCTGGGTTGGACACCCTCACAAGTAAGGCTCATGTTTTCATTTGCAAGAACCCTTTCAACATAAGCAGCATGGCAGGGAGGGCCAGAAAGACCTCGACTTCCAAGAAATCAGAACCATTTGCCATGTCCTGCATGGAGCAATGCGGTTGGTACCTGTGGATTTGAACCCCTCTCAGCCACTTGGCGGTTGCGAGACCTCATGAGTCTCAGTTTCCTGGTCTGTGAAGGGGGGGTGTCCACTGGTTTTGATTAAGCTTGGTGATAGCTTGGGATCTCTTTCCAGAGCTCCCTGCAGAAAACCTAACTGCCAGGCCCAGCCACCAGCCAGTGGACCTCCTGGCAGAAGAACAAAGGGATGAGAAGGACAGTAAGGACCAAGCCCTCAAGGCCAGACAGGAAAGACAGAGGGCTTGGGAAAGGGAAGAGCCGTGGGCAGAAGGGCTGAAGAAGATGTGCAAATGCTTAGCTTATTACAACAGGGGAATGGAGGCTCCGACCGCAAGGGGTAGGCAGAGTCTGGCTGGGGCTGTCGCCCGCACGTTGCCTCTGTCCTGGAGCCGGCAGTTCCACCGCGCTGCGATGGCTGCTGTGTGTGTGCCCCACCCCAGCTGCCTGGAGGGCCCGGAGGACAAGGACCACACCGTGGTCCCTTCTCTACGCCCCGAGTGCCTCGCACTGGGCCTGGCGCAGAGTTGACAGCAGTGAATGAGCACGTGAGGGAATGAGCCATGAGCAAGTGACTCGGGAGGATTAAAGGCAGCTCAGTCAGGTGCACTGAGGCAGCATAAGGAGACACCACGGGCAGACAGTTCCCCTTCTGGTCGTCAGAGACTGGGGGGAATTGGCCGGACGTTGTCTCGGTTCCTCCTCTGTGGCTGATTCATTCAGTGTCCCCAACAAGTCACTGGACCTCTCTGCCATCCAGTTTCCTGGGGGCACATGGGGACGATGAAAGGCGGTGCCAGGACTGACGAAGATGAGGTGCGTGGCATTTGCCATATGTAACTGTACGAGCAAGGAGACGGTGAGGTGGACGCCGAGTACCTGGCGTCAACAGGAGAGTGATGAACAGGAAACCCGTGTGTTTTCAGGTACTGGGATCTGTTGTGATCACGAATAGTGAGACACAAAGGAGTGGCTGTCATGAGTGAGAAGTTTGTATCTCACAGATCTGCAACAGGAAGCACAGGCCCCGCAGGGCCACGCGGGAGCAGCAGGGGTGGGCAGGAGGCAGAGGGGGCAGGGAACATGACAGAGGCAGGGTAGGCCTTACTTGTGAGGACTGGGTGGCTCGAATCATTGCAGCAGGCTCTGGGACATAGGACTGTCCCTCATTATCTGGTGCCTGGTCCTGGGATGATTAGGGGAATGGTGGGGCTGTTCCCTCTCTATGACTGAGAGCCCCATAGAGGAGGTTGGGCTGTGGGCTCTGGAGTGGTTGGTCTGCACCTGAAAGGCCACTTACAGGACTGGTTTACTATCTCTAGAAACTGGCTAACCTGGGAGGGGCAGTCCCTCCAAGGTCTACAAGGTCCCAGATGTCAAAGCATCGGAATACAGAAAATAAAAGACCATGCTAATACACCACAGGGCCCAGTGCAAAAATAGGGCTCTGGCATCAGCTGAGTTGAAATCCCAGCCACATTGCTCACTAGCTGTGTGGGGTTTAGCAAGTCACTTAGCTGTTCTGCGTCTCCGTTCCATCAGCTGTAAAATAAGGATGAGAGCGGCTACCGCCAGTGGCATATTAAGAGTGGCTGTCCAGGCGTCTGCCTGGCGCACCGCTCAAAAGGGCATGAAAACTTCACTGGCACAAGTAGGAAACCCATCTCCGGTTAGTGCAGGCTGTGCACATGGTAGCCCACAGGGCTGGCAAAGTGGGAGCTTCTGTGCTGTCCACCCATGTGGGTGCTGTCTGGAGTGAAAATTAAACCAGCCGTTCCCCGGCCGACCGGCCCCTGCTGTGCATTTTGGTGCCAGGCTCTGCAAGCTGCGTCCACTTGGCTCCAGCCAGCGAGAGGGAATGTGAAGTTGCAAATCCAGCCGGCTGAGAGTCAGAAACAGAATGAGGTATTATGTAGCCTGCTTACCCCAGATGAGGGCTTTATTTTATTATCTACATTTAGACCCTTTAATATGCCTCCCAAGATGCTGTCTGGTTTGGAAAATCACCCATAATAAATGCACATAATAAATCTCTTATTTTGAACATAGAGAGGCATGCAATTTTTATTAATAAAAATAAGTTCCTCTCTGCAGCCCACCAAATAAGCATTCAGCAAGTTTCTAAAGAGAATCTGTTGAAGAGATGCCAGCCAGTCGGCTGGCCAGAGCAACTAGCCTGTCTTAGTTTAGCCCTCCTGCTCACAGGGTGAATGGAAGGGCGTTCTGGAAGGTGCCGGCATCTGCTCCCTGCCCAACTCTGAACTGAACCTAGGGAGTGGGGGGAGAGGGAATGCCCAGAGCTGTAAGGTGGCAATGAGAAATGACTGATTCCACAACCGCACAGCAACATGGTGGACAGTAAGACTCACACAGGGCTGAGAAGGAAGAAAGAGAGAGGGAAGGACAGAAGGAAGGAAGGAGGGAGGGACAGAGGGAGGAGGGAAGGAAGGAAAGAAGGAAATAAAAGAGAAAAGGAGGAAAGAAGAGAAGGAAGGAAGGGAGAAAATGAGATATATGACCCAACACAAACCTGATACATCTCACAAAAAATTAAAAGTATATCCACACAAAAGCAGCACACATTTTGTAATAAAACGATACGTGTCAAAACCGTAGAATGGTTGCCTGTGGGAGGAATGGGGGTAGGGCACAGAGCTGAAAGGGGAGAAATCTGTGAAAAGAAAGGCCTTCCCCAGCCTGGTGGAGATGAGATGCAGGAAATGAGGGTAGGATCACCCAACCCTCTGCATGTCAGGTCCCATAAGAAAGAAGACAGAAAGAAAAACTAAACACAGGTGCACGTGCACAAACACACACACACACACACACACACACACACACAAGCAAATCCTACCCTAAAACTGGCCTTTTCTCAGATACTCCAATGAGCCACGCTTGCTCCCTGTCCAGCTGTTCTCTCTGCCTGAAATGCTGTTCCCCACCCCTTCAATTGCTCAGCTTTGCCTCATCTGTCAGATCTCTGTGCCCCTTCCCTGTCCTTCCCCCACTGGCCTCACCCATCAGCTTGGGCTGCCGTGACTGAATACCACAGACTGGGAGTCTTAAACAACAAAACTTCCTTTTCTCACAGGTCCACAGGCTAGAAGTCCAAGTTAAAGGTGCAGCAGGGTTGGTTCCTGAGGCCTCTCCTCCTGGCCGGCGACAGCTGCCTTCTCACCCTGCCGCAGGTGGCCTGCTCTGCGTGCACATCACGGGAGGGACAGCTCTCGTGTCCCCTCCTCTTCTTACAAGGACAGCAGCCCCCTCCGATTAGGGCCCCAGCCTTACGACATCATTTAGCCTTAGCTACCTCCATGGCAGTCTCATTCTGAGTCACATTCTGGGGCTTGGGGCTCATGAATTTGGGGGTACAGCTCAGCCCATCCCACCCCTCCTGGCCCTGCTTGCTCCCTGCTAGAATTTCCTGTGCGCTCATGCCTATCCAAGCCCATCCTCTGGGCGCAGATGTCAGGACTTACTCACCTTCGACTGTCATCCTAACCTGCTCAAACTCCTGCCCCCTCCTCACCAAAAAAAGCCACAGGCCCCGTGACCTTCCAGTTGGCAAATGCAAAGGCCCCTCCCAGCCCAGTCCCCAGGGCCTCTCAGTCAGGCCTGAATTGCTCAGTGTCCCTGGCTCTGCCCCCTCCAGTGAACCAGCCCCGAGCTGTCACCCGCCCACCACCACGCTTGTCTTTGGTGTTCTTGTCTCAGCTTCCCAGGGGACGTTGCTCACTCCCTTCCCCAGGGATGCCGGGATGAGTGCAGAGGCCCAGGTGTGAGAGCTCGAGAGATCTGCAGGAGGCAGATCTGGACACAAGAAAGTGAGGGGTGGGACATATGTGGAGGACGCTGCCACCATGTCCGCTCATGACTCTGTCCCTACCAGGAAACAGATACCCAAACTGTGTAACTGAGAAGACTTGAACGCAAAGATTACTCCTCAAGGTGTGGGGGAGGTTTGGGTGACCAATGGGACTGCGCAGAGCCCCTCGGAAGCCTGAGAGGGAGCGAGGGAGCCCCCCCAGGAACAGAGGCAGGGGCCTGGGGGCCCCCCAGGAACAGAGGTGGGGGCCTGGGGGGCCCCCCTGGAATGGAGGCAGGGACCTGGGGGCCCCCCTGGGAACGGAGTCAGGAGCTGGGGCCGGAGCAGCAGACAGGAGCTGGTGGGCTGCAGTGGAGGGCGGCAGCCAGCCTTCTGCCACCACACCTACTGTGTGTGTCATTGTTATTTAGGTATGATAAGGCCAACAGTTCAGGAGAGGACTGCCACCAAAAAGATCACTTGTCACTCCCAGTTCCCAGAAGGAGGGCTGCACCGTGCTGGAGAGGCCCCCTGGGAGCACCAGGGTCAGTCAGGAGACAGAGGGAGGACTGTGACCTTTGTTGTGTTTTCTATGGGGACAGGGAGGCAGGGTGGGCAGGCTTAGGATTGCCGGTTTCATTACTGCAGCCACTCTGGGGCACAGAGTGGCCCCTATTGTCTGGTGGCTGGCCCCGGGGTGATCAGGGCAGGTGGCTGTGGCCAGAGTGTGAGAGCCCGTAGAAGAGGTGGGCGGGGGCAGGGCTCTGGGGTGGCTGGTTTGCATTTGCAAAGGGCACTCCTGAGCTTGCCCTTCGCCAACGCCAGACTGGCCGGCCCTCGGAGGGGCGGTCCCGGAAGAGTGAGCAGGGCCTCAGGTCAAAGTCTCAGAATATGGTGGTATAAGACATGGTTCATGCAGTCACGGAGAGGGAACCACCCTCACTCCCCAACACGCAGATCTCCTGGTGGAAAGCAGAGGGTCCAGGGGTTGGCTGGGGCCATCGGACCCCCCATCCCAAAGCGGGGCTGGAAGTGGCCCTGAAGAGGCGGGCAAGGATCCTTAGCCGCCACTAACCTATGCTTGTGTGCAGCTGAGGTTCTTTACTCACTTTCGCCAATAAATGCTTGTCGAATGGACGATGCAAACAGTCCGGGAGCTCGGAGAGGGCTCGCTCAAGGAAGCCCCTCCTGAGCTGTGTTTTGGGGGATGCGTGGGCAATTTCCAGGGAATGCTACACAAACGGAAGAGCCTAAGCAACGTGCTGGAGATTAACACAGTATGTTTGGCAAGCTGCAAGCTTTGCAATAGTTCTGGATTGTGAAATTTCCGAGGGGGTTTGGGAGATGGCTGGCGCATACCAGATGCTCTGGGAGTGTTTCTGTCCTCGGTGGTCATTTCATTCTCCTTTCTGGGCCTCGTCCGCAAAGCCATGTATGCAGGAGTGGAAAGTGCTTCCAAGGGAGCTGGGCCAGAGTACGTGCTCGGGAAGTGGTGGTCACTGCCGTTATGACTAACGACCACACCTAGCTTGCTTCCCAGGGCTCCGGGCAGCCTCAAACAGGACGACACATTAGGAGTTCTTTGCAAACCGAAAGACCAACACAACCTCAGGCAGAAACAAGGATGTGGGGCTCAGGGAACCCTCTTTTGTGGATGTCAGGACAGGGGAGCCAGCCAAGGGGACAGGCCCAATGGCTCTGGCACTCTGGGACAGGGACGATAACTGGCCTGTTCATCGATCAAATGAACCAGTGGGATGAGTGACAATGTCAGGGTCCGTTTCCCATCTGTGATCAGCCTTGACTCCAAGCCCATACTCCACACCCAGTTTTCTGGAAAAGGGAAAAATAGCTCTCAGGGGCCACATAATACAATACCCTTGGATGCCCCTGGCTGTTTGAGACTGTCTGAGAGGCCTTTATCACTGTGCACAGCGCACAGCGGCTGCCAAAGTCAGACCTAACCCCTTCCCAGGAAATTCTTGGCTCTGCTTGTGAGCAGCCGTCTGGTGGAATTAATTTCAGCCTATATGATGCTAACGCTGTGCAAACAGAGACATATAAAACAGTCCTCCCAAGGCTTTGCATGGCCATAAATACTGAACCACGCTTAACTTATGCGCGCTGCAAGGCTGCCCTTCTGCAGGAAAGCATAAAGCCATCCCTTGTGTGGCTGGAGCGGTAAGCGGCTCCTGGTGCCCCCAGGCCTCATGAAGGGAGCTCATTCCCCCTTCCCAGCCTCCTTCATCCTTCTGCTTGGACTGTGGATTTCCAGACAACCAGGCCCTAACCTGTATCCATGGGACAGCCAAGGGGTGGGGGACCTGCAAGGGCTGTGGAGCCGGGGTAGAACCGTCTTCTCACTTCCACGGCAACTACTGGGGAAAGGGACCCTTGCGGGTAGAGGCCCTGCATCCTGGAGTCACAGCGCTATGGTCTGTCAATGCCGGAAAGAAACTTTGAGATCATCCAATTCAATCCTACAAGTGAAGAGATTTAAAATGATGCAGCCAAGGTCACAAAACATGCTCATGGAAGCACCTGGACCTTGACGTCAGATGTGAGGGACAAGGTCAAAGATTTGGAGTCACATGTCCCAGTTAGAACCCAGGCTCTGCCAGTGCCTTGCTTTGTCACCTTAAGCAAGTTATTTCAACTCTGTGCCTTAGCTTCCTTGCTCATAAAATAGATGCGCCGTGGGAATTCTGGGAGGATCAGAGGAGATGGTGTCTGTTTGGTGTAACTATGGTGCTCAGCAGAGGCAGAACACCCCATAGTGGTAGCCGCTGTCCGTGTGGCCCTGAGTAAAGGCGGACCTTAGTGTCAGTCTTTTTCGAGCAGAGGCGAGGACTTGGGCCTAAGTGGTCTGTCGGGGAAGGTGATCCCAGTGAGGAGGCATAGGGAGCGAGGCGAGGGAGACAGGGAGGGAGGAAAGAAACTAACGTGCGCTGTGTGATTGTCTTTGTTGATTCAAGCTAGAACAAAATACCACAAACCGGGTGGCTTGTAAACCACAGAAATTTATTTCCCATGGTTATGAAGGCTGGTAAGTCCAAGACCAAGGCACTAGGAGGTTCAGTGTCTGGAGAAGCCCTGCGTTCTGGTTCACAGGTGAGGCCTTCTTGCTGCATCCTCGTGTGGTGGAAGGGGCAAAGCAGCTGTCTGGGGCCTCGTGTACCCCACTCGTGACCTAATCATCTCCCAAAGATCCCAGCCTCTGATAGTCATATTGGCAATTAGGTTCCAACACTTGGATTTTGGTGGGACGCTAACACTCACACCACAGCAGTTATCACAAGTGCTGCCGTGGGCTTTATGAGGAATGTTGTACGACTTCATCAAGGATATAAAAGAGACCTAAATAAATGAAGCAATAGAACGTGTCAGCTACAGGCAGACCCAAAGTGGAATTGTATTCAGGTAGGGTCTGATCAGGGAAGGAGAAACCACTCTGGGAACTTCAGATAGGAAGAGGTGTGATGTGGAAATCAGAGGTTGTCACAGTCTTTGGAAAACCGAGGGAGCAAAGCCCAGGAAGGGACTGTCAGGAATTCTGCAAGTTCACAGGGGACCACAGGGAGGGCGCCTGGGCCCTGGGGCTTCCCAGACAGATGCACAAAGCTGCCGTCAAAACTCCACACCTGTGCTCTGTGTGCCCACAGAGGCCTCCAGAGAAGAAATACTCCTTCTCTTCCTTCCTCCAGACCTCATACGGGTGCCTCACATCTGTGGACTCTAGCTGGGCCCCAGGGGAAGGAGATTTGGGACATGCGGTTTGTGGGCTTTGCAATCCCGTGGGGGAGGGAAGGGCTTAGGGTGGAGAGGCCGGTCCTGAGAATGAACGCACTTTGGCACTGTCATAGAGGTGGATCCCCCACCCCCAGATTTATCTACAAATGCAATGAGATGCCAATTAAAACCTCAAGAATTATAAGATTCATAAGATGAATAACGATCTGAGGCTAGCCAACACGTGGTTGAAGAAAAAGGAGAAAGAGGAACCCGGGAAGGAGGAAGGGTACAGTGGTGGGGGGTCCCCAGGGCACCCCCGCCCCCATGTGGTGGTTCTCTGGGAGGGCTCGCAGGACTTGCACAGAGTTGCTCTCACAGCTGTAATGTATTGCAACACAGGACACAAAACCAAAGCAGAAAAGGGAACATGCACAGGGCAGAGTCCAGAGGAGACCAGGTGCCAGCTTCGAAGGGTCCTGTCCCAGTGGGGCCCGGGCCTCGCTGGATTCCTCCAGCGATGCGTCATGGCGACACATCTACCAGGGAAGGCCGAGACTTGTTGTCTGAGGATTTTAGTGGGGGCTGGTCACGTAGGCGCCCTCCACCTGACATGTTCCACATCCCAGACTCCCAGAAGAAAAGCAGGTGGTCACCATGAGCCCATTGTTTTACAGATGGTTTAGACACAGTGGGCCACTCCTACCAGTTCTACGAACTGTGACGATCATCCTAACATATGAGTTTGCAGACCTCAGCCCAGGGCCAGCCTTGCAGGCAGGACTTTCGGAGGAGGGCGGGTGCAGGCCTGCTCTTTTCTGCACAAAGGGAACAGGCCGTGCCAGATAGAAAAACTTATTATTAATAACACTCTATTAATGACAGTGTAGTGTTGGCCCAGGGACCAGACATTGGTTCATAAATAAGAATAGAGAATGCCAGAGGTAGAGCCTCCCACTCACATATAGAGGTACAAAGTTAGCATTACAAATCATTGGAGAAAGTAGTATTTAAGAAATGGTTTTGTGACAATCAGGAAGCCTTACAAAAATAAATAAAATTGGATCCCTTCCTTACTGCATTTATAAAAAATATATTCCTTCTCAACAAAAGACTATAACATGAAAAATAAAAAAAAATTTAAAAATAAAATATAAATTTAGTGAAGGATATCTTAAAATGAAAAACATAAAAATGGGGAAAAGTTCATGATACTGAATTTGGCAATGATTTAGAGGATATTACCTGAAAAGTACAAACTACAAAAAAAAACAGGTAAGTTGTACTTCATCTAAATCTAAAACTTTTGCGCACAAAGGACATTATCAATAGAGTGAAAAGGTAGCCCATGGAATAGGAAGAAAATTTGCAAATTATATACTTGATAAGGGATTGATATCCACAATAAAGAACTCCTACAACTCAGAAACAACAAAAACAAAATCAAACAGCACAATTCAAAAATGCACAAAGGACTTGAATAGACATTTCTGCAAAGAAGATATATAAATGGCCAGTAAACACATGAAAAGAGGCTCAACATCACTTACCATTAGGAAAATGCAAATCAAAACCACAGTGAGATATCACTGCACACCGATTAAGATGGCTATCAGAAAAAAAAAAAAAAACAGAAATAAAAAGTGTTGGTGAGAATGTGGACAAATTGGAATCCTTGCACATTGCTCATAAGAATGTAAATGGGTCCCGCCACTGTGGAAAACAGAATAACAACTGCTCAAAAAAATTAAAAATATGATCCAGCAATTCCACTTCCTAAAAGACGAGGAAGCAGGGACTTGAGCCGGTGTCTGTGCATCCATGTCCACTGCACATTATTCCCAGTGGCTAAAAGGGTGGAAGCAGCTCAGCTGGCCATTGATGGATGAATGGATAAGCAAAATGCGGTGCACGCACACGCACACGCACACGCACACTCTGAAAGATTATTCCGCCTAAAAAGAAAGGAAATTTTGGTGTATGCTCCAACATGAATGAACTATGACAACATCATGCTAAGTGAAAGAAGCCAGTCACAAAAGGACAAATATTGCATAATTCCACTTGTATGAGATCCCCGCATGTCAATTCATAGAGACAGAAAGTAGAATGGTGGTTGCCAGAGGGTGGAGGAAGGAAGGATAGGGAGTTAGTGTTTAATGCGGACAGAGTTTCAGTTGGAAGATGGAAAGAGTTCTGGAGAGGGATGATGGTGATGGTGGCACAACAGTGTGAATGTACTTAATGCCACTCAACTACGGACTTTAAAATGTTTAAAATAGTAAATTTTATGTGATGTGTATTTTGTAACAATTGAAAAACACAAGAGACACAAATCACAAACATATGAATATGTGTGACTACCTAGAAATTTAATGCCGCTATGACAAAAAGCATGACAAAAATTTAGAAGAAAGACTCAGCCTGAGAGAAGATATTAGCAACCTTTAGAATAGGTGAAAAATGAAAATGGTTTTAAACCACAAGAAAAAGGCAAACAGTGTAATAGAAAATGAATGAACAAAATATCCAAGAGCAGTTCACAGAACAGAAAATCAATCAGTCTATAAACATATAGGAAGATGCTCATTCTCACTAGGAATCATGAAAGTGCAAGATCACACAGCGATGGCGCCATATCACTGTCACCAGACAGGCAAACAATGTAAGTCTGACGACACTGGCTCTGATGGGCCGTGGTGGGTGGGAGCTCCACACAGTGCCAGGGGAGTGGCTGGTAGAGCCACTCCAGAGCACTTGAGCAATATTTAGTGACATGGAAAATGCACATAGCTTGGAGAACATACTTGCAATGTACATAAGTGACAAAGGATTTGTATCACATATATGTAAAGATCTCTTCAGCAGTACCCACAGAGCCATCTGACGACTGTCATAGCCACTCTCTGATTCCTCATGAAGCCTAAAGGCACCAAAAAGAAAACCAAGAAGTCCCTCTGCCTCGAGCTGGATGGACTCTTAAGGTGGGAGGAGACAGAACGTATGGTTAGAAAGAGGTCAGGTTGTGTTTCAGTGATGGCTTTCCAATGTCTTGTTACATTACTGAAAATAATTAAAGGACAGATGATAATGCTTTAGTCCATTTGAGCTGCTATAACAAAATACCTGAGACTGGGTAATTTATAAACAGTAGAAATTAAGTCTCACGGTTCTGGAGGCTGGGAAGTCCAAGATCAAGGTGCAGCAGGTTGGTGTATGCCTGGTGAGGGCCTGTCTGTTCCCATTTCCAAGAGGGCACCTCGTTGCTGTGTCCTCACATGGCGAAAAAGGTGGAAGGAGATGAGCCCATTCCCTCTAACCCTTTTATAAGGGCTTTTGTAATATTGTGAAATATATATTTGGTTTTGGTCTTGTCCCAGTATCCTGGCATACAACTCCTAAAATCCTTGGACTCTTCCCAGTAAATGTCTTGTTGTATGCTAATGAGTTGACTATTGGCCGGCAGCCCCCAGGTAGCTTCGGGATGGGGGATGGTCACAAAGACCAAGGCAGGATTGGAGGGTGGGGTCTTTCAGGCCTCCCCTCAACCTCTGAGGAAGGGAGAGGGGAGGAAGGTTAAACCGATCACCAATGGCCAATGATTTAATCAGTCATGCCTAGTAATGAAGCTTCCATAAAAACCCTCCAAAACAGAGTTAGGAACATTTTGGGATAGCTGAACCCATGGAGGTTCCTGGAGGGTGGTGCACCCTGGGAGGACATGGGAGCCCTGCATCCCTTCCCCGTACCTCCCCCATGCATCTCTTCATCTGTATCCTTTGTAATATCCTTTATAATAAACCGGTAAATGTAAGTAGGTGTTTCCCTGAGATCTATGAGCTGCTCTAGCAAATTAATCAAGCCTAAGGAGCGGGTGATGGGATCCTCAATTTTTAACCAGTTGATCAGAAGCTGAGTGAAATACCCTGAGCTTGCGATTGGCATGGGAAGTGGGGGCAATCTTGTGGGACTGAGCCCTTGCCCGTGGGATCTGACACTGTCTCCAGGAGGACTCCAGCTGATGTCTGCTCCAGAACTGACTCCTTGCTTGATGTATGCCAGGGGTGGGGGAGCCCACACACATCTGGTGTCAGAAGTGTGTTGCGAGAGTATATTAAAAACTGAGTTTGTTTATTCCTGGATTCAGAGAGCCTTAATCCCATCCACAAAGACTCTACCCTCATGACTTAATCACAGCCTAAAAGTCTCACCTCTTAATTCTATCACATGGGAGATTAAATTTCTTTTTTGTTTGGAGTTTTTTGGTTTACTTTTTATTTCAAAATGTTACAGGGGTACAAATGTTTTTGGTTACATAGATCTCTTTTGTAATGCTTGAGTCAGGGTTATAAGTGTGCCCATCACCCACATAGTGTTCCTTGTACCCGTTTGGTAGGTTTTCACCCATCCCCTCCTCCTCTCTCCCACCTGCTTGATTTCCACTGAGTTTTACTTCCCTCTGTGCACATGAGTGCTCATTGGTTAGTTCCAATTTAACAATGAGTACATGTGTGTTTATGTTTCCACTCTTTAGATACTTTACTTAGGAAAATGGTCTCCAGTTCCACCCAAATTGTTGCAAAAGGCATTAATTTATCCTTGTTTATGGCTGAGTAGTACTCCATGGTATACATATACCACATTTTGTTAATCCACTCATGAGTTGATGGACACTTGGGTTGATTCCACATCTTTGCAATTGTGAATTGTGCTGTCATAAACATTGCAGCTGTCTTTTTGATAAAGTGACTTCTTTTCCTTTGGATAGATATGCAGTAGTGGGATTGCTGGATTGAGTGGTAGGTCTACTTTTAGTTCTTTGAGTAATCTCAATACTGTATTCCATAGAGGTTGTACTCATTTGCAGTCCTACCAATAGTGTGTAAGTGTTCTTTTCTCTCTGCATCCATGCCAGCATCTATTGTTTTTGTACTTTTTAATAAAATCCATCTAACAGGGATAAGGTGATATCTCATTGTGGTTTTAGTTTGCATTTCCCTGATGATTAGTGACACTGAGCATTTTTTCATATGTTCATTGGCAATTTGTCTATCTTCTTTCAAAAAGCTTCTGTTCATGTCTTTTGCCCACTTTGTAATGGGATTATTTGTTTATTTCCTTGCTGATTTGCTTGAGTTCTTTATAGATTCTGGTTATTAGCCCTTTATTGGATGTATAGCTTGCAAATATTTTCTCCTATTCTGTAGGTTGTCTGTTCGCTCTGTTGATTATTTCCTTGGCTGTGCTTTTTAATTTAATCAAGTCCCATTTATTTATTTATTTATTTATTTATTTTTGTTGTTGTTGTTGTTGTAATTGCCTTTGGGGTCTTAGTCATAAATTCTTTGCCTAGGCCCATATCTAGAAGAGTTTTTTCCTACATTTTATTCTAGAACTCTTATGGTTTCCTGTTTTACATTTAAGTCTTTTATCCACCTTGAATTAATTGTTGTGAGTGGTGAGAGGTGTGGATCCTGTTTCAGTCTTCTGCATGTGGTTATACAGTTCTCCCAGCACCATTTATTGAATAGGGCTTCTTTTCCCAAGTGTATATTGTCTGCTTTGTCAAAGATCAGTTGGCTATATGTGGATGGTTTTGTATCTGGGTTCTCTGTTCTGTTCCATTGGTCTATATCTCTATTTTTGTGCCAATACCATGTTGTTTTGGTTACCATAGCCTTGTAGTATAGTTTGAAGTCTGGTAATGTGACGCCTACATTAGAGATTAAGTTTCAACATATACATTTTGGGGGAAATATTCAGACTTAGAGAGATAGATAGATAGATAGATAGATATAGACAGATAAATAGATGGAAAGAATGAGTAAGTAAACAAGTGGGCCATGCATGGACCAATAATCAGAGTTTGTTGTAAAACAAGCATTATAAATAATTTAATTCTGTATACTAATAAAAGAAGTAAGAAAGGAAAGGAGAGGGAGAGAGGGAGAGAGGGAGAGAGGGAGGGAGGAAAATGCACATCCTCTCCATCCTTGGTCTATATGCTAGAAAAACTTTTGCACAAGACAACGCAAATAAAGATGTTCATGAAAGCATTATTTATAATGTCAAAGAATTGAAAGCGACATATACACCCATCAACAGGGAAATGGAAAGATCAGTGGTAGTGTTCTAATATGCATATGACTGAATACTGCACAAAAGTTAAAATATTAGCCAGATCTGTTTGGGTCAGCAAGGTTAGAGAGCAAGAACAAGGCCAAGTAGGAAAAAGACAAATTGTACAAAGATATGTACAGCAAGAAGCCCTTTCTGTAAAATCAGAAGCCCAGAAAACAGTATTATATATAGTATTCCTTATGAATGCATGCACACACTAACAATATGACAGCCTGGGTGGGAAGGTTACCCTCATATTCAGAAAATAGTCATCTCTGGGACAGTACAGAGAGAATGGCCCCAGAGAAGGGTAGAGATGGGACCCTAACTATATCTGTAGCATTTAATACCTTTTGAAAATAAAAATCTGTGCAAAAAGGACAAAATTTTAACATTTGAAAATTCTAGTTGTGGAGCATGTGTGTTTGTAATGTTGCTTTCAGTACTTTTTAGTGTTTAAAAGTTTTTTATTAAAAACCAAAAATAAAAAAAAATAAAAAGGAAAGGTGCAGCCTCCATAGCATCCAGGACCCTCCTGAACAGATCACAGCCACCTTCGTCAGTCCCGGCAGGAAGCCTGAAGCCCGACAAAAGAACACCAACAGGCACCTCTAGGTCCAGTGAACATAAACTTGGGCGTGTTCTCCTCCCCTCTCTGGGCCTCAGATTCCTCTTCTCTAATCGGAGCGGCAGAAGTGGGACTGCGGAGAGGGTTAAGTGGGGTCGACTCTGGCTCCGGCACACAGAGGCCGCGCGGCAAACGTGGGTCCTTCTGGCGGTCAGCACTGTCGTGCTGACTACTTGTCTCCTGTCCCCTGCACTTGCCAAATATGAAGAGAAAAACCAGCCGGCGTAGTAAACACTCTTCCTCCATGACCTTCCTCTCTCCACTTGGAGGTCAAGCCCCAGGACTTCTTAACTATAAGATGCCCAGTGGAGAACAAATAGGAATAAATCTCAGGCTTCACATTTAAAACTTGAGCCTCAGAGAGTGACTTGCCAAGAGTCACAAAGCATGAGATTTGGAGGAATTGGAATGAGTCTTCCGGACGGTTCCTGCTCTACCTTTAGCACAAACTTTGTTAACTGCGTTATGCTCGTTCGCAAATCTTCTCGCCAAGCTCAGTCATCTTCCAAAAAACCTCTCCTAGAAACCCCACCTCAGGTCAGTGGGCATGCTCTGAGCAAAGGCCACAGGCTGAGACTCATGTTCCTGACTCACGCTGACAAGGCTCCCGGGGCAGGGTCTGGCCCGAGTTCCCGTGAGTCACTAAAGCGTGGTCCAAGGTTGACACTTGGAGGGCAGTGTTCTCAAGTGTCTCATCAGAAAGCGCTCTGCAGGGACGGCTCAGGTTGAAACTGAATCAAACACAAATGGCCTTCGTGCCACTACGTATCTTTTGCACACATTTAAGTAGGCTGGACTTTACCAAACAGAGCTTCCCTTAGTTTTCACAGGAATATTGTCAAATGCGTATCGTGAATCTGCATTCTTCAGATGTGGGAACTGAGAGGGAAGGTCGCGGCCACGTTCTTACAGCTAGGGATGGGCAGAGCTGGCCCTGGAACTCAGCATTTCAGGTTCCAGAGGTTGCCTTTGGAGGTGTGGGGGCAGGGACTGATTGGGAAGGGTGGGAGAGAGGATTAGGGGACAATGTTCACACTTTCAACTCTTTGACTGGAACTCTCCTCAGCTCAGTGTCCATTTGCATCGTTTGCAAGATCTGCTTTCCAGATAACTGTGGGTCACAACTCCACAGAGTCTTCTGCCACTGTGTAGCCAGGGCCCTTTCCTCCAGACCCCCAGGGCGTGCTCCTCCTTTCCTTTCCAGTCTCCCCCAGCAGCACCGTTGGCACCCACGTTCCTATTAACAGTGCACTTGTGACGAGTTATTCTCTAAGACACTGCAGGTTTCTCTACTGTGCTCCGTACTGGGTCCCAGCTCCTCACAGCAAAGTTGTTAACGTCCACATTTCTGCCACCAGTGCATTCAGCACAATTTAGGCCTTTCCTATCATGCTCCCCAAAATTCTTCCCAACTCTGCCCATTGCCCACCTCCAAAGCCATTTCCACGTTTTTAGTATTTCTTACAGTGGCACCCGACTTGTGGTACCAAATGTGTATTATTTTTTCCTATTGCTGCTGTCACAAATTGCTATAATATTAGTGACCTAAACAACATACATTTATTATCTTATGATTGAGGAGGCCAGAAGTCTAAATGGGTCTCACTGGGCTAAAATCAAGGTGTTGGCAGAACTTCACTCCCAGAGACTGTAGAGGAGAATCCTTTTATTGCCTTTTCCAGCTTCTAGAAACTGCCCACATCTCTTGGTTCATGGTTCTATTTCTCTGTCTTCAAAGTCAGTAATGTTGGCCCAAGTCTTTCTCATATCACCATCTCTCTGATTCTACCATGTCTGCCTCCCTCTTTTGCTTTGAAGAATCTTTGTGATTATTCACAGTCCCCCTGAGATAATCCAAGATGATCTCTTCTTTTTAAGTTCAACTGATTAACAACTTGAGTTCCACCTGCAACCTTAATTCTCTTTTGCCATGCAACATGACATATCCAGAGGGTCTGGGAATTAGGAGTGGAAATCCTTAGGGGTCCATGCTCCTGCCTACCACACCCAGCCTGGAGAGAATTTGCAGGAAGTGGCAGGGAAAGTGACTGGTCTACATGAGCAAAAGGGATTCAGCTCAGAGTCCACAAGGCTAAAGCAGCTAGAGTTCACACAGAAGAGTACAAAGGAGGAGTGAGAAAATGTCAGGAATGTCGGAAAAAAAAAAAAAAAAAACTACCTTTGGCCAGGGAAAGAACCACTAGAAAAGGATTAGAGGGAAAAATCCCTGGGGCTCACTCAAATCCAAGAAGAGTTCCTCTTCCCACCAGCCCAGTGGAAAATCTTACCATTTGTGGAACAGCAGGTAGAATATTCAGAAAGCTTTTGCTTCAGTAGTGGGGAGAAATTTGCCCTAGAATAAGGGATGTTCTGGTCCTACCTAACAAAGCTTAAAAAAAAATACCTCTTCCTCCCCCCACCAATTAAACTGTTTTCAAGTAACTTACCTGTATCCCAAAGGAAAGCACAATAATATTTGTAGAAATACAAAAATATGCAGCACCCAACAAGGTAAAATTCACCATGTCTGGCATCAAATAAAAAATTACCAGGCATTCAAAGAAGCAGGAAAATATAATACATAATGAGGAGAAAGATAAATCAATAGAAACAGATCCAGAAATGACATGGATAATAGAATTAGTAGACAAGGGCATCAAAATAATTATTATAACTGTATTTCATATATTTAAAAATCTAGACAAAAGTTGAGCATATTAAAGAAGCAACACAAAAGATATTAAAAAGACCCAAATTGAACTTCTAGAGATTAAAATCACAATGTCTAAGATGAAAATTGCACTGGATGGGATTAAGGATGGATTTGATATTATAAAAGAAATAATTAATGAAAATTAAAATACAACAGAAACTATTCAAATAGACACAAAGAGAGAGAAAAGACCAAAAAAAAAAAAATAAATACGCAGATGTGTAATTGAAACCATGAAACAGAAGAGAGAGAAGTATGGGAAGAAAAAATATTTGAAGAAATAATAGCCAAAAATTTTCAAAGTTGGTTAAAACTATAAACTCACAGATCCAAGAAGCTCAGCACAGCCCAAGCACAAAAAAAAAAACTGAAGAAAATAACTCTGAGAAATATCATAAATTTATATGCCTAAAATCAGTGATAAAGACCAAACATTAAAAGCAACCAGAGGAAAGAAAGTGCATCACATACAGGGGAAACATGGTAAGGATGACAAGGAGACTGCTAATCAGAAATAATAAAACCACAAGACAATGGGAAAACATCTTTAGAGTGCCAAAAAAAAAAAAAAAAAAAAAAAAAAAACACCTATCAACCTAGAATTCTATACCCAGCAAAAATATCTTTTGAAAAATGAAGGCAAAATAGAAACATTTTAAACATACAAAAGCTGAAAGAATCCATCAACAGCAGACCTCCTTGAAAATAAATGTTAAAGCAAGTCCACTGGACAAAAGGAAACTAATACCAGATAAGTCTGGATCTTCACAAAGGAATGAAGAGCACTAGAAATTATAACTAATTATAATTATAACTATAGTGGCTTGTGTCTGTAATCCCAGCACTTTGGGAGGTGGAGACAGGAAGACCACTTAAGACCAGGAGTTCGAGACCAGCCTGAGTAATATAGTAAGACATTATCTCTACAAAACATTGGCCAGGTGTGGTGGCACAGGCCGATAGTCCCAGCTACTCAGGAGCTGCATGAGTACCACTGCACTCCAGTGCAAGGCCCTGTCCCAAAATAAAAACAAAGCAAATGGGAACAATCCAGATGTCCAGCAACAGGTGATCGGAGGAGCAAACTATGTCCAGCCACACGATGGAATGGACTCAGCAATGAAGAGAAAGGAACTAGTGACGAATGTGTCAGTACAGATGAAAAGCAACATGCTCGTGCTGAAGGAAAGGAGCCAGAAAGAAATGGATATACACCATATGATTCCATTTATACAAAATTCTAGGAGATGCAAAGTAATCCATAGTGACAGAAAGATCAGGGTGGTCTGGAGATGAGAGGGAATGAGGAGGAGGAGGGAGCAGCAGAGGGAGGGATTTGGAAGGAGGAAACCTGGGTGACAGATCTGTTCACTATCTTGATGGTGTTGATGGTTTCATGAGTGTCTACATTTGTCAAAACTTAGCAAATTGTACACTTTATATGCTGTTTATTGTATATTTATTATACTCAATAAAGTGGTTTAAAAAATCTTGTCCCGTGGAACTTTCATTCTAGTGACACTTAAAATAGCACAAATGAAGGAGTCAACCCAAATCCAAACACACGGGCTCTATCGTCACACGACACCTTGTATAATTACTTGTTTATGTGGCTTTTCCTTCTCCCACTAAGATGTGAGATTTCAGAGGACAGGGACTCAGTCCACTTTCATTGATGACATGTAACAAGATGAAGAAAAGCTCACTCTATTGGAACCAAGTTCCTCCAAGAAAGACAGTCACGCTTGCTGGACAAATGGCTCCCTGAGCCTGGCTGGGGTCAGGGAGTCCCTGAAAGGCACTGGACAGAACCACTGGCTCCAGGACTCAGAGACCTGGGGAAACTGCATGCGACAAGTTGGGGGCAGGCATGGGGTAGCCAGAGGGTGGGCGCACCTCGGGCCTCCTCCCTGCCATTGCCATCTCCACCCCCAAGTTTTCCGTCTATGCTGCAAGGCTGTGGAATGCCTGGGGCCTGCGGATTTCTTGTTCTGGAGTAGACTTGGTGAAGAAACAGCTGTGTGCGTCAGAGTGACGTGGGAGAACGAATGAGGATGTACCAGACTCTGGGGAGATTTGGGGTTTCCTCAGACCGTGGAATGGGAGTCTGAGGCACTCCTCCCTGGGTGTCAGTGTTGAGGAGGTGCCCGTAGGGAAGCGAATGTCAGCATGGCTTTAAGGCTTGGAGATGCCCGAGGTTACAATGTGAACAAGCCGAGGCTCTTGCTCTCACCACCTTTCTGCGACTTTCTCTCAAAAGCTCTGTGCCCACAGAGAGAAATCATTACATTCTTTTCTTCATGGTGAAGCATAAACATTGGAAAGAAAAAGAACAGAATAATAGCAAGCTCCTCCCCCATCCCAATTAGCTGCAGAGAGAAGCTGGCTTTTCCCAGGGCTGGTGCGTGCCCCACGGCCTCCTGGAATCCTGGGGTGAATGGCTCCAGATTTGGGGGACGGCCCCTGGGTGGGGATATAGGAGTCTGGGGGAGAACTGGCCAAATAAATAGGGCATTCACACGCGGGGCTTTGTGTGCTGTTTCAGTGCAAATTAGCAATTAGCAGGGACTGGCACTGGGCCACCCCTCCTTGCAAGGCCAACTGGCAGCGTGTGTCATTTGGTTTTTGGCTGGGGACCCACGGGCTGGGTGGCAGGGAGTAGGCAGTGTTGAGGCTGGACCAGAAGCATCGCAGGCCTCCACCTCGCTGACTGCTCTGGCTCCTGGGCTTGGTGCTGAGGGACGCCCCGCCCCCCCATCGCAAGCTGCCTTCTCCTGCAAGGAAGTAGGGTACCAAGCAGGGCAGGACAGGGCTCGGGGAGCCTCGGGTCCACCATTGCACTCAATGGAAGGAAACAAAGGAAGAGTGAGTGCTTCGCATAACCTCAACCAGCTAGGGAGGGCTGGAGCCAGGACCCAGATTCTTCTGCTCCCTAATTTAAGACACTTTTCTGAAACCAGAGGTTCTCAAACTTGAGTGAGCCTTAGCATGCCCTGGAGGACTTGTGGGAGCACAGGTTACCGGCCCTGCCCTAGAGTTTCCGATGTGTTGGCATTTCTACCAAGTTCCTGGTGATGCTGACGCCAGTGGTCCTGGGACCACACGTCCAGGATCACCACCCAGAAACATGTCTTATAAGGTAACAAGAGAGAACACTCCTTCCCTTATTCATACTCAAAATGATGGTGGGGTGTACGCAAAGCCCAGCAGGAAGAAGGGGGAACTAGGCAAATCATTTGATTGGCATCAGAAAGCAAAAGAAATAAGGGTTCAGAAGGATGATCTACTTCACCAAACAAGAAAGTTCGATGAACACAGAAATTTGGCAGATAATTCGTGTGGCCTGAGTAGAAAGCTGGAGAAACTGGGATTTTAGCAAAATAAATGATTTGCTGATGATCTCTCTGGAATATACGCAAAGAGACCGGCCTCACAGGAGACCACAGAATGGCCCTGCAGCCAGGGCCATGCACGCCTTCCTTTCCAGGGCTGTCCTGGCTTGGTAGCAACACATCTAAAGCTTAAAGATTTCCAACCTCCTGCTGGCTCCCCCATGCCCCCAGGGCCCAAGGAACTGTCCAGCTGAGCCACAAACCCTTTGCTTTTACTGGAGACAGTTGCCCAGACCTAAAGTTGCCAGATTTAGCAAATAAAAATACAAGGTGCCCAGTTAAATTTGAATTTCAGATAAACAATAAGTAATTATTTGGTCTCAGTCAGGAGTGGGGAACCTGCATTCTTAAGGCCACTTGTGGCCTTCTGGGTCCTCAAGTGCAGCCTTTTGACTGGATCTAAATTTTACAGAACAAATACTTTTATTTTTATTAATACATTTTGGTTCCTCTTTTATATTTTCATTTTATTTTTAAAATGAATGTATTTAAAATACCAAAGAATAAATTAAGTTTCAACAAAATAACCCTCCCAGATTGACCGGCACACTTAGAACATCAGTAAGCCATAAAGGCTACGTTGATAGCTGCTACACTCAGGATTTAGTTCTAACTTCCCCCGCCTGACTGGCGCCACTGCCACATGAGGCTGGTTGGGGAGAGTTTATGGGGGTCAAATACACCAGTCTGTCATTAACTTTTGACAACGGTGCACTGTGTTTCTGTTTGGAGGGGAATTTGTGAATAGTTGCACAGCTCGACAGTACTGTTTAATTCTGTCTGCTTAACAGCCCATCATGTCAAAGAAGACCAAGAGAACACTGAAGGAAGAAAACAGATTTTTTTAATGAGGATTGGGAATATTACCTTGTTTCTACTAAAAATAAGATGATTTGCTTGCTTTGTGGTACTGCAATATCAATATTAAAGAAATTCAATGCTCATCAGCATTGTAACACTCAAAAGGACTACAAATATTTTAAATTAGAGGGAGAGGTATGAAAGGTTGAATTGCAGAAATTAAAAGATGAAAAACAAAAACAAAGACAATTATTTCAAGCAGCAATAAGACCTAGAAATAATGCCACTGAAGCAACTTATAAAGTAGCTTCTATACTCAGAAAAAAAGGAAAGGCATTCAGTGATGTAGAAACTGTGAAAGAATGCATTATTAAAGTTGTAGGATGCTTAGACCCTGATAACGTTTCAAGTATTATACAAACAACTGCCTCTTTCAAGAAGACCCATTGGCAGCATGAATTAACCTTCAACCTAACCGAACAAATTTCATGCAATACTTCAAAAGGAAAATATATATTATTCAATCAGTTTGGATGAATCAACTGATACTACTGACTCAACACAGGTTTTGTACTTTATTCAAGTCATAAGAGAATATTTTCTTTGCTACAATGAGTTACTCTCTTTGGACACTCTTATAAACAGAACACTGGGAATAGATACCTTCAACAACTTACAAGATAAATGTGGTGAAGTTAGACTGAATTTGGTAAATTTAGTGAATGTATGTACAGATGGTGCACCTTCCATGACAGGAAAACATGAAGGGTTTATTGCACAGATAAAAAAAAAAGTATTAACTGATCCAGATGCTCTCATTTCTTTTCATTGTATCTTACATCAGCAAAATCTCTGTGCTACAGCTACTATTTTAAGTGGCACTTTGCAACAAGTTATAAGTATTGTTAACTATATTGGTGCAAATGCAACAGGGCATCCTCAGTTTTGCAACATGCTAAAGTTGAACCATGAGGTATCCAGAGTGGATTTGCCGCATCATTCTAAAGTGTGTTGGCTATCGCAGGGGCAGGTGTTAGCAAAAATTTTATCTCTGTGTGAACAGATAGCTAAATCTTGTGAAGAACAGAATCAGCAATGTGAATTATTGAAAGAAGATTTATATAGGAATGCAGCATTCCTCTGTGATATCGTGTCAAATCAAAATGACTTGAATATTTCTTTGCAAGGTAAAACTAAGCCTATATATGTTATGCGGCAAAAAATCCAAGCATTTCAGAAAAGGTTATCTTTTTTCAAAACACTTCTTTTTCAAAAGGAAATTTAAGATGAACATTTTCCCCAGTTAGCAAAGGTCATTGATGAGCAGCGTGACATATGCAAATCATTTAAAAAATAGTGGCTGTTATAGACCTATTAATTGGAGAATACAATGAAAGGTACACTGATTCTCAGAATCATGACATCACACTCAAATTAGCATTTTAGCCTCACCTAGTTGATATCACCAAGGCACCTAAAGAACTACAGATGGAATTGATTGAATTCTCAGTAGATGACATTTTAAAGTCATTGTTTGATGTTAAGAACGATCCAATTGAAATATGGAAAAATGCAGTAGAATACCTACGCCTTTGGCAACATAGCCAAAAAACACTGTCTTGCTTTTCAACCACTTATTGCTGTGAATCTACATTCTCCTACCTGGCCCAAATCAAGATGCCAAATCAAAATTAAGGTCACAAATGACTGATGTTCATCTAGAGGATCAACTGAAACTGCAGACCTCCATGCTGCAACCAAATATCAAATATGTTCCAATAAAAAGCAGACACAATAAAGTCATTAAAATGTTAGCTAACTTTAAAATTAACAAATACTTTTCATTTTTTGAAATTATTAAGTACATAGTAGTCAGATTTTTACAAAATAATGTACGTTTTTAAGTACATCTAATTGAAGTTCCTTGAATGTGGCCTTATTTGATTATAGCTAAATTAATGCGGCCTTCCAACATGAAAAGTTTCTCCACCCTGGTCTAAGTATTCCCAAATAATGCATGGAGCACAGACTAAACCCTTTCCTCTGGCAACCCTACCCATCTCCAGCCCATTTCTGCTGACCTGCATCTGACCCACAGACCAGCCTTGCCCACCTCTGTGGAGGCAGATACTCCAGATCAAATTATTTCATCCATCAAAGTGTAAAGAACCATGTCTGGCACAAGGGTAGTACTCAATGAATAGCAGCTCTCCTGTCTTCTGTGTGTACAAATGTCCTCCCATTTAGTTCACATGTCACCTTGCCACATTATCATAATTCCATTTTACAGATGAGGAAACCAAGGCTCACAGCCAGCAAGGGATGGAGCAAGGTTTAAACCACACCCACTCTTACTCCAAAGTCAGTCTCCCTATACTGCAGCCAACACCACATTTCTGCACGGCTGTCACTGTCCCCATGGATTGGCACAGGTGTGTGTGGGTTAGGCTCATCCAGGCTCTCCCTAGACTACCTTGCATGGAGGCAGGCTTGGCCTTAGCCTGTTCCGTGTGTAGATCTTGGTGTTTCACATGAGGAGAGTGACTCAGGGAAGTGGTAGATATTACAGTGAAAGGAACATAGACTTAGGTGTCAGCCAGACCAGGCCTTCAATCCTGGCTCGGTCACCCCCTGGCTGTGTGACCTTTGACAGGTGTCTTAACCTCTCTGAGTTTCAATTTGCTAACCTGAAAAATGGGACCAACCATGTCCATCATTCCTGCTTTCCTGGGCTGCTGGAGACTGAAACAGAATAGTTGGCAGCAAATTGTTTTCCAGATTGAAAGGAGCTATCATGGGGATGTCAGGGTTTCCGGTGAGCCCTGGGGTCTCAAGGCATGGGTCAGAGCTCAAGGTCCCTGAAGAGGCTGACTCTGAGGTGCTGAGCCTGAGACTGAGGTTTTCCAGGTCTCACAGTGGCTCTATCAACCCACGACAGCAAAATGCCCCTCCTGAGATGTTTTCGCATGATGCCTTTTAGTCATCGTTTAAAGAGTGTTGCAAATCTGTCTTTTTAATTTACTTGAATGAGGTCATCTCATCTAAGATGCTAATTATTGTCAGGGCCACCAACCATGCTGGTTTGCCAGGGCTAAAGAGCTTCCTGGGACACAAAACTTTCAGTTTTATAACTGGGACAATTCCAGGAAAACCGAGACAAGTTGATCTCCCTAGTCACTGTTGTTTTTATCATTATTATCAGACCCCTTATATTTGGAATCTTCTTACTCTTTGTATCTCCTCCTATTGCATTTCTTAGCCCCTGCCGTCACTTCCTGTTCCCAGCAATTGTCCTTGCTGGTAAGCACTGCGTGGTGCCCAAATGGCTTCATGGCCAGTGTTTGTTTGGACCCTCACACTGTCCCCGGGAGACACACACTGCAGTTCCTGGGGGCTCTGGGCTGGGAATTAATACGCCTCTGCCCCAGCCCCCCGCAGGTGTCCTTGAGGGATCTGCATTTTCTCCACCTCTCAGCTCCTGGAGGTGGCCAGATCTCCAAGCTGTTCCCAGGCATGAATGACAACCAAGACAGAGGGAAACTCTTGGGGAAAGAGAAACATCTGGGTCCCTTCACCCCCTTCCACAATGAGGGTTTAATGTGGGCAAAATTGTGACTCCCTTCTGTGAACCACGTGCCAACAACAGCCTTCCAAGGTGGGGTCCACATTCCCCGGGTGCCCCTCTCTGGAGCCAGAGGAGCAGAACAGGCATGTTCAGCCTGAGCGTAGAACCTACCGCAACTCAGAAGGGTAATTAAAAGCACGAGGATGCCTAACGCAGCTCTCCAGCCATGGAGGGGCATGAATTAGACGTGTCGCTTTGTCGCTTTGTTTGCTCATTAATTCAAGCCAGACATTGGGTTTTTGAGGAAATATAATGTTCTCGGTGCTCCGAGAGGGACCACAGAGGTTGGAAAATGGCCTCTCAGAACTAGAAGCCTCTTGTCCTGGAAATGGAGCCGATGGAAGTCCGGAAGAAATGTTCTGGAGAGAGCTAGAGCTGGGTTAGAATACAGGCCATGCCTCTTAGCAAGGCTGTGCATTAGGCAAGGCTCCTGGCCTTTTCCTGCTCTGGGAAAGGGACTTGGGTGGTACCTAACTCACGGAGCTGTGACATGGAGAGGGAAGCTTCGACACTGCAAAGTGCCAAGCAAAACCTCAGGTACACAGCGGTGTTCGGAAGTGGCGCACGGCTTGCAGTAGTAATGGGGACTGTGGCCTGACCATGCAGAGTGTCTGCGTCCCTGTGTCAACGATGTTTGCAAGCAAAATCCAAAATCAAACATTTAAATGTGTTTATGTGATGGGCTCAGAAGTGATTTTTAAATTATTTTAATATTTCGTCTAGCCCCTTTGACCTGCTGAGACATCCAAGAACCTCTGGTCTTAACGTTACCAAGAACAACAATAATGATTGTGCAGGAGTGTTCAGGACACGCCAGGCACCGTGGCACGTGCAGTGCAGGTACCACCCGCTCCAGTGAATCCTCCCAGAGAGCACGCAGGAAATGTCAGAGGTAGGGAACATTTCTGTCCCTACATTTAAGATGAGAGAATTAAAGCACAGAGACCCTGAACACCTTGCACGAGGTTACGCTGGTGAAGGTGGGATTTGAACCCAGGCAGTCTGTCTCATGGTCCACATCCTAAACCATCCGGTCCGAATACAGGGCTCCAGGCCACGCCGCACGCCGCGTTGTGTGTGCTGGGAGTCCTTGTTTCTACGTGCAGGGACTAATGCCAGACGAGTTTGTTCCAACGCAGCAGTGACGTTTTCATTCCTGAGATAAGAAGATGCACAAAAAGGATGCATGGAGTTTTACGGATTTTACAACAAGAATGTCATCAGCATGAAATAGTGAGCGATGTTATGTTGCTGAATTTAACTATTCCACTCACCATCCTTCTTCCAAATCACCATTCTCCTGACCAAATCCGAGTCTTCAGTTGAGGGATGCTAGATAGCAGTTGGGTAGAGGGAAGAATGGTTCTTATCCCAAAAGGAAAACGGGAGAACTTGCAAGAAAGAAGCACAGAGTGGGGAAATCAACAAGGGGCCTGGCAGTCAGGTTACCTGGGTTCAAAGCTGCTCTGCCACACGGGGCCTGGGGTGGGAAGCAAGTCGCTCCAGCTGCCTGTGGCCAGGAGCCTCAGCACCTGCAGCGCGTCGCCCGCAGCTCTGGGGGCCCCACGTGCGGGATTGGCAGGTGTCTGCAGGGTCGGCTCCTCCTGAGGCTGTGCGGGAAGAGCCGGTCCCAGGTCTCCGGCTCCCCACAGCCGTCTCCTCCCGCGTCTTCCTTCTGCGCTGCCTCTGTGTCCAAGGGCCCTTTTTAGGAGGCTCTCATTTGTACTGGATTAGAGCCCACCCTGACGGCCTCGTTTCACCTGAATCACCTCTTTAAAGGTCCCGTCTCCAAATGCTCTCACATTCTGAGGTCCGGGGGCTTCGACATAGGAATGGGGGGCACATCTCAGCCTGTAACACTCACCACGTCCCCGCCTCTGATCTGCACCATGAGACTGTTATGTTCATTCCTCCTTCCCTTATTTGATTAAAAATTCCTTTGGATCCTCCCCAGGCTTCATGTTTTTCCAGCAGGCAACCAGCTTTTGTCCGTCTCGCATCAGGCGCTAGACCCCGTGCTAGGCTCGGGCAGAGCTCAGGGGCTCCAGAGGTTCCTCCAGGCAGGTGTGGAGCTCAGACTGTGAGCAGATGTCAGACAGAAGCAGGTTCTGGATGCCGGGGCAGCTCAGGGAACCACTTTCCTGCGGGGTCAAGGAGGTCTTCACAGAGCCCCTCACCTGGGCATGAACGCACTAGTAGGTGTTCACTCACTAGGGAAAGATTGGGCCTGGGGGAGGGATCGGGCATTGTGGGCACAGGGCTCCAGCCAGCTAAAGCCTGCAGTGAAAAACGGCTGTTGTCTGGCTTGCCAGCGCAAGCCGGGTCCCCGCAGGATGTCCAGCCTGCTGACATCTCTTTCAGCTGGGCTTCCAGCTTCCACCCCACCTTGCCACGGGTGCAGCCCCTGCCTCTGCAGCTCCTTGGCTCTTTTGCCCACACTGGGGCATTAAATGTAACGTCCATTCTATTGTCCCCCTTTTAAAGAGGAGGAAGCTGAGGCACAGAGAGGCTGAGTGATTTGTCCAAGATCACACAGCAGGTGAGTGGAGAAGCCAGATGCACTGTAGAGCTCTGGCCCCGAGCTCTCTCTCTTAGGAGGCGGGGCTGGTCCTTAGACGGAATCAGCTCAACCCTGCCATTCGCGCCAAGAGGCAGAAAGGGCTGGCTGCCGGGACCATCTGAAGGCCCACACCCCTGTGACAGAAGTGCGGTCTCAGCCCCAGCTGCCCAAACAGCCTGCCAAACAGACGGTCACGTCACGGGCTGGTTCCCTCACACATGGAGTCAACCAACCTCAAACAAAAATCATGAATCCCTTTCCTGTTTGACAGCTCGGCGGTCCACCTAGGAGGTCACTTAGCAGGTCCTCCTTTGCCAACCTGGCTGCTTCCGGAGCTCAGTTGGGCTTTTAATAAGGGTCCTGCAGGATGAAGTCACTCCCAGGGAAAGTGGCACAAGCGGATGGTTGAAATGTTCAGGGTTTAAATGTGCTAAGTGTTCACAGGTCCCCATGGCCTCCAGGGTGCTGAGGCCTCAGCCTTCAGCAGCTGCTCAGCATTGCTCTGGCAGACGGGCAATAGATGTGGCCACCACTCACTGTAAGATGCTGGCAGCACCCCACCCCCACTCCCACTCTATGCCCCCTACCCCAGATTGGCTGAGTGAGTGTGTGTGTGTGTGTGCGCGCGCGCACGAGACGGGGGTGGGGGGGGAGAGAGAGAACTTTCTGGCAAACTCAAGTTCTGCCACTAACTAGCTGAGTGACTCTAAAAAGTCACTCACATTTTGGGAGCTTAGTTTTCTCATCTGGAAAATGAGGGGTCTGGACAACATCAGTATTTTCAAACCCAGAAGAATCCTAGAAATTTCTGAATATGCTTGGCCTAATTTAAAATCCTGGGATTGATAAAAAGTGAATTCCATTCCAGAAAGCATCACCATGGTCAGAATTAACATTCACCAAGCCTGGTAGGGTACAGGACGTTGCCCTGGGAGCTGGGGCACTCAGAGGTGCTACATCACTTTGCTCCATGCCGAACTGTTAGTGTCTTCACAGAAGTTTCAGTTAACTGACAAAGCAATCAAATCACAAGTGTTTAATGCCACTGTGGCCCAGGGGAAAAGCCAGAAACAGCCTAAGCTTGTCTCTGAGTTCAAACCCCAGTCTCTCTGAGCTCAGAGCCCCACCTACAAATCGTGGATATGAATGCCGCCCTCAGAGCTTCTGAGAACTGAAGGAATTGACGTTTGGAAACACTGGGCACATTTGTAGTCATCAATAACATGCCAATTTCTCTCTTCTGAGATCATCAACGTTTAGGGACACTCACGGAGAGTGAAGACAAGAACTTTGGGGTTAAAGAATTGTTTTCCTTGGCTGGGGAGAAAAGACAACACTAAGTGTTGAAGAAAACATCTGCGGGGGGTCTGGAGAGCTGAGTGACCACTCTTCAGATCAGGCAAAACGCCGGCTTCCCAGGTGCCCCTCCCCTAAGTATTTTTCTAGAGTTTCCCCTTGGAAACCAATCTTAGAACCAGAGAAATGTTTTTCAAATACATCACTGTTGTTGGTAATTCATTCGTTCATTCGGCAAACACTCACCGAAGTGAGTACTATGTCTTAGTGTTTGTGAAACTGCTGAGAACCGAAACTGTGACCACGACAGTGCCGACTGCCCTCGGTGTCCACGTGGAATTCGCGGGATCTGGGCATCCTTGGACGTGGGCATCCCGGGGATCCTGGAGCCAGTCCCCGTGGACGCGGAGGGCAGACTGTACTCCTGTTGTTGCCATGTTGTCATTGATGCTGTGGTTGTTGCTTTCAGTATTGTTGAGAATGTTATCCCTGTTCTAAAGCATTCAGTACTTTGGGTTTGATTATTTTTAAAGTCGAAAGTTGTCTGGAGCCAAACATAGCAACGCAGAAACTGACGAAGGGAGTCACAGCAGGGAGACTTCCCGGTGCTCTTCATAAAGCGCGTTCCCATAAACTCGCTTATGTTACCCTGGCAACACCCCTGTGAAAAAGCAATTATTTTTCCTATTATACAAATGAGAAAAATAGGGCTCAGAGAGAGCAAGGGTCTCTTTGGAGGTCGCACAGTTAGCAAGTGGCTGCGCTGTCCCCTGATGCAGTAACCTGGCTGATGACCTCACGACGACCAAAGGTTTCATTAATAGCCTGATTCCTTACCCCTCCCAGTGGCCATACTGTCATGTAATTTTTTAAATTTCTCCCCCCAAAAGAAGGCCACTTCCCCACAATTTGACTTTGGGTTCAGCCGTGTGGCTTGGTCGAGGGAAGGCTGGTAGGTTGACATGGCCAGTGGCTGGGACACGTTTGGACAGTGTGGTGTCTGTGCCTGTCAGGACCTGGTTCCTGGAAGGGGCTGAGAGGTGTGGGGAGCCGAGCTGCCGGGAGAGCGTGCTGAGAGCGGGGCGCCGCCAGCCGCCCTCCAGGGGACCTGCGAGCTCGGGAAGTGCTCGTGGCTGTGAGCTGGGGAGATGCTGGGCCTGCTTTCTGTGCAGCACTGTCGTGGCAACATGTATCATCTTATCCTGCTTTTAGGCCACAGTGGCAGCTACAGTAGGGACAAGCTCACCTCAACATGAGGTTGAGTACCCCCAGGGCTTACCCAGTGGCTAAGACGCCAGACAAATGAGGCATGTGTTCTTGGAGCATCTATCTTCCTAGATAAGTCATTCAAAGCATTACTTCTATGCTAAAAGCAGACTTGGTTATAATATACAGCAAGATAAAAGATCTATATGAATGAAGATAAAACATTGGACTTAAATTACATTGTCCTCTTTCGAAGAGACCACTGTAAACTTTCCTCCCAGAACCCCCAAGACTGCCTGGCTCTTTGGCAGAAGTACTTCCGTGGAACAATGAAGCACTGGTCTAAATGTGGACCAGCAAGCACTGGGAGAAAGTCATAGTGTTTTCCAGCTGCATGACCCTAGCCAAGTCACCAGCCTTCAGGAGCCTCTGTCTTCTCCTCCATGAGAATGGCCCACGCTCCAACCTAGGGGTGTGAGGAAAATCACAGAGCATAAGGGAATTTATGTTGCAAGTATAAAGTATGGATAACGTTTATGGCCTAATAAATAAATAACAATAACAACAACAACAAGTGTCTGTTTGGCACAAACACGCCTCCCCACCTTCCTGTAGCAATAACTCTGCTTAGAAACCCCGAGCAGTTAAGTTCTGCCTCCTGGAATTCAAGAGGGACCTCTGGAATCACGGCGTGCCCTTGCCAAGCCCTAACGATGGGTCCCACGCTGGCGCTACTCTTACTTATCATGCAGGGTGTTCACAGGGGTGGGTGGAGTTCGAGGCACTGTCAGAACCTGCAGGCAGACATGGTCTCTTCCCTGCAAATAAACGAAGCCTTGAAATATTATATTTTTTATTGTGCCGTGGGCTTTCTAAAAAATAGCATGCCTTGCACAATGTTTTCCTTTCCTTGCTTAAATGCTCTCATCCTGAGCAGGAGAGAACAGTGCATGGAAGAATTTGCAGGCAGAGGGATCAAGTGGGAATTTTCAGAGGTCGCTGGACCCTGTAGTATCTCTAAGTTCCACAGGTTCTGGAATCAGAGAACCTGGCTGCCCAAACACGACGGCCCAGGAGCTTCCACCTGCCTTCTCCGCCTCCACCAGCTGCCCACGCAGCCCCACTGGTTGTACATCTCAATGCCCCCATGGGCCCCTCCCCCAGCCCTGCAGCCCCCCCAGGCCCAGCCCCATTGCCCCATTGCCCCTGGCCTTGCATTTGCACCACGGCCTCGTTGCCAGTTCCCTCCCATCCAGCCTCCCCTGAGACAGAGTCCTCCTCCTGAACCCAGTGTCTCATGGCGTCTTCAGTGCCCTCCCGTTGTCAGTGGGCAGAAGTCCAACGTCCTTAGTTTAGAAGACAAAGACCGTTGCAGTCTGGCTCCAACTTTCCTACTCAGCCTCATCCTCACCCGTCATTCCCTGGCACAAGACCCGTCAGCCGTGCCAGTGTGACCCCAGTTCCCATGCTGCGAGGCCTTCTCCTGCCTCTGGTTAGGCCTCTGTATCTCCCTGCCCGCCTGGGAGACCCCGCTCAGCCTGAGTCCATACGATCATCTTGGGGAAAGTGTTCACTCATCGGCAGAAGTGTGCCAAGGCCCTGGGCCCCACACTGGCTTTAATGTTCGGCTATCACTGTCCTGAAATTTGAAGGATGCTGTCTTTTCCCCCCCATCCAGGTACTAACCGGGCCCGACCCTGCTTAGCTTCCGAGATCGGAGGAGATCGGGTGCCTTCACGGCGGTATGGCCGTAGACCATGCTGTCTTTTAACTTGTGTTTTGTAAGTGAAGTCCCTTGGAACAAGTGGGCAGAAGAGACACATGCGGCGTGTGCACACGCTGTTTCCTGCCACCCATTCCCACGGAGCACCCAGAAGGCCCCGGATTTCTGACGGATCCACAAAGCACTAGAGTTCAGCCAGACCCAAAGCTACAAGGCAAGCATGTGGCCTCCGGGACCAAGCGGCAGAGGTTCCAACAGTCCCAGAGGCCACACTGTTTGTTACAGTCGGCACTTGGATCAAATGCAGAAAAATGGCAATGGTGTTCTAAGAACCACGAGTGACCGAGGAGCCCTACCAGACCCTGCCTCGCTCACGTGGCTTCCCTGAGTTAGCCAGCCACTGACTGAAAACGATGACATCAGAGGAAGACAGGGCAAGCCACCGTTCCTTTCCTTTCAGTCCTGCTCGTCAGGAACGTGCAGGGAGAGAGCAGTGGCAGAATGTGCACGTGTCAAGAGGTAAAATAAAAACAGCTGAGGTCGTCTCGTGCCGCATTTCCACCGTTCTGGTAAGCACGGAGCTCGTGCGCCTGGGCCAGCCACGGGACACGACAGCAACACGCATTCCCTAGATTCCGCACGAGGTCGACGCTCTTGCATCCACATTTAAAATTGGCATCACACAATTTAAAGATAAAAGATACAATTCATGCTAATCACTTGGAGTCTTTACTTACAGATTGCTATTTAATAGTAAATTTAAAGAACACCATGGCAGGGCAAGAGAGAAATCACAAAGAAAAGATGATTTATGTTTTAATGGGTTTAAAAGCATTTTTCTCCATTTTTTGAACAAAGGCCCCCCCATTTCCATTTTGCACCCCAGCTTGCCTCACCTGGGGAGACAGACCCCACTGAGAGGCATCTCTGTGCTCTGGGTCCTGAGTGAGGACAGAGACGAGATGGACAGTGACAGCCGCAGACTGGTGAGCTCACAGCTCAGTGTCCATCCCTCCTTCCGGCACGAGGCTCACCGCACAGGCATTGCGCAGCCCTCCTGCCCCTAGACTATGGGCCCTCGGTGCCTGGGCCCTGGCACCCAGGAGTCCTCAGTGAGCGACCAGATGACCTTTGACTTGATACCTTCTCTTTGTTCACATGATTAATTAATTGATCCTTATCCAATGGACGCTTCGTTCTAGGGATGCTTGTTTTGAATTAAATGTCTTTTTGCCATTCCTTTTAAAATGCACACACTGAAATTGCTTTTGATTAAGGGAGTGAGGACATGAAGATTAATAAAAAGTGAGAAGTGCACAGGCCTCCTGCCAGGAGGTTTGTGGGGGTCAGTATGTTACAGACAGAGACACTGAGCCCCACCGAGGTTAGGTGGTTACCCCAAGACAGCAGCGGGGCCAGGATCCCAGCGCAGGCAGTCCTGCTGCAGGGCCTGTGGCCACCATGTGCCAGGCGCGGTGCTGGGACTGAGGGAGAGACGCAGTGAGGAGCAAATGCAGATAGGCACCCTGCCATTAGGGTCACCACAGTCTCCTGGAGGGGAGATGTCAATCAAACAGTCACAATGAAGATAAGAGTGCCCAGGGCAAGTCTCACAGCTGGGAGAAGTCACTGCAAGGCGCCTACATGGGGCTCCCTGTGGGGGAGGGTTTCCTAGGGAAGTTGCACCCACGCTGAGGTTGGAAGGACAAGTAGGACATGTGCAGGTAAAGTCAGGGGGTTGGGATAGAAATAGGGCTGCTAAGATACCCAGTTAAATTTGAATTTCAGATACACAACAAATAATGTTTCGCATAACTATTACGTTGCATGAGACACACTTATCCTAAAACATTACTCGTTGTCTATCTGATATTCAAATTAACTGCATCTCCTCCTGTTTTTGTTTGTTGGTTAGTTTTATTTACTAATAGTTTGAGTATCTGGCATACGGAGGTAGGAAGGGTATTCAGGACAGAGGGAACAGCATATGCAAAGTGATGGTTACAGGAAGAAGCTCAACGTCAGTAAGAAAATGCAGGAAGACCAGTGTGACTGGGCACACAAAGCCTCAGTTTCCTCGTCTGTGAAATGGGAGCTGCAATAGCACCTATCTCATAGGACTATGTATATGTAAAGTGTTTAGCATACAGCCCTCTCTTTTTCTACTGCCTCCAACCAGTTCTAGATCCTTCCAGACCCTTGCAATTGCCTCCTAACTGCCTGCATTTAGGAAAAGAGTGGTCAGATTCTGATCAACATTCTGAACAAAGAAGCCCTTGGAAGTTGAAGATTTTGTTTGGTGTCAAATTGAACATGTCCATGCTAGTAAACATTTTATATACTATTGATAAAATAACTAACATGCTTACTGGAAGACAATGACTCATGAGCGAGAATGGCTGCTACAGAGAAGCCACATGTTGCTAGAATATGACATCTGTTACGGCAGCCGAGGCCAAGGCAGACACCGACTTCTCCCTTCTGTGCAGGCTGGCCCGGCCCCCTCAGCATCCGGGACCTAAGCTTCTCCAGCCTGTTGTCCTGCCACCTCTGCAATGTCCTTTTGCAGTCTGCCTCTGATAATTCCGACATCCGAGACCTCTGCAGGTCTATTTCCACTGCCTGTGATTTCTGCTAGTTATTCCTCATGGGGTCCTTGTTTGCTTGTTTGTGTAAATTAAACAAACGAATAAGGAGCCACCCACAGCAAGTTTGTATTCCAGCCAGCAGGAAGGGAAGAAATGATTGGAGAGGCGACAACCTCTCCCTTTAAGGGCACAACTGAGCTCACACCCTTTGGCCAAAACTGTGACAGAGAGCCACAGCTAGCTATAAAGAATGCTGCAAAATGTACTCTTGGAGGATGGCCATGTGCTCAGCCAAAACGTCAGGCTTCTATTACCATAGAAAGAGAGGAGAGAGGGCATCAGAATACACCAGCAGTCTGCCAACAGCTGAGGCGCAAAAGCCACTGAAAATAGACTCAGCTGACACATCCTCCCATCTGGGCTCTGTTCTGCTACAAGGAATGAGGATACAGGGGCCGTGGGACCAGGGGGACTGGAAAGACAGGGATGCTGGGAGTAGCAAAACATAACAACAAATCTTAGGATAATTAGGACAAGCAGCTAAATGTGATGTTTAATGCCAGGCACAATGAAAGAGCAAGTTTTCCACTCCAGTTGCTCATAAATTCAAAACAGCTTCCAGGAAGAAGAAACAGCTTAAAAAATTTCTGTGACTATAAATATGGTCACAGACTATATTATAGATTGTATTATATATAATACAGATTACATTAGATGTTATCCATGTCTACATCTATCTATCTATTATACACACACACACACACACACATATATATAGAGAGAGAGAGGGATAGAGAGAGCTCAGCTTAGCTTATCCCTGGAAGAACATCAGAGTCAGATTATGTCACATAACAAGGGAAAACAGTTGATGTTAATGAGAAAAGTTACTACATTGTACTTATGTATTTGTAGTTCTCTTAAAATTGGTCCTTATTTTATGTCTGTATTTATGTCTGCCAATTACTGAGCAGTTGAATATTTGTGTTGCTCTCTAAATGAAAGCAGCCCCGTGTGTGATCTCCCCTCTCATTCACCCCCCTGGAGCTTTAGCGACGCCCGCTGACCCCAGGCCCGGCTCCCAGCCAGGGCAGGATGTGGCTCAGCTTCTCCCCCAGGAGCATGCGCACCACTGCTGGAAGGGTGTGACCACTGGGCATGCCTACTGCTTCGCAGCAGCACCACAGGGCCGAAGGCATTCTAGAACCTCCCTCCAGTGCGTATAAACAGTAAGGTGCTCCTGTAGAGGTGGGCTGGTGGAAAAAACACAGACTTCAGAGAAAGGCAGTCCTGGGTTCGAATTCTTGCTCCCCAGCTCCCCTGTGTGTGGCCTTGGGTAAAGGAGCTTTTCCTTACATGCAAAGCTCTCATGGAGGGCAGCAGCTGGCATGGTGCGGAGGTGAAGGCAACAGTCTTGGGGGCAAGGTGGACCTGGCTTTATCTGGGCTCTGACTACTCTAGGGTGACCATCCTGGTTTGCTCAGAACTGAAGGTTTCCAGAGATGCAAAGATTTCAGCCTAAAACCAGGACAGTCCCAGGCCAACCAGGACAGTTGGTCACCCTGCTCCCAGGCCAACCAGGACAGTTGGTCACCCTGCTCCCAGGCATGTGCTCCCTGGCAAGTTACTCACCCTCTCTGAGCCTCAATTGCTTTGCATACAAACATGGGCATGATAATGTCCACCTTGCAGGAGAGCTATAGGGAACAGAAAAAGTGCCCTTTACAGAGCAGCCGTCATCATCATTATTAATATTACTAACTTCTCCCCTCACTGCCTGTGCTTCTATCTTATAATGGCCAATGCCCTAAATGTACCAGGAAGGTCTGCACAGCCCCTCCAGGCCACTGTAAAGCAGCCAGCATGAAGGGCTTTCTCCCTGGTGCATCGTTTCTGTAGGGAGGGGTCCAGGAAGCCCCCAGCCTCCAGGGTCCCCACCTTTCCGGGCCTGAGTGAGCACAGACAAGGCCTTGGGTCAGTTATAAACTTCCCTCCAGCCCAAGACCACGTGGCCTTTTTCGTGATGGCCACTGCTTGGCTCTGAAGCTCTGAGACAACCCCAAGCACTACCCTGCCCACCCTCACCCTACCTGCACTGAAGAGTCCTTCCTAAGATTAATTACCAAGGGGGCGAATAAAAGGCCAGATACATGCTGGTGTTTCTTTGTCCAAGAAAAAAATCTTGCCATTCATTCCAAGTAAAATTGCTTCACCGCCCAGTGATCTCATCTGGCCCCCAGGCCTTGGAAGGAGCTAAAATGCTCAGGGCACAGCCAAGCGCAGAGCTCAGAGAAGGTGTGAATTTGCAAGAGTGTGGAAGCTCCATCCCCTTCTGGGCTCCTTCACAAATGACTGCCTTCCTCCCTTCCATGGGCAGGCTGCCTGCAAATCTGAGACTTTGGTGGAGACAAAGAAGGTGGTACTAAAGGGAAAATGCCAGAGCATTCTTTTCTAAAACAGTTTTTCTTAAAGAGGGAAACACGTGGATACTGACTCTGAGGGAAGCTTATCTGGAGCTAAACTCGTGCTGTGGTTCCCTCCCGAGGAAAGTCGTGGAGGAGATGTCAGATGGGGCCCGTCTTTCGGAAGTTACCAGAACGTTGCCTCTGCCCTGGCTGAGGCCACCTGGGCCGTGACGAGGTAACTGCCGCAGTCCCAGGAGTGACTCCAGGCATGGAAACAGTCTGTTATTGGAGTATCTTTGAGTAACTTAAAAAAATTAATCCAGAAGAATCTCAGATATTCATAAGCATTTCGGTGTCTCGCCACCTTAGGAGCACGTAGAAGCTTTCGTGAGACCCCCTCCCTGTGTGTCTCTCAGTAGTGAGTGGACCAGAAAGACAACCCAAGCCCGTGCCCCAGCCAGTCACAGGCGAGTGGCCTGGGACCACCATGGTAGATCTGGCTCAGCCAAGACCCCAGCCCTGCAGCTGGGCTGGACTCAGCCTCCCTTGCAGCCCACGGCCGAAGGAGAAAGATGACGTTGGAACAAACCAAAGGGTTGATTCGTGGGCCATCGGCCAGGCACTGTCCTAAGAACTGGTGTCGCCTCACACTGCCCTCCCAGCAGTGGCTGCCAGCACCTGCCCGTACCCCCCGGCCTGCCCTGGAGGTCCCCCCACACCTGAGCCTCCTGCGTCTCTGCCTGAGGCGTCTCTGGTCACAGAGGGAGGGTGAGTTCTGGGGCATTAGCCCCCGGGTTCCTGGCCCCCAGCAGCGACCTCGAGGCATGTGCACACACGCCCTCCAGGGCCCAGCCTGGGTGGGCAGCAGTGGAGCCCTGCTCACCTGTCTGACTGATGCCCTCCCCTCCCTGTCTCTCCCCTTTCCTCCCTGTGCTTCCTGGGTTGCCACCCGACTGAATCCATCCTCTGCCTCGGGGGAACCCTACCTAAGGATTGGGCAGCCTTAGTAATGTCCCTGTTTCACAGATGGGGTGGCCGGGTTTGGGGGCCTCCTTGACTGCAGAGGTGAAAATGGCGGTGGAGCTGAAGGCAGCTCTGAGCCGTTCCTGCCTTCCTTCCACGGCGCCACGTCGGGACACGTCGGGACAACTCACCCCACCTTAACTGCTCCTCCTTCTGGCAAGATGAGGGACTCACTGCAGCATAGGGCTACTGTTGTCATTACTAGGTGGCTATGACAAGGAAGTACCATGTCCCGCACATGACTCAACCAGCCCTCCCAGAGTACAACCTCCTTCCTGCCCTTTGTTTCCTCTGAGCCTAATCCCACCTTGTGAGACGGGCGGGAGGGCCTCTTTCCTACCATTCTGCCCACGGGACACAGGCCTTGGGATGTCACCTGACTTCCCAAAGGCTGCACAGCTAGGAAGTGGCAGAACTGGAAGGAACTGGAGTGCAAATCCCCATCTATATCGTGATTGGCCTGAGGCTCCCGCCCACAGCTCTCTACATGGCACTGGCGGGAGAGCCCGTAGCTCTAAGAAATCAGTCCTGGAGGAAATTCTACCGCCCATTCCACAGTGATGAGGGACTTTCATAAACACGAGTTGGTTCCGGAGAAGGAGTCTCTTGTTTAGAGTCCTGCTTCAACCAGCTACATCAGAAGGCCTCCAGGGAGCCAGGCCAGGTTGGATTCCATAGCATGCTTGAAAATTTGGGAGGGCCCAGCTGCTGGGGTGGCCAAGGAGATACAGGGGTAGAGACAGAGCCTTGGACGCATCCTGAGCCAGCACCCTTGGCTGCATCCTTGGGAAGAAGCTGACACCGAATCTGGTGGGACCTCCCGTTGCCAAAGGGGCTGTTAAGGCAGGAAATGGGATACACAGGCTTCCAGGAGCCGGCAGCGCCCTGGAAGTCAGCAGGTCCAAGGCTCTTACTCATGGAGCAGGGAAACCAGAGCCCAGAGAGGGCAGTGACTCACCCAGGGTCCACCCCTCCGTGGAACAGAGGGAGCCAGGGCTCAGCCGCATGAGTTCTGGCTCCCGCCCACTGCCTTTTCCCTACTCACCATTTTACATCTAGTAGGAAAATCGTCATTTCTCATGTTTGAGCCCATTCTGTCTTCATGGTGTCCCTGTTTGGATGGTAGAAAGGGACTATTTTTCTGTTTCCTAAGAGAGGAAACTGAAGCCGGAGTCACTTTGCTATAGCCACTGAGGGGCCATTAGCACCTGCTAGCCATGAAGGATCCTGGGACAACTGGAGGACGATGGAAAGGAAGGAATGAGGCTGGCCGGAGCAGGGGCCCCGCGTCCACACTGGCCTGGGCCAGAGGCTCCAGCTGTCTGACTCACAAGGATCTGTCTGCCTCAGACAAACAGGCTGCTCAGCGGGAAGGTTCTCGGGGCCCGGCCTTCTGCCCATTTCTGTGAGTCTGATCTTTGGGCTATCTGAGACTAACTTAAAACAAGGAGTCCAGAAGGATCTCAGATATTGGCAAGCATTCAGGTGTCTCACCACCTCCCGCACACCCACCCCCTCACGCGGCACCTCCCCGCAGACGCACATGCAGCATGGGGCTCACGGAGAAAAGTGCCGAAAGATCTCATCAGCTAAAACAACACGGTAACTTTCTCAGGTCTCCTCCCAATCCCATCTCTCATCTCCCACTGTGACGACCTACATAATAGACTGGAGCAGGAGGCCACATTCAACGTCCTTTGACAGTCCAAGGTTTCCAGCCGGTGACTGAGCAGGGCTTGACTTGGGTCTTCTCAAAGCCCCGGGGAAAGTGAGGTCTGACAAGGTCTGGGTGAAAAGTTCAGGGGGCGGAAGGTAGGAGATTTGCTCTCCTAGTAGCCAGGCCAGCGTCTCCCCACCTTTTGTTGGTCCATTTCGTCTTTGGAACAGAGTCAGAGGACGCTGCTGCAGCCCGCCTGGTAGCCCTCTGCAGTGCGGGGGCTCGCAGCCCGGGACGAAGCCAGAGGCCAGCGCAGAGCCGTGGGCGGGGGCTCTCCGGGGAGCACAGAGCAGGGTGCAGCCGAGTCTGCCTGGGGGGCAGGGGAGGCTAGGGAAGCCTTCACAGAGGAGGTGATGTGAGCTGAGGACCGTCACTTACGCGTGTGGATGGACGACCACAGTCTCATCCTGCTGTCTCTCGCCGCAGAGAAAGAAGAGGTGCGGCCAGGTGAGGGAGGCAGGGAAGGATGCCAAAGGCTGAGAGAACAGGGCCTCGTGCTTGTCCTAGTACTAGAACCTGGGATGTCCTAGGACTCTAAAGCCTAGACTATTGGGGAAAGTTTGGTAAGAGAGGAACCACAAGAAGTTGGATGTCCTCAAACTGTGGCCAGTGTGAATGGGGTGGCTGAGAGGGAGGGCGGAGAAAGGAAAAAGCGACACAGGAGAGACTGAGGCGCCAAGGACAGCCAAGGTGTGCCGGGCAGCTCGGATGTGCCCGCACTGCTCTCGGCACTCTCCACGCACGCTCTCACCCAGGCCTCCCGGGGCCCCCGATGGCGGGACACTGGGGCTTGGAGAAGGCTGGGAACACACCCGGGATCTCACAGCTGGGAGCCGGCATCCCAGAGTCTGCCATCTGGAGAGGGACCCAGTGCCCTGTAGGCTCTCACCTCCGGCCAACCCTTCAGCCCAGTTTCCTCCTGGCCCGAAACGAACACATTCCTCACTCGCTTCCCCAACTCATCAGCATCTGACACAGCAGCAGCACGAGAAAGGCCCAGAGGATCCGATGCGCTCTGCTGGTGACGCCAGCTTCTTAATGTCACCCAGCTGTGCAGAGAGCGGTTGGCCGGGGACCTGGCCCGGGCCACCGAGGCACCATGATGCAGATGGGCTGGACAGGAGCAAGTGAGTCACAGGCCTCCAGCAGCCAAGCAGCCGTTGCGCCGTGGGCTGCACGCGGGCACAGAGCGTGTCGTCAGGAAGCTGCTGCTGCCAGGCACCCGCTGCCTGTGACGTTGCTCACACTTGCTTTGGGCCCTGGGCCTTCTACCCTCTGAGAGCTTCCCACCAGGCTGTGCTGAGTGTGTACTCTCTGGACGGCTCCCAGTGGCAGCTGGCAGGCACAACCGCGTGAATTCAAGGTTGCTCCTAAGGAAGTGAAGTTGGGCAAAGCTGCCCTTGGATCCTAAAGGTCATTCATTCCCCCAGAACTCTCACCAGGGCCTGGCTACCACAGCCATCCTCCCTAATGTGATGGGCTACAGATAACCCCCAAGGCACTCAGCTGAAGGGGTGCATCTGAGTCCCACCCACCACCCCACACCCCCACAGCCTTCCCTTCGCCTGCACCGGCTCGCCGCCCTGGGACGCTGCCCACTCCACTCCAAGTGGGGCCCCCGTCAGCCCCCTTCCCCTGCGTCCTCCTGCACACAGGGAGACAGGCAGGGCGGCCCCAGGGGAGAAAAGAGGAAAATAATCCCAGTCCAGACGCCAGACCCAAGACCCTGCTCAGCCCCAAAGAGCCGCTGTGTAGATCCGTGCTCCAGGGCACGAATCTGACCTGGCCTGGTCCTCCGTCCCTCGGGGCTGTGTTACCTGCTGGGCACAGAGACCCAGGGAAGCCCAGGGTGGGGTCGGAGTGGGGCACTGAGGGCCCAGACACCTGAGAACAGAGAAGCTGACGCTTCGCTAAGTCTTAAAGGGTAAGAGGAGTTTGCTGTACTGGGGGTGGGGGTGCGGGCAGTGCATATGCAGAGGCAGTGGGCTGGGGGCAGCAGCCGGGAGGGTTCGGTTGTGCAGGTGGGGACGGGGGCATCTAAATTCCAAGACAGGGCAGGGGTGGTGGCCCTAGGCACAGGGCACTGGCCCTTGCACAGTCTCAGCAGCAAGGCACAAGGGACTTCTGCAGCACCGGCCGCCAAGGCAGGATGAAGGCACACTAGGTGGTGGGGCCCAAGCCGGGAGGTGTGATCTGGCTGCACACGCAGATCCCAGGTAGCACCTGGAGAGGCCCTTCGTGTGGTCCCTGCCTCTCTTCTCACTGTCCAGTACAGCCCTGTCTCTCTGCTCGCAGGGGTGCATGTGGTGTCTCCTGGCTGCTGGCTCCCAGGGTGACTTATGACCCAGACAGGCCGACCACATCCCTCCCCAGGATTTACCAGACGGGAGCAAGAGACAGAGACCCTTTCGAGTCTCAGAGCTCTGGGGCTATGTCTCCCCCATTAACTGTAGTAGAAGAAAACAGCCAAGGTGTGCAAAGAAAATCAGATGAGCAGGTGGAGAGAGACGGCCCGCGTTTCCCTCTGTGCTGTGCCAGCAGCCCCGCTCTGCTCGCCCACAGTCGAGGACTCGATCCAGCAGATGTTCCTCTTGCACCTACACTGGTTTGGCTTCTGGCACCTGCCACCAAAGATACAATCTAACACACAACGACCAGCCACGATCCAGTCCTCAAGGGATGTGACATCGTTGGCCTACCCAGCCCAACCCCAGCACAGCACGACCTCACGTGTTTGTCGTTTCCTCTGCCCCTCTCAGTCCCTAGGGAGACGCTGAGCAGGCAGAGCTGGCCCACTGGAGGGCCAGGGAAGCGTTGACTGCATTTGCTAATGAATCTGGGTTCTGTAGCCCACGTCGACCCAGTGTAGCAGGGAGCAGTGCCCGGGCGCCACGGTTCAGTTTACAGTAGGTGAACGGCCAGAGGGTGCGGTGTGGCTGACAGCTGAGTGGAGATGGCACCTGGGGGGACAGGTGAGGACAGGACAGGTGAGGGGCAGGGACCGACCCACCCTGCAGGAGCCAAACAACATTAGGCATTCCTTCATATCACAGATATTTGGGGGCACCTATGATATGCTATAGGCACTGTCCTAGGCGCAGCCGACACAGTGCTGAGCCAGCCGGGTTCAGTCCCTGCCCTGTAAAGTCTGCATTAGTAGAGGGGCAGGCCACACAAAACAAGCAAGTCTACCATCATGTCGTGAAGCGACAAGGGCTCGGAGGACAAAAGGAGCTGCATGGGATGCAGGTTTTTGATGGCGGCCCAGGGCAGACCCCTCAGTGGCCTGACTGTCCAGGGATCCCAGAACCTGCCATATGGAAAAAGCCCCATTTCCCTGCCCTCTCCCTGCACGAGTGTGCACGACAGACTCAGCCAGTGTTCCTCCTTGAACCTGGAAATGAGGAAACGGTGAGTTTCTGGAGCCGAGTGGGAAAATCCAAGCCTTGGACAAGGAACGCAGGAAGATCCTGGAACAAAGTGGGAGGGCAGTGCCAGAACAGGCAGAAGATTCCAGACTGGAGCTCGAATAATGGCTGGCTGGGTTGACAGTGCAGGCTGAGGATGGGTAGTGCCCAGCGTCCCCCTCAAGGGCAGGCAGGGGAGGCGGCATCGGGAAGCACCAAAGTGTGAGCTGAGCTTCGCTGGGCGTCGGGGTGCAGCCCCTCTGCCCCTGTCCTTCAGCCAGTCCAGCCAATCTGGGGACATCTAAAAGCTGAAATTGGTGACCCTTCCCCACAACTGGTGGGCCCAGTAATGGGGACACACCTGCCGTGAAATCCTGGCAGGGCAACCAACCCACGGGAGCCAAATCCAGCTCAGCCCCAGACCCCGCTGCCAGCCGCTTGGCAAATCACTGCTGAGCCCGCCTCCTTGGTCAGTTCTTGCCCTGGTGGGGCTGCCCCGGGGCTCAGAGGGACACTGGCTATAAGAGTCCTTTGAGGTATGTAACACCAGGACGAAGGGGAGGGATCATCGTTGTTAAACACGGGGCCCAGGGGCTGCCCGGCTTTCTCCTCCGCGGCACGCCTGGGAGACGCTGACTCTGAAATGAAACCTGATTCTCGGATGGGGACTCAGAGAAGGGTGGGATCTGCAGGGGTCTGTGTTCCCCTGTCACAGGCCAAACAGGCCCAGATCTCGTTGAGATCTGGGGGATATCACTGCAGTATGCAATGTCCCTGTGAAAGGGCAGCGTGTCCCTTGAGGGAACACCCCCTGGGGCTGCAGGGACCTGTGGGGAGAGGACCTACATGCCAGTCTTGACTCTGGGGACCCTGGCACAGTCACTTCTCGCCTTTCCTCAGAACACTCCAAAGGATGTCAAACTCCAAAGGATGACGAGGGTCTGGGCCGTGAGGTGACCAGAGCACAATGGCCTGGTGTCAACAGGCCCGCACTGGGCTGCAGCCTCTCTCCGCCAGACAGAACACAGGCCCAGCGGAACAAGAGCCTCCCGCTTTCTCAAAAGAAACCAGAAATGCAGATTTTTATGTGATGGCTCCAACTTTCCAACGTGGACAACGAAGCCTCTTTTCTTCTAGAAAACACTAAGCAGCCATATCTTTTGGGGGCTATCCCAGAGGCTGTGTCACTCAGGGTCCGTGCACCCTGCCTTCCAGTGGGGTGGGAGGGAGGAGCGAGGGAGACAGAGAGGGAGGGACTTCTTCTGAGGGCCACTTGCAAACTCAAATGCTCCTGGGGCCGTCCCCTGCTGCAGCGCTACTGGCCTTCAGTACCTGCAAGCCCAAAGGAGGTGGTGGCTTCCTCTGCCAGGAAGTTCTCCATCCCTTCCTGGTTGCCTTCACCCTGCCCACAGCTCTGTAAATAGTGCCTTCCTTAAAATTTGCCTCCATGGGCCTTTTGGGTGGGATTTTTTTTCCTTGGGAACCCTGGCTACACTCAACGTTGTATTTGTTACAAAGTCTTACAGGTCCCAGCCGAGGGAGAGAATGGTCTGGATGCAAATCCCAGCTCTTTCCTCTGCCATGTCCCATAGTCTTGCTCTGCCTCGGTGTCCTCATCTGCAACTCAGAGGGCTGATGGACGGGGTTACGCAGGATGAAGTCGCCAGCACCCAGCCAGGGAGGCTGAGCAAACTGGCTTGCTTCCAAGCCCGAATTCAAACAACAGGAGCATTTGTAAAACAATGGCATTTTTCTGGATGTGAATGGGCAGCCATCTTCAGACAGTGCAACTGCCCATTTCCGAGCAAGGCCTTGGCCTCCACACCCCTCTTTCTGTTCCATCTGCACCCCCCTCACATGGAGATCCCTCCATTTGACCGGCAGGCTCGAGAGACTGAGAGGCGGAAGGATGGGAGAGGAGCACAGGATTGGTTTTCTGGAGGCCCAGGGTCAAGTCCCAGCCTGGCTACTCTCTGTGTTTGTGGGCAAGTCCCTGTCCCTCTCTGGGCTGTGTCCACATCTGCACAAGAGGAGCTCGCCCTGGAGCCCCCAGTTTCCCATTCTGGGGGTCTGTGGCGAGTCCTACCTCTGCAGACCAAACGAACTTTCTTCTGCATACTCTCTGTGACACTTATCTTAATTAAGCATAAAAATTAGGAAATGCCAAGCTAAGCTTTCCTGAATTGTGTGGGTAGAAGAAATGTTTAAATCTCCCTTTTTGGCTGAGTCTTTGCAAGGCAAGCGTTTCCAAATGTTTGGCCCAGTCTATCCCCCGGCACCCCGCCATGGCCTGTCCTCGGGAGGAAGGCTCCAAAGATAAGCGGGAGGGCTGGGCCTGGGCCAATCGGGGGGCTGCACGGCTGACCACAGATGACCCATTGGCTGGGTCTACCCAACACCTGGATGACTGACTGTTATTCTGGACTTCCTTTGCGCCAGATGTGTCTGGCAGCTGCCCACAGTCAATCAGGAGGGTTGGGTTTGGAAAACCAGAGGGCTGCAAACAAAGGCAAGGGTGAGAAGGGTGAGGCCTGGTTAGAAAATATTGAAATGCGTCCTGGTTGCATCCAGCCAAAAGAACATGCTGTTCCGTGGGTTCCCAGGGACTAGCGGGGAGTGGGAAAGTCGGCCCTGGTATCCGAATGGACAGGTTGTGGCCGCCATTTTGTAAGGTGAGGAAACCCTTCAGCTCTTACCTTCCCCAGGCCTGTCCACCTGGGACGGTGCAGGGCAAGACCACGGCTTTGGAATCAAAGTGACCCGAGTTTGGAATCCGGGTTTGCTACTCTTTAGTTGAATAAGTGGGACAAGTTACTTGATCCTCTTGTCCCCACTGGAAACAGAGAGTATCACACTTACCTTGCAGGGTTGGCCTGAGGACTAAAACAGACCAGTCTGGGTGGCGCCGTAAGTGGACAGGTGAGCACATCCCTGGCAACATGAGATGGAACTCCAGGGGCCACCCCCGAGAGCAGCAGCAACTCAGCCGAGAGGAAGGCAAAGTACTGAGAGCAGTATCTAGAGACTTTGAGTCTGCCCATTCTTCTAAACACTCTAAACCCCCCTAAAAAGAGGGGCTATGATTTCCCACGCTGGTGCAATGCCGCTGGCCTGTGTTCAGGGACGTGGCAAGAAACTGCCCACTGCGGGTACGGGTGAGGATGCTGCTGATATTTCACTCAGTGTCACCTCTGAGGACCGCAGGGGGAGGCTCTCTCAGCCTTAGTGCCAGAGAGAGCTGTGTGACTCTCAGCCCAGTGTGGGCTTCTGAGCAACCGGTTTAAGCTTTGTTGCTCAGACACCAGCCAGCACCCGCCTGATCCCATGTCCCCTGGCGCTAGAGAGGTCAGAGCTGAACCTACCTCCCACCTCTGCCAAGTCTCCTGACCTCACTGTTCAAATTTCATGGACCAATTTCAGTTGCCTTCAATTTTTCCCACCCTAATTTCTTCTTTAACCCGATTTTTTTCCTCAGCTTTGTTTTTTAATCATGTTGGATTGTGAATATCTGTAAGTCACTTTGTATCTTCCGAGGACAAAGATGGAGATGGATTGTTAAATGACAAATAGGGAGAAGGAGAAACCAACATGGAATGTGTCACAGGTAGGTGGTACCTAGTGTGTGCTCAAACATTGGTCCCTGCCTTTTAGTGTGGGCTGCTGTCGCAAACTACTGCAGACTGGCTGGCTTAGAGATAGCACGCACTTATTTCTCACAGTTCTAGAGGCTGCAAGGCCTAGATTAGGATGTGGCAAGGTCAGGTTTCGGTAAGGGCCCTCTTCTGAGTTGCAGACTGTCAGCTTCTCCTTGCAGCCTCACGTGGTGGAAAGAGAGCTAGCTGGCTCTCGGGCCTCTTGTTTTAAGGGCATCGATCCCAAACCTGGGGCTTCACCTCCCAAAGGCCCCACCTCCTAATACCATCACCTCGGGGGTTAGGATTTCAATGTACGGATTTGAGGGGGCTGCAAACACTCAGCTCTAACACTGTCCTCTTCTGTACAATGCAGCCCCCTGACACTAGCGGCTGAGGCCTAGAAATAGTTTTTCTTCTATAGACTGAGGACCTGGTTTGTCTTTAGGGGTGTCCTGCTCATGTCCGTTGAATCATGGTTTCCTGGTGTCACCTAGTGTCACCCTGAGACATTGTGGTGCATGTAGTGTTAGCTCTGACATTGTCCCAGTCCTGCCTCCCTTCTCTCGGTAACGTGTGGTCCATCGTGAAGCATCCATGAGCTTCGGTCGGGCCGTGTGTTCTCTGTCTGGCTTTACTCTGTACTGAGTGGTGGTGAGCGGGTGCTCCCGGAGGAGAGAAGCTTTGCACCCACAAGAGGCTGGGCCTCACCGGGCTGTGAACCTCCCTTCTGTGGAGTCCTGGGGAGAGTGTAGTAGGATCTGCTATGCAATTCTGGGAGACTTATGTAAACTCCCAGCCTGTCTCCCCCTCCCCGATGGAGGTGGGGAAGAGTCGGGGTGTCAGGGATGCACAGCAGAGGCACACTTTGGTAAATACGTACTGAGCACCTACTATGTGCCGGGGCCCTACGGACCCAGCCGTGAGCAAGACAGGCCCAGCTCTTGCCCTCATGCAGCTCACACACAAAGTCGGGGGACTGGCATTAAATCAGCGTATAACCTAGAAAAACGACTGTGTGAGCACAAGGCAGAGAATCAGAGTGGGCGGGAGAAATCGCGACTGTGGGGGCGGTTTGGGGAAGAGAAGGTTCCGGGGGCGGGGATGGGAGGTGGGGACTAGAAAGAAGCATGAAGATGAGGTCCAGGCTACGAAAAGAGACATCGCTGAGGAGGAGGAGCCCACAGCCAGGGCGAGGGGTCCCGCTGGCCCGGATGTCAAGGTCTGCCACGTTCTGTCCCCTGGAGAGGGGACAGCATAGTCAGGGGCCCAGTTTGGCTTGAAGAGTGGAAAATGTCAGTGACATGCTGCAGTGATCTGCAGCTGCACTCAGTGACATGACCAGGAGACAGCTTCTTGGACACACCGCCCTGCTATGCTCCAGGCAGAACTTCGGAAAACCTGCCTACTGTGCGCGGAGCCCATCACCTCGCCCGGTGCCGCCAGAGAGCTGTCAGCCAGGAACGGAACCAAACGTTTCCACTACTCAAAACATCCAGCCCCTTTCTCAAGTGGAGGAAAAAGCAGACAGCGATTTAAACCCAGAGAAGGGTGGACGTAGATAACCGTTGTGCGACCACCTGGCCCTCATGCCTTTACAGAAAGAGAAATACACTTAGGTGGCGAAGTTTAAAAGCTTGGACGTATTCCCATCTGCGACTCCAAAACACCAGATCACAGTTCAAGAACATCATAAGCCACAATCGCAGGTATTTCCTTTGAGCAGAAGGAGAAGCAGGCATTTAAGATCAAGTGATAACACCTACCTGAACACACAGACGTCGACCGTGAGGCCACTCTAACAGAAGGTGCCGGGGCCTGGCTTCTCTCTCTGGCTCTGCCACTTACCAGCTCTGTGGCCTTGAAATGGCCAGTTCACTTCTCTGGGAACAGTGAGAGACACACACACACACACACAGGGCTGCTGTGTGGATTATCTGAGTCAAAACCACTGGAGAGTGCTTTGTAAACTGTAAAGTGCTGAGGTGGTGAAAGTGCTTTTAGGAAGCTAGGGACAGCTCTCCAGTCAAAGCACGTTTATTGGCCAAGCTCAATTCCTCTTTCAGCTTCTCTCTTATTTTCCTGCTCTTCATTTGACTAGTTTCACTTCATTTTAAGATTTCTGGGACAAAAATCAAAGGTGCCAATGAAGATGCTGCCTTTAAAAGACAAGAGAACCAAGTAATACTCACCAAAGATAAATGGTGACAGACGACAGATGCTGCCGCTGCCCAGACAGCCCCCCGCCTGCCAGGCGGGCCGCCCCCCTCCCCCACTGCCCCCTTCTCTGGAGAACTGCCTCTGCCTTGTGGGACATATGGGAGGGGCTACGCCCTGTCCCAGCGCTGGCTGGGGTCTGCCTGTAGCCAATTTCTGACTAACTTGTATATACAAAGTTTTGTCCACCTTGCCTCAAAATGAGACAGTCTGGAGCTCCCCATGGGATGGGGCTAAGCCAGACTTCGGTGGAACCCACCTCTTTGCCAAGCTGCCTCCCTGCCCTGATTTCATCTGCTAGTATTCTCTCGGTGTCTCAATTGCACAAGCGTTCCTAGCTTGGGCCCTCATCCCAGGGAGCCTAATCTTGGTACATTTGGGACCAGGAGCAGCCCTAGGACACAGACCCTGAGGACAGGAATCTGGAAGTGCGTCCCTCATCAGCCAGAGGGCAGCGAGGACCCCATGGCTGGTGGCAGGGAGGTTCCCAGAGGCCGTAGCAGTGCACTTGCTAAGAATTCCGCCTGTATTCCCTGGGGCAACACTAGGTGAAGGGGACTTCATTCTCCTGCGCAGTGTCTCTGAAGTTCAAGAGGTGCCGTGGACTGAATGTTTGTACCTGTCCAGACTCAGATACTGAAGCCCTGATCCCCAGTGTGACGCTATTGGTGGTGTGGAGGCTTTGGGAGATAGTTAGGGTTAGATGAGGTTAGGAGGACGGGGCCTTCGTGGTGGGATTAACACTCTCATAACAAGAGACACGAGAGAGAGAGTCTCTCTGCCATGTGAGGGTACAGCAAGAAGGCGTCCTGCAAACCAGGATGAGAGCCCTCACCAGGAACCAAATCAGCTGGCACCTTGATCTTGGACTTCCTAGCCTCCATAACTGTGAAAAGTAAATTTGTGTTGTTTAAGCCACCCAGTCTATGGTATTTTTGTTACAGCAGGCTGAGCTATGACAAGAGGTAGAGAGAAACAGTAACTCTTAATATAAGGTCTGTGGAACTGGGTGGCTGTTTTTAAGCACCATGGATGAATGGGAAGGAGGAAGACCACAGGCTAAGATTGATCAATCACCAATTAAAAGCCAAGTGTGAGGATCAGAAGATCCCTTCAGCAGAGTTTCAGAGACTTTCGTCTCTGCAGCTGGAGGTCACAGAACCAAAGACCAGGCACAACTTACTTGGAAGGTGGCGGAACTTCAGGAAAGGTGGAATCCTCGCCCTGGATGGGCCTCCTATGCCTGAGTCAGGGCAGCGATAACAACAGAGCAGAATCTTGAGTCTTGGACCAAAACACTGGAAAAGATATAGCTGAGAACTTTGCAATTCCCTTGAGCCGTCTGGCCCTGCAGAGGGAGCAGCCCCCTTGTTGGAAGGAGGTCGAGGTCACTGCTTGAAGGCTCTTCAGGGACCTCTGGTGACGTGGCCTGCGAGACAACACTTGTCCTCCTCAGAATCATGCTCACTTTCCCTTCAAGCCGTCAGACTAATAATTAGACTCAAATCTCAGCAAGACCCAGTTAAAGAAGTGGTGATTCTTCCTTCTAAGGGAGCAGAGGGGTATGTCCCCCAGAGTTTTCAGGACTGGCTGATGTACACCAGCAGGAAGTTGAGCATCTTCCTGGGAGCCTTCCCTGGCGGCGCTGGACCACGGACGTGGGATCCAAGGCTGCAGAAGGAGTTTTATTGGCTTGGGGGCTCTCTTCCTTTTTACAGGACTCAATATCTTGGCAAGGGACACAGGAGATGGTTCTAACAGGCTGTTTCTAGAAGCTCATAAAAAGTAATAGACCGATTATAGAAGTGGAGATGCCAGAACTATGATTCTGGAAGGAGGGGTCAAAAAACTAAGAGAGGTGGGCATGAACACCCACCGGCTGGCTGTGTCCTCCAGGAAGGCCTGGAGGATGCTCCCCCTGCCAGCACTACAGAAATGCCCTGGGAAGAGGGCAGACGCATCACTGAGAAGCTCCGCAGTGGCTGTCCTCTATAATCTGGGGCCGGTGGGAAATGCTGTTATAAACTGGGCGACTTAGTAGCCATGAGGATGATAAGATACCAAAACAACAGAGGAAGTGGAGTAGTACTTAATTGTCAGAATAATTGCCCTAATGGGCAACCATGTGTCCCTACTCCACAGATACCTACAGATGTAGTTAATAGAATATGGTGTTCATAAGGTAAGATAGCTGGGAAGTCAAAAAAAAAAGGCATTACTTGACATATAATCAAAAGAGATCAAGAATGAATGAGCACTGGTCTCTTTTTATGCCAGTACCATGCTGATTTGGTTACTGCAGCTTTGTGGTGTATTTTGAAGTCAGGTAGCATGATGCCTCGAGCTTTGTTCTTCTTGCTCAGGTTTGTCTTGGCTATTCAGGATCTTTTGTTGTTCTATATAAATTTTAGAATTTTTTTTCCTATTTCTGTGAAGAATGTCTTTAGTATTTTGACAGGGATTGCACTGAATCTGTAAATTGCTTTGGGTAGTATTGTCATTTTAACAATATTAATTAATTCTTCCAATCTGTGAGCATGGAATATATCTCCATTTTTGTGTGTCCTCTTCAATTTCTTTCATCACTGTTTTGTAGTTATCCTTGTGTATATGTTTCACTTCTCTGGTTAAATTGATGCATAGGTATTTTGTATTCCTTGTAGCTATAGTAAATGGTATTGCTTTCTTGATTTATTTTTCAGATTGTTTGCTATTGGTGTGTATAAATGCTACTGATTTCTGTACATTGATTTTGTATCCTGAAATTTTACTGAATTCATTTTTTTGGTGAAGTCTTTAGGTTTTTCTAAACATAAGATTATGTCATCTGCAAACAAGGCTAATATGACTTCTTCTTCAATTTGGATGCCCTTTATTTCTTTGACTTGCCTAATGGCTCTGGCCAGGACTTCCAGTACCATGTTGAATAAAAGTGATGGAATTGAGTATCCTTGTCTTGTTTCAGATCTTAGAGGAAAGGCATTCAATTTTTCCCCATTCAGTATGATGTTAGTTGTGGATTTGTCATATATGGCCTTATTATTTTGAAGTATGTTCCTTTTATACCTAGTTCAACGTCATAAAGGGATGTTGAATTTTATCAAATGCTTTCTCAGCATCTATTGAAATGATCATGTGGGTTTTGTTCTTGGTTTTTTTAATGTGCGGTATCACTTTCATTGATTTGCATATGTTGAACCATCCTTACATCCTTGGTATGAATCCCACTTGATCATGGTGAATGATCTTTTTAGTGTGCGGTTGAATTTGGTTTGCTAATATTTTGTCAAGGATTTTTTGCATCTCATCAGAGATATTGGCCTATGGTTTTCCTTTTTGTGTGTGTCTTTGTTTGGTTTTGGTATCAGGGTTATGCTAGCCTCATAGAATACATTGGAAAGTATTCCCTCCTCTTTAATTTTTTTTTGAAGAGTTTGTGTAGAATTGGCATTATTTCTTCTTTAAATGTTTGTTAGAATTAATCAGTGAAGCCATCAGGTTCTGGGCTTTTCTTTGATGGAAGACTTTTTTTTTTTTTTTTTTTTTTTGGAGACAGAGTCTCACTCTGCTGCCCAGGCTAGAGTGCCATGGCGTCAGCCTAGCTCACAGCAACCTCAAACTCCTGGGCTTAAGCGATCCTTCTGCCTCAGCCTCCTGAGTAGCTGGGACTACAGGCATGCACCACCATGCCCAGCTAATGTTTTTTTCTATATATATTTTTAGCTGTCTAAATCATTTCTTTCAATTTTTTAGTAGAGACGGGGTCTCGCTCTTGCTCAGGCTGGTCTCGAACTCCTGACCTCGAGCAATCCTCCCGCCTCGGCCTCCCAGAGTGCTAGGATTACAGGTGTGAGCCACTGTGCCCAGCCGATGGAAGACTTTTTAATATGGCTTTGATCTCATTACTCATTACTGGTTTGTTGAGGTTTTCTATTTCTTCATGGTTTGATCTCGGTAGGTTGTATGTGGCCAGGAATGTATTCATTTCTTCTAGGTTTTCCAATTTGTTGGCATATAGTTGTTCGTAACAGTCTCTAATGATTTTTTGTATTTGTGGTCTCAGTTGTCACATCTACTTTCCTGTTTCTGATTTTATTTATTTAGGTCTTCTCTCCATTACATTTAGTTAACCTAGCTAAAGGTTTGCCGATTTTGTTTATCTTTTCAAAGAACCAACTTTGTAGTTCTGTTGATCTTCCGTATTGTTTTTTTAGTCTCAATTTCATTTATTTCTGCTCTGATCTCTATTACTTCTCTTCTTCTGCTAATTTTGGGTTTCATTCATTTTTGCTTTTCTAGTTTCTTGAAGTGTATCATTAAGTTGTTTATTTGAAGTCTTTCTACTTTTTTGATATAGAAATTCATTACTATAAAGTTCCCTCTTAGTACTGCTTTTTCTGTATCCCGTAGATTTTGATATGTTGTATTTTCATTTTCATTGTTTCAAGAATTTTTAAATTTCCTTCTTAATTTCCTCATTGACTCATTGTTGTTCAGGAGCATGTTGTTTAATTTCCATGTATTTGCATATTTTCTGAGGTTCCTGTTGTGATTGATTTCTAATTTTATTCCATTGTGGTCAGAAAAAATACTTGATATGATTTCTACTTCTTTGAATTTGTTGATGCTTGTTTTGTGGCCTAAGATATGGTCTATTCTGAAGAATGTTCCATGTGCTGATGTAAAAAAATGTGCATTCAGTAGCAGCTGGGTGAAATTTTCTGTAAATGTCAGTTAGGTCTATTTGTGGAACAGGATAGGTAACCCAGATATAAATGCATGGATTTATAGTCAACTCATTTGACAAAGGTGCCAAGAACAAACAATGGCGAAAAGATAATCTCTCTAGTAAATGGTGCTGGGAAAACTGGATATCCATATGCAGAAGAATGAAACTTAGACCCCAATCTCTCACCATATGCAAAAAATCAAGTCCAAGTGGATTAAGGACTTAAATCTAAAACCTGAAACTACTAGAAGAAAACATTGGAGAAACACTCCAGGAGATTGATCTGGGCAAAAAATTTTCATATAAGACCTCAAAAGAACATGCAGTCAAAGCAAAAATAGACAAATGGGGTTATATCAAGCTAAAAAGATTCTGCACAGTAAAGGAAATAATCAACTAAGTGTAGAGACAACTCACAGAATGAGAGAAAATATTTGCAAGCCATCCATCTGACAATGGATTTTAAACCATAATATATAAGGAGCTCAAACAACTCACTATCAAAAAAACAAATAATCCAGTTAGAAATGGGCAAAAGATCTGAACAGACATTTCTCAGAAGAAGACATAAGATGGCTAACAGGTATAAAAAAATGCTTAACACTACTAATCATCAGAGAAATGCAAATAAAACCACAAAGAAATATCATCTTGGCCCAGTTAAAATGGCTTTTATTAAAAAGACAGGGAATCACAGATGCTGGCAAGGATGTGGAGGAAGAAGAACATTTGTACACTGTTGGTGGAAATGTAAATTAGTACAGCCACTATGAAAAAACTTTATGGAGGGTCCTCAAAAAACTAAAAATAGAACTACCATATGATCCAGCAATTCCACTTCTGGGTATATATTCAAAAGAAAGAAAATCAATAAATCAAAGAGATATCAGCACTTCTGTGTTTATTGGAGCACTATTCACAATAGCAAAAATATGTAATCAACATAAATGCCCATCAATGGATGAATGGATAAAGAAAATGTGGCACATATACACTGTGGAATATTATTCAGCCATAAAAAAGAATGAGATCCTGTCATTTGTAGCAACATAGAAGGAACTGGAGGTCATTACGTTAACTAATAATCCAGGCACAGAAAGACAAATATTGCATGTTCTCATTCACATGTGGGAGCTTAACAAATGGATCTCATGAAGATAGAAAGTAGACTGGTGGTTACCAGAGACTGGAAAGGGCAGGGGAGAAAGAGGAGTGAAGAGAGGTTGATTTATGAGTACAAATATACAGTTTGATAGAAGAAATAAGACCTAGTGTTTGATAGATCAGTAGGGTGACTATAGTTTACAATAATCTATTACATATTTCAAAATAGCTAGAAGACAATAATTTGAATGTTTCTAGCATAAAGAAAAGACAAATATTTAAGGTGACAGGTATCCCAATTATGCTGATTTAATCTTTACAAATATTATGAATGTATTAAATTATGTACCCCCAAAATATGTACATCTATTATGTATCAATTTAAAAACTTTACAAAAATAAATGAGAAGACATCTGATGCCAGCAACCCCAATGGAAAGTCATAATCCTTTGCCCATTTTTAAGAATGAATTCTCTAGAATCTATTGATTGAAAAAGAGCCTAGTTCCCATGAGGAAAGACCATGGAACACTGGAGGGCAAACAAAAATGATTCCCTGAGATCTTCCCAAAAAGAACCTCTGGACTTTTTTTCCCCCTTTTTTGGCTAATTATATACTGGGGAAAGGAAATGCCCAAATCTTTTGAGAACTGTTGGATACGTGGTCCAAGATGACACTGAAAAGTAACTATTGTTACTACATTATAGGAAAAGTCCTTGAAACAGCACCTGCTCTTGGACAAGATAGTAAATCAAAATCAATTTCACACACAGGGAGATTAGTACCAACCTAAAAGACTTAAAGAATAAACAGATGGTTGTCCCTATCATACCCCCATTTAATTCACCAGCCTGGCCTCTGCATGGGTCATGGCAGACAACAGTGAATTACCACGAATTTAATAAATTAATGGCCCCACTTGCAGCTGCTCTTCCAGACATTGTATCTTTACTAGAGCAGATTTAGCAGAGCGTCTGATGTGTGCTGTGTTGCTGTTGATTTGCAGAATGCTTTATTGTTTGTATCCATCAGGGAAAGGGATCAGAAACAGCATGCATTTGCACGGGGTGTGCAACAGTATACATTGGCAGCTTTTCCACATTGAAGTTCATTCTCCCACTTACTGTCACAACAATGGTTGAAGAAACCTGGACCATCCAGACATATCTCAGAACATCCCATTGGCCCCCATATTGTTAACATCTTGTTCAATGGACCTGATTCCTTGTTAACATGCATGAGCTCCAAAAGGTGGGAATTGCCATATAGGTGAAGTTTTGAGAAAAGGTTCAGTGGTCTAGGGTATGTTGGGACATCCCCTCAAAGTAAAGGACAAGTTGTATTTCCATGTGGCACCTTTTCCTAATTTACATAAAGGCACATTTGAACTCAGGTAGCCATATGTGCCCACCTCCCCAAGCCCCACTACACGTCAGCCACGTGATTTGATAAAGACTGAGCCAAGTGAAGAATTCCCACCACCTCCCAGCCACTTACTGGTTGTAGGTGGCCAAGTGACCTGAGTTAGTCCAATCATGATAAGACTTGTGGCTCCTGCCTGGTGGCTAAGGGAAGAGAAGCCTTTTCTCTCCTCTGGATGTGAGGGAGAAAGCACATAGCTCCGGGAGCCCCTAGTAGCCCCCTGGGTTCCCTGGAGGAAGCTACCCTGAGGACAAGCCTGACAAGTGACACCCAGAGACTGGCAGAACCAAAGGAATCACAAAGAAACCAAACTTCCATCTGATGAAATGTGAACTCTGGACTGAATGACCCTGAAGTCAGCTCTACCTCTGAGCTTTCCCAGTGATTGAGCCAATACATTTTATACTTTCAGGCTAACTCACGGTGAGCTTTCCGATGTTTGCAACCTATTGAGTTTTAATTTCTATAAGATCTTGTCAGTACCAAGTCATCACCAAGAAAAGCACAAATCTGACTCCAATCCATTGACCAGCAATGTCAACCTCTTCTAAAGGACATTTTGAAGAAGCAATAAAGGGGAGATTGCTGCACAAACAGAATAAGGTATGCTCTTTGCTCATCTGTCTCCAAAGTCCATTGACAATTGCCATTCTCTCCTCCTCTCTCTCCTCCCCTTCCCAGTCCTCCAGCCACCAATCAGCCCTCCTCACCCCCTCCTTTCCTCGTCCCCTCCACCCCTCCCCTGGTCAGCTGAGCAAGCAGGAACGAGTGAAAACCCTACGTGGGGCAGACAGGAGGGGGTGAACGCCTGGATGTGAGGTTTCTTGATCTGAGCCCTGCTCTGTGTACAAAAGATCCTTACCGGGTCAAGAGCACCTTTTCAAACTCACCATTTACTTTAAGAAAAAGCGTGAAAATTCTTATCAAGAAGATGAAAGGCAAGTGTTGGCAAGGATGTGCAGGAAAAAAAACCCTTGTACACTGTTGGCGGGAAGGTAAATTATCACAGCCATTATAAGAAACCGTTAAGGAGGTTCCTCAAAAGACTAAAAACAGAATTATCGTATGATCCAGCTATCCCACTACCGAGTATGTGTCCAGAGGAAGCGAAATTGGTATGGCTTCCCACCATTTACTGCAGCACTAGCCACGGTAGCCAAGGTATGCAGGTGACCCAGGGGTCTAAAAAGTGAGCACTGGATAAAGAAAATGAGGCAGAGGTACTCAACGGAAGACCATTCAGCCTTTTAAAAAAAGGAGATCCTGTCATTTGTGACAACATGGATGAACCTGGAGGACATCATGCTACGTGAAATAAGCCAGACACAGAAAAACAAATACTGCCTGGTCTCGTTTACATGTCAGATCTAAAAACGTTAAACTCACAGAAGTAGAGAGTAGAACCATGGCTCTCAGAGGCTGGGGGCAGGGAATGGAGAAGAGGGAGATG
>CM052436.1:163416722-163507200 GCA_028533085.1 Varecia variegata | reverse complement strand
GGGACACCGCAGGAAGCCTCCTTGTGCCAGGCACATGCACTGCCAGAAATGTGAGGAATTAACAGCAAACGGGCTCACCTTTAGCCAGCAGGGTTGAGAGCCATGGAAAATTGCTCTGCTCTCTCTCGCTTGCGTGATTGCTCTGAGATGATTCTCGTGGAACAATTGGAGGAGATCAGGTAAGCAGTCACCTGCTGGGGCCAGTGCGTCCCTCCAGCCAACTGTGCGTGCTGCCCCGACACCTGCACCCGGGACCACACTCCCTGGTCAAGTCCTCCCGTGACAGCCTTCGTCTGGGGCTCTGCTTCCTGGGAATCCGGGCTCAGACAGGGTCCGCATGTGGTTCTAGAGCAGGGGCCATTCCATCCGCCCCTCACCCTGCTCACGCGATGCTCTCCACAGCCGAAACCAGTGAACCACCCTGTGGTAAATGGGATCCCGACGAGGCTGTTTTGACAGGCGACCTCGAATACTGTGACTTCAAAAGGAAGCAGTTTCGCTGCTGTAGAGTCTGGGGGACGGTCGGGAAGCAGGGCACTTTCTCTGCTGTCACCACGACGTGTGTCAAATCGTGCTGCTGGGGCCGGGCGTGGTGGCTCACGCCTGTAATCCTAGCACTTGGGAGGCCGAGGCGGGCGGCTTGTTTGAGCTCAGGAGTTCGAGAACAGCCTGAGCAAGAGCGAGACCCTGTCTCTACTAAAAATAGAAAGAAATTATCTGGCCAACTAAAAATACATATAGAAAAAATTAGCCGGGCATGGGGGCGCATGCCTGTAGTCCCAGCTACTCGGGAGGCTGAGGCAGTAGGATCGCTCAAGCCCAGGAGTTTGAGGTTGCTGTGAGCTAGGCTGACGCCACGGCACTCACTCTGGCCTGGGCAACAAAGCGAGACTCTGTCTCAAGAAAAAAAAAAAAAAAATCGTGCTGCTGTCACATTCCTGCTGGCAGGAAGATGGAATGAGGGGAGGGCTCCTTTTAAGGGCTCTGCTCTCACCCCTTCAACCAAAATTTGGTCACATGGTCACCCTTGCTGCAAGTAAAGTTAAGAAAAGTGGTTTTAGCTGGACGCCCACGTCCCAGCCGCAAGGGGGGGTTTCACGATCAAAGGGAACAAGGAAGGGTGGACACTGGGGGACAAGAGCCTCCTCTGCTGCACACCAAACCGCTTCCTGGCTTCTATGACTACAGACACCCTGCATTCCAAAACAGAGCAAGCACTTTACGGGAACACAGTGAGCATGAGCCACACTGACAGAGGGCCTCCTGAGAGCTGACTCGTTTGCACTCAGGACCAAGTGGAAGCCTCAGAGCAGTCCTGTGAGGCTGGTGCGCTATCATACCCATTTCACAGATGAGGACACCAAGGCTCAGAATGCTAAGTAATGTTCTTTCTCAAGGCCAGGAAGTACCATAGTTGGAATGTGAGCCAAAGCAAAGTCTCCGGAGCCAATGTCCTTGATCCCTGCATCACACTGCCACCCTAGAGCCACAGAAGTCCTGCTTCTACCTCTCACCCTCTCTGGGTCTCCATGGCAGACAGACTCTGGGGTGGCCCTGTGAGCTGATATTCATACTCTTGTGTCCCCTCCCCTTGCATGTGGGCAGGGCCTATGATTTGTGACAGGGCATGCACGATTACATTAGAAAAGACTGTCACCTCTGTCTTGCTGGGTGTGAAGAAGCAAGCGGCATGTTGTAAGCTGTCCAGTGAGAGGGCCGTGTGGCAGTGGACCACGGGCAGCTCCAGCCTCTTCAGCCTGCAAGGAACTGCCAAAGCCATGAGCATGGAAGGAGATCGTCTCCCCAGTCAAACCTCAGATGAGACCCCAGCCCCAGCCAACACCTCAACTGCAGCTTTGTGACACCCTGGAGCACAGGACCCAACCACACTGTGTCCAGACCCTGGACACACTGAAATTATAAGATAACAAATGTGAGTTTGTTTCAGCTGCTAGGTTTGTGGTGACACTGTATTGCAGTCATACATAACTAATACAGTCTCAGTTCCCCCTCTGAAAAGGGGCAAAATCCATCACCTTTCAGATGTCTGCGCAGCAGGAAGCCCTTCTCTTGTACCCGGCCGTACTCATTTTCTACTGATGCTATAACAGAATACCACAAACTTAGTGGTTTAAAACAACACAAATTTATTCACTTGTAGTCTGGAGGTCAGAATTCTGAAATCAGTCTCACTGGGCTGGTGTCAAGGCATTAGCAGGGCTGGTTCCCCTGCCGGCTCCAGGGAAGAGACTTTCTCTTGTCTCCAAAGCTGCCTGCATCCCTCCACCCGGGCAGCCTGCCTTATCTTCCAAACCCAGCATATGGCACCTTCCATTCTCCGCTTCCGTCATCGCGTCATTTTTCTGACTCTGACTCTTCCATCTTCATTTTATAAAAACCCTTATGACTACATTGGCCCAACCCAGACAATCCAGGTTAGTTAGCACATACTCTTCTAAGATGCTAAGTTGGGGATATTGTTACACCGCAGGAGAAAGCTGACGCTGTCTGTGCTAGGGTTCTCCAGAGAGACAGAAGCGATAGGATTCGCAACGATGGATAAGGGGTTTATTCTGGGAACCGGCTTCAGGCCTTACACAGCCAGGACCACCCCTCCATGGAAGCTGACGGTGTCACTTTCAGGAAGTCTGGGACTCAGAAGGCTCAAGAATCAGGAGCTCCGATGTCCACAGGCAGGAGAGGGTCGATGGTCCCGCTCCGGAAGAGAAAGTGAATTTTGTTCCACTTGGGCCCTCGGGGATTGGCTGGTGCCTGCGCATGCTGGTGAGAGCAGAGGTTCTTCGCTCAGTCAACTAGCTCAGTGCTAATCTCCCCCAGAAACACCCTCACAGACACACCCAGAAATGTTTCCCCAGCTGTCTGGGTATCCCTTAACCCAGTCAGTTGACACATGACATTAACCATCACTCTATCTCAAGATCCTTAACTTAATCACATGTGCACATTCCCTTTGCACGTAAGGTGATATATTCACAAATTCTGGGGACTAGGACATGGACGTCTGTAGGGGCTATTATTCAACCTCTTACATCATAATGCGTTAGGAACATGACCAATTCTAGCTTAACAAGATTTTCATATGAGTTTATTTATCTATTCTAGAGAACTTACTATATGCCTGGGGTAATTCTGGTCATTGCAAATAAATTTACAATTTCTGCTCTCTAGGGGGTGAAAGAAGAAACATCTGAGCAGTTGCAAAGGAAAAATCGGAAGTTAATATATTAGTTTCCTGCTGCTCCTGTAACATATTGCTATGAACTGAGTGGCTTAAAACAACACAAATGTATGTTCTTACCATTCTGTAGATCAGACGTACGGACACGGGTCTGAAATCAAGGAGCCAGCGGGCTGCTACGCTTCTTCCTGGAAAGTTTCCTCACCTTTTCTGGCTTCTAAAGGCCACCTGCATTTCTTCCTCCTCCATCTTCAGAACCAGCAACTTTCAGCTAAAAGCTTCTCAGGCCGTCATCTGCCTGGTTTTCTCGTTCCTGCCTCCTCTGCCATTTATAAGGACACCTGTGATTATACTAGGCCACTGAGATAGCCCAGGATGATCTCCCCATCTCAAGGACAGCTGGTGGGCAAACTTAATTCCATCTTCCACCCTCACTTCCCGGGCCATGAGCCTAATGCACTCCCAGGTCCTGGGGATTAGGATACAGACATCTTTGGGGGCCACTATTCTGCCTGCCATAATAAGCCACGCCCAGTGCTAGCATTTTAAAAGTATCATCTTATTAAAAGTATCATCTCAAAAGTATCAACAACCAAATAAAGTCAGTACTATTATAATCTCTATTTTACAGGTGGGAAAATGGGGCAGAGTGACTTGTGTAATTTCCCGAAGCCACGCCGCTGGAAGTAGTAGCGCTGGAAATCAGGTGTGGGTCTAAAGTCCACTCGGTAGACGCTGCACTACAGGCCTCCTAGGCAATGCCTGCCCCGTGCCAGGCCTGTGCTGTTTTAAAACCGTAAGAAGCTGCCGATTTCCCTAATATAAAGAAACCCTTAATTTTCAAGTTTGCAACCGAGAATCTCCTTCAAGAGATGAAACAGGGCCTTCGCAGTCCCAATTTCTATACTTCATGGGCCCCATGCTACTGGCTGCTGCTGCCATGACCCACCTCTGTGGTCTGAGGGAGGTTGGGTGAGTGGCGGTCTCCTTAGACACCCTTGCAAAGCTAGATTAAGGACGAACAGCTGAGCACATCCCTGAAAGCAGCCTCTGAGAGGGACTAAAACATCCCTGGTATAATAAGATGAAGGGAATTATATCTAGCAAAACTTCTCTCAAGGGCAATATGGCTGGAAAGAATTCTGCGAAGGGCCCTGTGGGTTGAAAAATAAAACCCCGCAAATCAGCCTTGACAATCAACAGATGGTTGATGTGATCTAAGTAAGGAAGGCTCAATTAATTGCAGAAGTTTTTTTTACTCTGTGAATGGTGCAAGTTTGGGCAGAGCGGAATTGCTCTGACAGCAAAGGAGATGTTGAAGCAGCCACTAGGGAACCTGCTTCCCCACACCTGCCACCCCACCCCCAAGCATGACTATGAAGTAAACATTTAGAGACCATTGGTTTGAAGGGTAAATTATCAGGGCTCCCACACATTTTCACTCTCTTTACAGAGATGCTTCCCTTTCACACCCTGTAGCACAACTGAGATGTGACTAAAAGTTTCTATCAAGAATTTTTCCCTAGGCTTGGTGTGGTGGCTCACGCCTGTAATCCTAACACTCTGGGAGGCTGAGGCAGGTGGCTTGCTTGAGGCCAAGAGTTCAAGACCAGCCTGAGCAAGAGTGAGACCCCCATCTCTACAAGAAATAGAAAAATTAGTTGAGTGTGGTGGGGAGTTCCTGTAGTCCCAGCTACTCAGGAGGCTGAGGCAGGAGGATCACTTGAGCCCAGGAGTCTGAGGTTGCAGTGAATTAGGCTGATACCTGGGTTTTGAGACAGGGTCTCACTCTGTCACCCAGGCTAGAGTGCTGTGGCATCAGCCTAGCTCACAGCAACCTCAGACTCTTGGGCTCAAGCAATCCTCCTGCCTCAGCCTCCCAAGTAGCTGGGACTACAGGCATGCACCACCATGCCCGGCTAATTTTTTCTATATATTTTTAGTTGTTCAGTTAATTTCTTTATATTTTTAGTAGAGACAGGGTCTTACTCTTGCTCAAGCTGGCCTCAAACTCCTGAGCTCAAAGGATCCTCCCACCTCGGCCTCTCAGAGTGCTAGGATTGCAGGCGTGAGCCACTGTGCCCGGCCGAGATTTTTTTTCTTAAAGGCCAAAAGATTTCAAAAGGGAAATAAATGTGGAGAGGAATGTAAATGACATCCTCTCACCAGGCTATGCCTTCCTGGCTTCTGCCCTGCCCCATTCATCACCTTAGCACCTACTGCTGGGAAGGCCGCTCTGCCAGACACACCTGCGCCTGATGAACGCTAATCTGAAGAGGCGCAGGAGGCCCCTCTCCCGCAGCTCAGGGCCCACCCTCCGAGATTCAGCTTCCTAGCTGAGGACACAGCTCTGCTCCGTTTGACTGACACCAGACGGGCCCTTTAGGGTGACTAGGCAGGGGGATCCCAGCAGCCCCTACAGGAAAACACAGTCTTCACCAAGCCCCTCGTTCATGGACGACACACACACACACACACACACACACACACACACACGGAACCCAGAGCCGCTGCTCACAGTGACTCAGTAAAGGAAGCACCGTTAGCACTTTTCACAGAGCAGGAAACTGAGGCTCAGGGGATGACACAATTTCTCCAATGCACGCCGTAAGTAGCAAGGCCACAGTTGGGGTAAGCTTTTTCAGACTGCAGAAGCCACACTGCCTGCCTAAGATAAAGGGAAGAAATAAGTGTGCACAACCGTTGGGCCTCACTGGCCCACAGCCTTTGCGTGGCACCACTTGATACTCAAATGCAGAGAATTTCCATACTGGAGAACCAAAAGCCCAGAGATTTTCCCTAGAAGGCCTCGGAGCTTGATTTCTCACAAATGGCCCCAAGGATGGAAAAAGTCTCCCAGATTGGGACTGGCAGGAGAGCGGGGCCCATTTTGTCTGATTTTCTTCTCTCCTTTCCTGGCACTGGCAGGCTCAGCTTGTGCCAATGGAAAATTCCCAAGTGCCAAGCAGTTCTCAGATAATCTGCAGGCAAAACAAAGCCACAGAAAAGCCTTTCAGCTAAGATAGCTCATGAGGGGTTAAGGCAGGGCTCCAGCCAAAACATACATTTTTTTCAGATTCCTGACATCTTTTTCGTGTTGATCGGGGGGTTTGTACCCAGCCTCAACCTGTGACGGCTTCAGTCCGTCACTGAGACCAGCACTGGGTCATACTAGAGGGCCCCAAGCCCGGCTGGTCTGACCTCTTCCAGGCCTCTTCCACAGGGCACTTTGGAAGTGCCCCATGGGAAAGAACAGGACTGCAGGCAGGGCCGGGGAAGAGGGGTCCGTGCTGGCCCAGACTCGGGGAGGGCAGGCAGGTGGACAGAGGTGATTTGGAGAGAGTAAGAAAGGAAGAGAGAGGGGGAGAAGGAGAAAGACTGATTGGCAGAGGGTTCCTGTGTCTACACTAAGAGACAGAGTCTAGTACATGATGCTGTGGGAGATCAGATCAAGGCACCAGCACGGCCGCATTCTGCTCCCTCTTCCGGGGTGCAGAGGGCTGACTGCTACTTGTGTCCTCACACGGCAGAAAGAGGACGACCTAGCTCCCTGGTCCCTTCCCATGAGGGCACTAATCCCTCATTCGGTTCAGCCCTCATGACCTAATCACCTCCCAAAGGCTCCACCTCCAAATACCACCACATTAGGGGTTAGATTCCAACCTGTGAATTTGGGCAGACACAAACACATGGCCCATAGTACCACTTTAAATCTGTGTGACCTCTGCTGAGATATTTCACCCTCCGAGCCTTGGCTTTCTCCCTTGTCCGGGGCGGTGGGGGGTGGGGGGGGCCTGCAGCTAGGGGAGTGGTCCCGTGTCTGTGCCTGACGCACGCCTTGGGCTCTGCGTGGGCTGCTGCTTGCACGGCTTTTCTCTATCCTCAGTGGCGAGGGACACCTTGCCCCCAGCCCTGCACCCCGCGTGGGGCCCGGCATACAGGAGGCACAAAGAGAATTTCTTTTGTGTTGAAGTTCATCTTCTTCTGTCTCACTCTTTATTTTGGGGCTCTATGGGCTGACCTATGTGGGATTTAGTCACGTTGCATCAGCCCATGAATTAGTAAACACTTGCAGGCCTCAGAGAAATATACCCAAAGAAAATGGAAGCAAGAGTTTGGAGCCAAGTGATAAACATCTAGCTCAGGTATGGATTCCAGCTCCATCACATGCTAGCTGCACCACGTCAGCAAGTCACCTGCCTTCTCGGGGCCTGTTTCTCAATCACAGGGGTGGGTCCCTAAGGACCCTTCTGCCCTGACACTCCCAGAGGTCTCCCCACTTCAAGAGCAGGCCAAGAGGCTTCTTCCTCTCTTCTGGACATCAGAGGCCAATGCTGATTTCACAGCTGTGATTCTTTACTGGGACGGTGTCACCTGAGCCACTCACAGAACTTCATTTTAAAATGCCTATGCATGAGCACCCATCTCAAGAGCGATGTGGCCCTGAGACGAGGACCAGGTAGTTTCCACAGACGTCCTGCAGGGACAGCCACAGGACCTGCAAGAAATGAGACAAGCCTGGAGTGGAAACATTGACCCACAGTTGCTGTCCTGGGTCTCCAGAAACCAGGCCACATGTCAACAGGGTCCCAGTTGGTCCCTGGGCGAGTCCTAAGATGGTCTAAGCTGATGCCTTCTTTTAAAACTTTTCTCAGGGGTACATATTAGTTTCCCAAGACTGCTGTGACAAATTACCCACAACCATGGTGTCTTTAAACAACACGAATTTATTCTCTCATGATTCCAAAGGCCAGAACCCCCAAATCAAGGGGTTGGCAGGGCCACACTCCCTCCTAAGGCTGTAGGGACGGTTACTTCCTTGTCTCTTCTAGCTCCTGGTGGCTGTGGGCTTCCTGCGCTTGTGACCACATCACTCCAATCTCTGCCTCCATGGTCACATTGCCTCCCTGCCCCCACTGTGTGTCTCCTATAAGGACACTTGTCATTAGATTTACGGCCCACCCAGATAATTCAGGACTGTCTCCTCATCTCAAGATCCTTAACTTAATCACATCTGAAAAGACCTTTATTCCAAATAAGCCCATTCACAGGTTACAGGGATTAGCACATGGACTTACCTTTGGAGGAGGCCACCATTCAACCCACTCCAGAGCATATTTGAACTTTTGACTATTTTTGTACTTTACATGATGAAATTGGACTAGAATGCACTCTCCCGTGATGCCTCCATTTTTTAACATGAGGAAACTAGGGTCCTAAAAGGAAACTTGACTTGTGCCAAGTCACATGGCTAAGGAGCTGTGGAGGTTTCAGATGAGGTGTGTGTCCCTCCACAGGGAATGGTCAAATACAATTTGGTACGTGTCATTGTGGAATAGTGTGCAGATGTTGCAAGGAATGAGGATGATCTGCATGGGCTGATGTAGACTGACATCTAAAACCTACGGTTAAATTAGAAAAGGAGGCTACGAAATACTATTTGAAGCCTGATTGGGTGACGTTATACTCATGCCTGTATGTGCTTATGTGGACACGGACCTTGGGGAGTGCACGGTTCCAGGTTAGAGGGCAGGCTCCGGAGACAGACCTGGCCCTACCCACTCCTCTCCACTCAGCAAAATACTGACTTTGAACAAGTTACTTAGCCTTGCAAAATTTCTCTTTCTTTGCCTACAGTATGGGGAAAACATACTGCCTAGCTCCTGGGTTGTTATGAGACAGTGGCTACAAAGTACCTGATCGACTGAGTGATGGACAGTCATTATTATCTTCATTGTCATCAGTAGCTTTTATTATTTAAATATTCCAAAAAAGGTTTCTATTTCCACATAAGCATTGCAGAGTAAATGAACACATTTATTTCCACTTCTTCCAAATAGTCCACTAAAATGACAGCAAAGGAATAACAAAAGGCATTAATCTATAAGGGCAGGGCTGGGCGTGGTGGCTCATGCCTGCAATCCCAGCACTTTGGGAGACTGAGGTGGGAGGATCACTTGAGGCCAAGAGTTTGAAACCAACCTGGGCATAGTGAGATCTTGTTCTACAAAAAAAATAATTTAAAACATTAGCCAGGCATGGTGGCACACACCTATAGTCCCAGCTACTTGGGAGGCTAAGGTGAGAGGATTGCTTGAACCCAAGAATTTGAGGTTGCAGTGAGCTATGATGATGCCACTGCATTCTACCCTGGGCAATAGAGTGAGACTCTGTCTCAAAAAAAAAATCTACAAGGGCAAAGAGAACAAGAATCGAGAGATGTCAACAGCATATTGGAGAATAGTACGTGTAGACGGATAGGTGTACTGGACTTGGCGGGGCAGACTCAAGGGAAATCCCAGCCTTTGGGGGGAATGTTTACAAGTAAGCCTTTCATGCCCAGAGCCAGAGAATGAGAGCCCAGGAGTGAGTGGCCCGGGGCCTCTAAGGCAGAGCAAGAGATGAGTGGGGAGCACAGGCCAGTGCAGACACCCGCATCACAGGCAGCCGAGCTGTGCCCTCACTGCCCTTCCCTGAGAAGAAACCAGAGGGATCCATCCTCTCTAGGGAAACCCACTGGCTTACAGGGAAGGACCTGCAGAAACTGTCATTTGGCTGCCCTGATGACATGGACGGATCTTTGCTTTATTGCTTTACTGCCTGACCAGGGAACCCACCCGCCCACAGGCCCAGCCCATGCCCGCAGAGCTCTTGTTCAACATTTTTGGGCAAAGATCAACAGCCATTTGGGGAATATCTCTTGACATAAAGGAGGAAGTCAAAAGACAAAAAGAGAAAGAAAGGAGCTCAGTGAAAAGAGAGACGACATGGCAAGCAGAAGAAACTGTTTTAAAAATGTATAGTTTCAAGCCACAGAGAAATAAAATGTTGCATTTGTAAAATAAGAACAGGATGCTATACTACAGGGAACGTTCAGAGAATAGGGATGAGCTCTTAACTATTAAAAATATGAGAGCAGAAATGAAAGCATCCAGAAAATGAATAAAAGATAAAAATAGAGGAAATCTCCTAGAATAGAACATAGGAGAGAAAATATATTTTTTTTTTTTTTCTGAGACAGTCTCGCTCTGTTGCCTGGGCTAGAGTGAGTGCCGTGGCGTCAGCCTAGCTCACAGCAACCTCAAACTCCTGGGCTTAAGCGATCCTACTGCCTCAGCCTCCTGGGTAGCTGGGAGTACAGGCATGTGCCACCATGCCCGGCTAATATATATATATATATATATATATACTTTTTTTTTTTTTTTTAGTTGGCCAGATAATTTGTTTCTATTTTTTTAATAGAGACGGGGTTTCGCTCTTGCTCAGTCTGGTCTCGAACTCCTGACCTCGAGCGATCCACCCGCCTTGGCCTCCCAGAGTGCTAGGATTACAGGCGTGAGCCACCACGCCCGGCCAGGAGAGAAAATATTTTAAAAGATTTTTAAAAATTGAAGGATAAATCTGAGCATCCTAATATACAAATACAAGGATATAATAGGACTTCTGAAAAGAGAAATGATCAAATGAGCAATTTGGGGTGTAGGTCAAGTATCCCTTATCCAAAATGCTGGGCACCAGAAGTGTTTCCAATTTTGGATTTTTTTCATATTTTGGAATATTTGCATATATGTAGATATCTCAGGGATGGGACCTGAGTCTAAACATGAAATTCATTTATGTTTCACATGCACCTTATGCACATAGACTCTAGGTAATTTTATAGAATATTTTTAATAATTTTGTGGATGATGCAGTTTGTGAACATTGACCCATCAGAAAGCAAGTGTCACTATCTCAGTCACCCATGGGGGCAATCTATGTTTGTCCTGCATCACCATCATTCCTGACTCTGAATTTACTTGCTGCTTATCCATGTGTAAGTACTTAACAGTAAGAAATAGGACATGGCGTGAATACAGTGAAGAAATAATGTGTTCACAGTAACTAAGCAGACCGCAGCATCACCGGAACACCTGTGTCAACTGTTAGATGACAGCAGCAACAAGCCATGGCAGGCTTCCAGTCTGCACCCAAGACGCCATGTTTGGGTGAAAAGGTTACAGGACACTGCACTTTATTTTTGTAGGTGAGAAGAAACATCAGAAGCACTTGAGGGACCATACAGTGGGTCCTTTGAGGATGAGGAGGCACTCTGCCAGATGGCTTTTTTAGACGTTTCCTCCAGAGTCATGTACCCCGTGAACAACAGTTTTTGTCTTAGAAGTCTCTCCGATTGTGCAAACTGACACAGCTTCTTGTTCTGTTATGAATGCGCGCTGCCCCAGTCCTTCAATAAGCCCTTCACACACTTTCACCGCGTCATCTGCAGGCACTTCCGCAGGGTTAACGTCACCTTCATCATCACGGTTATCACCATCACCTCGAGTCAGAACCATTTTACCTGTTACACCATTGGTCAGTGAAGGAATACCTGGAGCCTCATTACTGATGTTAAAAACTTCGATATCCACCTCTTCCAGCTAACTAATGAACTCTTAAGCTATATTTTTGCATATATAAGGAGTGAGACTTTTTTGTTTCATTTGACATACAGAATCCTTCAAAGCCACCATCTTGTTCATCATCATCAGGGACCACAGTTGAAGGCCAGAGGTGGTTCCAGGCATGCACAATTGTGTCTTTAGTCACTGTGCTCCAAGCATGGGCAACAGCACCTATGGCATCCTTCTTGCTAAACTTCTTTTGAAAACCTTCCACATCCACACCTCTGCTCACTGTTGCTGGCAGGCTGTTCAAAAAAGCATTTTTATATTTACTCTTTATTGATCTAAGGATACTCTGGTCACATGGCTAAATCAATGAAGTCATACTTGGGGGAAAGCACATGGCATAAGCATTATTTTTTATGAGACTTTCAGCTGGAGGATGAGCAGAACAGTTGTCAACGAATAACAAAATCTAGCAGTCGTCATCCAGTCCGGCTTCTCTGCAGTGGGCATGAGCCGTTTGTACCAAATGTTTGTGAAACCAATCAGAAAAGATGTCCCTGGTGATACATAACTTTTTGTTATCTTAATAATGTACTAGTAAGAAATTCACACTTTGAAAACACTGAGGACACAGGCTTTGCCTCTCACAGCAAGTTTATATCTATGCACGCCTGCTGCATTAGCATATCCCAGCACCGATACTGCCCTCCGCATCCTTAATTCCTGCAGGGGCTGTCTCGTCAGCTCCAGTCAGTGTCTATCTGGGGCAATGACGCCAAAATAGTGATGTTTCATCAGCATTGTAGGCTTGTTCTGTCATAAGATTTTTATGATCGATGACCTTGGCAAAGACCTGTCAATGAATTTCTTCATTGCTTCATCATCAGCTGATGTTTCATAAGCACAAATCTCTAAAAACTCAATGCTATGTCTTTTCTTAAATTTCTGCAACCTGTCTGTTGAATATTCACAGTTCCCTTCAATTCTCTGTTTATTGTGACAGATCATTGCTTGTTTCACAACCAGCATTCCATCAAGTGGCATGAGTTCCCGGGGAGGCTGACCATCCACTCTTTTTTTTAATTTTTTTTTTATTTCAACATATTATGGGGGTACAAATGTTTAGGTTACATCTATTGCCCTTGCCCTACCTGAGTCAGAGCTTCAAGCGGGTCCATCCCCCAGATGGTGCACACCGCACCCATTATGTGTGTATATACCCATCCCCTCCTCCCCCTCCCATCTGCCTGACACCCGATGACTGTTATTGCTATATGTGCACTTAAGTGTTGATCAGTTAAAACCAATTTGATGGTGAGTACATGTGGTGCTTGTTTTTCCATTCTTGGGATACTTCACTTAGTAGAATGGGTTCTGCTCTATCCAGAATAATACAAGAGGTGCTATATCACCATTGTTTTTTGTGGCTGAGTAGGACTCCACGGTATACATATACCACATTTTATTAATCCACGCCTGTAAAGCGAAAGAAGCAGGTAACCTACAAAGGAAAGCCCATCAGAATAACAGCAGACTTCTCAACTGAGACCTTACAAGCAACAAGAGACTGGCGTCCCATTCTCACTCTTCCCAAACAGAATAATGCCCAGCCTAGAATCTTGTGTCCTGCAAAACTAAGTTTTGTATATGAAGGAGAAATAAAGACCTTCTCAGACAAACAAAGACTGAGGGAATTCATCAAGACAAAACCTGCCCTCCAGGAAGTACTCAGACAGTGTTACACACAGATCAGCACAAAAAACACTCACCAGTGTAAAATCATCCAAAAGCTAAAGGTCAAAGGTGAGATACCACAATGGCTCAATAGAGAAAACAAAGCAACAAAGTTCAACTCAACAGGATGAACGGAAATCTGCCCTACTTATCAATTCTTCCAATAAATGTGAATGGCTTGAACTGCCCACTCTTTCAATACACAGTCGAGATTGTCATTTTTAGCTTTATGTAGTGTTTTTCTATGTTTCATTAACTTCTGTCTATTGCTTTCTCAAAGAACTTCAACAGTGTATCCTTCTATTTCTTCGAGGCACATATGTGGCCATTCCAACACCACGCTCTGCTGTAAGACGTTTCATTCTCACACCATCACCCAGTTTCTCTAACAGCTTGACTTTCTGTCCTATAGATAAACAAAAATGCTTCCTCTTTTTCTTATCACTGTTACCCAATTCCCTTACCCACATAGCACAGAATAAGCAAAGAAACAAGCGAGTAATGCACGTGGGTCTTGGCCCCACGTGAGGCATCATGGGGAACCTGCCGCTGGCGTGTCTGGCCTGCACCTGTGCCATTTTTATTACCCTTTGTGGGTGTGCTTTCGTGGGAGAATGTGGGTGTGTGCAGAAAAGATATATCACAGCTGAAGGGTTCCCCCCCACCTTGGGGACACTAAATAGCATGTTATGCACCTACATTTTGACTGTGACCTGTCACATGAGGTCAGGTGTGGAATTTTCCACTTGTGACATCATGTTGGCACTCAAAAAAAATTCAGATTTTGGAGCATTTCAGATTTTCAGATTAGAGATGCTCAACCTGTACCTTCTTACAACTGAAGGCCACAGGTTTCCAGATTGAAAGGATTCACCTGGGCCCAGCACAAACAATAAAAGAAGAATCACACCAAGGTACATGACGATGAAAGTCCCAAGCCACAGGGATAAGAAAAATATCCCAAAAACCTACAGAGAAAGAAAACAAAAATCAGAATGACATCAGACGATTCATAGCTGGAAGCAATATCATAGAGAAATGGTTCTAAGGTTGGAGTAGGTACAATTCTACACTTGAACTATTATTGAGATGTAAAAGTAGAATGAAGACAGTCTCAGACATGTAAGATTTTGAAAATTTTACCTTCCGTGAAGCCTGTCTCAAGAAGTTACTGAAAGAGATGCTCCACCAAGACAGGAAATAAACTGAGTGAAAGGAAGGTGTGGAACCCAGGAAACCAGAGATCCAAGCTGGGGAGGGCAGAGGGGGCCTCTCAGGTGACGGAGCGCAGGAAATTAATTCAAGGCTGACGGCTGTGTGATGGCCCAGAGGTTGGTGTTCTCTGGGATAAATGACTCCAAAACGGGGGAAATGGAACTGGAAGATTCCCTGGCATGGGCAAATTTGCTCAGAATAGTTCTTCATTTCCAAAAGAGTGAGGAGATGAATTAAAATGACAGGCACATAGGAAACCAAATAAAACATAAAGGCAATTATCAAGTTCAAGAAAAAAAAGTTAATTAAGACAGGAATGAAAATAGAGTTAACATATTATGTGGCATGACTGTGGACATTATTTTTGTGATCATAATAGTAAACCCAGAGTACTGATGTAACAAAAGAAAGATACTCTAATTAGAGTGATGAGAGCACACTGGGGGAAGCAGTGTGAGAATTAATCTTCATCTTTGTATTAACAGTAGGAAGTCAACTTATAAGATTTAATACTAAAAATATCAAGCATTATCAATATAGAGATGCTATTTAGAAAGAGGTAAGAAAATGCCAGAAGAAATAAGAAAAAGTTGAAAATGCTTGCATCTGGGGAAAGAATTGGGATGGACAGGGACAGGGTGGGGGCTGCAGTTTTTCATTATAAGCCTTTTAGAACCATTTGACCTTTAAAACTATGTAAGACTTCTTTAATAAAAAATCAAAATTAGTTTCACAAACAACTTGAAAAAACTAACAACCTCTAGGGAGAAGAGCAGAAATATGCTATATACACTCATGTATTTTGCAGGGGGAATGTATTTAAGTATGGCTTATATTAAAACAGAAACTAATTTTTAATGGTTAAAAACCAAGGATGCCAGATTTGAAGCCAGGACTCTGACTGTCTGTGGGGACAGGGCTATCATCTGAGGACGGTGCAGGGGACCGGCGGAGAACTTAGGCCAACAGAGAGAGAAGGCAGCGGGAATTCCCAGTGGGGAGAAAAAAAAGACATGGAATATTTGGCTCCAAACAAGAAACCCACACAGAGATTTTGGTTTGAAGCTTTGGAAAACATTTGTTTTCGTTCCTCGTAAAAAATGGATGACGAACAGAATTATTTGAAATGAGATTTTAACAAGAAAAAAACTCATCACATTTCACCAGCATTTTCCTACCAGTCCCTCATGAACAGGCCCAAGAACTGATTTTAAGGGTTTCTGTTTCTTTATGATCTCCAGTGAAAGTCATCAACACCAGGAAAGGGTTCAGAGTTTGTTTGTTGTTTGCTCTTTTTTTGGTTAACATTCTTTCTTCTAAGTGTTTTACTTTATTTATATTTTTGCAACCACTTTCCATAGTGCCTTCAGAGTTTATTTATGTGTTAAAAAGGCACTTACGCAAGCAAGCTTAGGTCCCTCTGTGTGAGTGGATTAAAAAAGCCTGAGCTTTAAGGACACACAGAACTTAATTTGAATTCCAGGTACTGGTTCATTAACTGTGATCTTGAGCAGCTGACTCATCCACCCTGGGCTCTGGGATTCCCTGAAACACAGGGACAAGACTCTCATCTCGTCAGGCTGCTGCTGCGAACATTAAGTTAAGGATGAGGCATGAAGAATCTAGTAGGTGCTCAGCAAATAGACCTTGCTCTTCCCATCCCCCATCCTCTTATACAGAAAAGCAGACAAAAGCAGACGCTAATGACTGGCATGACTCTTACCCTCACTGGATCCAAGTCAAATTTCCTCCGTTCGCCTGCATTTTGAGCACTTCTCAGAAATCCTCATCCATAATTATCTCACAGGCATCAAGGCTGACAGTGCCTGGGCAAAGCTCCTCTAAGAGCCTTAGAGTTTCGTGACGGTGCTCTGACCTAGGATTACTGACTCTCTATTGTATCTTTAGGGTCATCCAAGTAGTGACATTTTAAAAATCTGACAGTAGTGACACAGAAGGCAGATCAGATCCAAGGAAAGGCAGGGCAGTGTGCAAATATGATTAGAATATATTGCTGGCCCAGGAATCCGAACGCTCGGGTCTAATTCCAGCCCATTCCTCGCTGTGCAACCTCGGGCAAGTCCTCCAGCCTTTCTGGGCCAGGTTTCCTCCTCTGGCCAAGAGGAGCAGCAATGCAGTGCTGCCTTGCCGCATCACTGACTGGTGGTGAGGGTCTACAGCTAGAGAGCAGTTTTGGGTTCTTCCTAGGAGTCTTTCCTGCCGGTGCTTCCCACTCTCTGTTCTGCTCCCACCCTGGCGGGTGTTGGGTGGGGCTGGGAGGGCAGGAAAGAGCAGATGCCTCAAGGCCTCTGACTTCTGCGTCCCAGGAGCCGGGCAGTAACAGTGAGGGCTCACTGGGGCCTGGCTAAGTCTCCGCGCGATTCTAAGCACGTCTCACGCATCAACTCGTGTTTGTTCCTCATAGCAACCCTGTGAGGCAAGAACTATTTTAACCCCTGTTATCCGGAAGAAAAGACCGATAACTTAGAGAGGTCAAGAAACAAGCCCAAGGTCACACAGCCGGTCAGGGACCGGCCAGGATTTGAACACCAGCTTCCTGGCTCCGGAGCCCCCAGACCCGGCCAATTCCTGTGTTCATACTTCCTCTTACATCATAAAACTTAAGCCCTTAGCACAATCTTGAGAACGTTTCCAAACAGAAAATACGGGGAATTGCAGATCCACACAAACCATCTGGTGTTAAGATTCTGACTCCTTGGTTCATTGTGGGATTTGAATTAGAAAATAAATGTCCCAGCTTATTGAAGTCTGAACAATGGGACTCTCCTTCCACCCTTGGCCAGGTAGCCCCGCCCACCTGAGCACATCCCTCCTTTGAATCCGGAGGTGTCCTGCCCCTGCTCTGAGTGCGGCAGGCAGAGCTGCCTGGAAACCTGGAAACGAGGGCTGGCTCCTCCCCTCTTACCACTTTCCCATGCATCCAGGTTCCACAGACTGCCAGGGCCAGCCATCAAGGGGACTTCTCAGCACCCACCTTCCTGCCTCCTGGGCCTCCCCTGGTCCCCTAGCGCCTCTGCAGAGAAATGCTGGCAGCAAGGCGAGCCCAGAGCCGGGCCCAGTGCTGAGCAGCCCCACCCAGTGGCTCCTCCAAGACCTTCGGGGCCTGGAGCTGCTCCCAGAACCTCTCCAAGCCTAGGGCTCCTCTTGTGCAGACTGAAGCCAATAATCCTTCATTTACTTAAAAAATATCGAAGTCCTACTGTGTGCTGGGCACTGTTGCAGGTGCTGGGGAGAGCAGGAAGGTACAGAAACAAAGCCGCTGCCTGCCTGGAGCTGAGAGTATGGTGAGGGAGAGACAGAATAAACACACACACAAGCATGTCCTCTGACGCCATGCAGTGGCTGTATGGACAAAAGCAAAGCACAGTGACGAGTGACCATTAAGAGTGACCACAGCACAATTTTAGACCAGGGGGACAGGAAAGACTTCTCCAAAACACTAGAGCAGGCACCCGAGATGAGGAGAAGGGGAGAGAGAGAAACAGTTACAAATAGCCAAAGGGCATCATCCCTGGCAGAGGAAAACGGCAGGGTGTGTGCACCGTGGGAGAGATGGCCAGAAGGCCAGAGGAGTTTCCGCAGCCTGAGCAATTAGAGAAGTCCCCGGGGCAGGGGAGGCCCGGACTGCAGGGACTGGTGTGCCAGGGCAAGCATTGAAGGAAGGGGAACATTTAGCAGAAGGCGTGGGAGCGAGAGGGAAGATAACTCACACAATCTCAAAAGTCAGCCAGACACAGGTTCAAGCCACAGCTTTTGTATTTAACAGCTATGTGACCTCAGAAAAGGTCCCTAACCCTGTGGTCCCCAATCCCCGGTCCATGGACCAGTACCAGTCTGAGGCCTGCTAGGGACCGGGCCACAGAGCTCCACCACTGCCTCCTCCCACAGAAAAATTGTCTTCCAGGAAACTTGGGAAGGGGACAGGGCGCAGAGCAGGAGGTAAGCTACACCGCCCCCCACCCTCACCCCCATCCCCACCCCTGCCATGGTCTGTGGAAAGACTGGGAAAACTTGTCTTCCATGAAACCAGTTCCTGGTGCCAAAAAGGTTGGGGATGGCTCCCCTAAGCTTTCTGAGCCTCTGTTTCCCCACCTATAAAATGAGTCCTCAAGAAGCTGCCATGACTCAGCTCCCTCGGCGTGACCCGCCTTCCCTGAGCTTCAATTTCCTCCTCTCTGAGTTTGACTTTCCTTCTCATAAAAGAGGGATAATGACGCCTCCACGTGCAGCAAGGACCTTGTGTTCATACCACAGTGTGTGTTAAGCTCTCAGCAGTGTTACTTACTATGACAATTTCATGTGCATTTGTGTTGTCTTCAATGAGTATGTCTCCCCCAGACTCCAGGATCCATAAGGACAGAGATCTGTCCTTTGTCCCTCTTCTCAAGGGGGTCCCCAGCACTAGCCCAGATCCTGGCACATAGTTGGTACTCAAGAAATAGTTGGTGCTTTTTACAGGTAGGCTAAATGCTAAGTGAATAGATGAACAGATAAACAGACAGATTAGATGTTTCCAGAGGCAGTGAGCACCCCATTCCAGGAAACACACGAGGAAGCATAGGAGCAGAGGTCGGTTTCATTCATTCAGTCAACAAACATCCCTTGGCTGCCCATGACGTGCCAGCCCCCAGGAATGCGCTGGGATCACAGCAATGAGGAAAACTGGCGACGCTCCTGCTTACACGGCATGGGGCAAAAAGAGACAGGAAACCAACAGGCAACGTCTATCTGGTTCATTCTGGGCATGAGAAGTGCTAAGAGGAAAAAGGAAGGAAGGCAGGGAGCTACCGAGGGACCCTGTGTGACCTCAGAAGAGGAGTAACTGAAGAGGTGCTTGAATGATTCTCTTCTCTGGGAAAAATATTCAAGGTGGGGGACTCCAGAATCCCTTCCAGCTACAAGATGCTCTCCTCCCTTGATGGCTTCAGCAGGAACGGGGTGAGGGGGGCCCTTCTCTGGGAATCTGTGAAGCAAGAGGCTAAAATTGGACAAGGCCCCCTGAGCTGTTCTGTTCTACCTCCCTCTGTGACACTGGGACCATCACCAACCCCTCTCGGCCTCAGTTTTTCCTGGTGACCCCTCAGACGTGCACCCAGGGCTGTCTACGTGCCCCACCAGCTCTCGGATTCCAAGCTGGGACTTCCAGAGGCCCCGCTGCAGATCTGTCAGCCCGAGGAGGCAGCAGTGCCCACTGGTATGTGGCCAACAGCGTCTCCTTGTAAAGCTGGGGTCCGAGAGGAAGGGGGGTGTCCTATTTTATGAAGGCGTGTTTATTAGCTGAGAGGTTGCTCTTGCCTGCTCCCAGCCCTCTGGTGGCCCAGCCCTACTGACTGGGTCAAGTCACCCAGTACACGGAACAGGTCCAGCTACATAATTTGTGGGCTCTAGTACAAAATGAAAATGCAGGGCCCCGGTACATAAAGCAGGGAAGTGCTGCTAAAGGCACTCTCACATTAGCCTTTTCCTTTCTTCGTGGTCTCCCTCTCGACCTGTCATGGGGCTTTTTACTTGCTACGTAATGTCGCACTCCCTGTGCATTCTCAGGGGTATTCCAGGTGGGTGCAGACCCTCACAGGCACCTGGGCATCCCAAACAGAAACTTGTCATGAGAGCACATGGCTCTCACTCCTGGCTCCCTTCCCCTGACAAATCTGACCGGGGTGGTGAAGTCGAGTCAGGCATCTATCTGCTCTTCCCTTGGGCCACTGCCCTAAACCATGGCAGACAGATGCGCTGCAATCTCTGTGCTAGGATGTGCTAGGTACTGGGATCTGGAGTGGGCCAGAGGCCTGTGCTCAACAAGTTGCCCACCAAACATGTGTCACTGCCAGTCCAGAGCAAGGACAGCCACTGCCCACCATGCTCACCTGGAGATGCTATGGGGTGCGGATGTGCAGCCCTATTCCCCGCAAGGCACCCTGGGCCTCCACTAGGAGGAATGCAGCAGCAGTCACTAGGAGGGCTGGGGAGCGGGAGGCTGGGCAGGGCCTTGGCCACCAGGGAGTGGGGAGCAGGCAGCCAGAACTGTCACAGGGAGGCATCAGAGACAGGGCCAAGCCCCCAGCACATGCTCCACTGTCCCATCAGGTGTCACTTACAGCACATACATTCAAAGAGGAAATCCCCAAGAACTTCAAGATGGTCACTGCAGCATTAAACCCCAAGCACGGAGCCCTTCTGAGTGTCCTGGTCACACTTCCGTGAAGCCAGCCCAGCACGGGGAGAACGAAATCAGGGTGGGCCTGCAGATCCCTAGGCAGGGACTGGGGTTTCATTCAGTGAAACTCTTTCGGAGACCCCATTCAGTCCTGGTGAGCCTGGCCAGGTTCATGCTGGACCCGCCTGGCTTTGAGGGGCACCAGCAGCAGGTCACTCCCCCGACATGGAACCAAGGACCCAAGTGTCTTGAGAATCCCACCCAGGAGGGGCAGAGTTTGCACAGGAAAATAAAGAGCTCCCGAGAGGAAGGCGCACCTTCAACACAGACCCTCGGGAGCCGACACTTCCCCACCCTCTCAGGGGGCCTCTCTCGAGGGGCAGTGACGCGTCTCCATGCGCTCCATGCTCCGGAACCTTCCTTGCACCCCGTCCAAACCACTTGCCCTGTCCCCCTCACTGTGCTGGTGGGAGGCAGGCACAGATGTGAGCACTGCCCTGGAGCCGGTTCATCCGCAGCCCGCTGGCTGCGAGACCATGGGAAGGCCACAGAGCCTCGGTCCCCTCGTTGTGAAGTAAGCACGGTGAGCGCCTGCCCCTGTTGCCTGCCAGGTGATGACCAGAGGGGACAAGCTCTGTGAATTCATTTTCAAAGCAGAGTTGCCCTTTATCAAGACAAATCATGCCAGGGTCCTCTGTGGGCTGGAGGAGACACAGCCTCACAATTCTAGCCACGGGCTTCCTAGGGGGACTGCCTTCGCTACCCCTTGGCCTGGACTTGCCTGGACTTCCTCTCTTCTGTTTAGATGTCCCCCCTCAGGGAGCCCCCACCCCAGTCGCTATCTCACCCCTCTTTCATGTACTACCTGGCTTGGTAGCATTATTTTTCCGTTCACTCTTAGTGCTGGCAGTTTCCACTCTGATCCTGAGCGCTGGGGACAGGGACTCTGTCTCCACGCAGCGTAGTCCTCAGTGCCTGGTGCAGAGGGTGAAAATTAGCTAAATGAACCAGAATGCCAGGACCCGTACTGGCTACTTTACCCCTCTTAGCATAAAAAATTATAGTAAACACATTAAAATGAAATGAGAGAAAGCAGAGAGAATAAGGGGAAAAGAAATATGGGGAGGAGAAGGAAGAGCGAGAAGAGGCCCTCTCAGGGGTCCTCCCGTCTGTCCCTGCACCCCCTCCCCAGCTGCCACAGGGTCCAGGGCTCCCCTTCTGGCGATCCCTTCTGGCGATCAAGTCCACCGGGCAGGCACAGCTCTGTGCACCAGGCTCCTGGGGTGCACGTGCCGCAACTCCCACCCAGGAGTCCGTGGAGTTTATTGAGCTGCTGGCCTGGCTCCGCGGACCCCCGCCCCACGCTGGCCCAGAGCAGTCGGATTTCCCACCGGCAGGAGCCCCCTCTCCAATGAGCGACGAGCGCCTGAGGAGGAGCAGGGGCGCTGGAGGCTGGCGGTGGCGCCTCCTTGTGTCCCTGCAGGAGTCACTGCGAGGGGAGGTTTCCAGCTCAGCCCCCACCTCTCAGCGCTCCCCTTGGAGACCCCCAGGGCGGCGGGGAAAGCTGGGCATCTGAGTCGGGAGTCCAGGGTCCCCCAAGGCTCACCCAGAAACTGCTTGGTGACCTTGGACTCCTCGCTGGCCGGTCTGTGAAGGGAATGAAGACAGTGCAGCCCTTCAGAGGCACGGCGAGGGTGGAGGGAGACCCCTGCAAGGCGCCTGCAGGGCATCTGGCTCGGCGTAAGCACTCACTGGGGGAGGAGGTGCTTTATGCCCCCACAAGGGCCAAGCTGGGCACTGGCATAACAAATCTACCAGCCACAGCCTGCAGGAAGAGAGGAGATTGACAGGTGTACTCCAGCAAGAACCGAAATGTGAATGAAATCCTGGGTTGTGGGGGCGAGGTGGCCCAGGCGAGGCGCGGATTGCAAGAGCAGGGAAGACTCTTGACACGTGTGCTCTCTGTTAAATAACACCCACGAAGCAGAATGGAGACAATTATTCAGATAATTGAGGCGGGGATGCCTTCCTCTCTGGATATTTCATTCTTTCTCCCCACGTGCCCATCCTGCACTGGCACAGCCCTGAGAGTAGATATCTCCTTCAATTTTACTCCTGGGGCAACTCACTTGCCTTCCTCGGTTTGGAATCTGGTCTAGCTGAGACCTTGGACAAGAACCTTCACCTCCCTGAGAAGCAGGGTGCTCACATGTGCAATAGGATGATAATGAGGCTACCTATGTCACCTAGCTCTTGAGAGGGTAAAATGCACGGTGCACATCGAGCATTTGGCACAGGGTCTGGCATCCGTATCTGTCAATCAGTACATGACAGTCCCCTTCCTTCACTGGCGTCCAGGCCTCAGTTTCCTAGGCTGTGAGATGGGCGCTGGGCAGGGCCAGGGGAATGACTGAGTTCCGGGAGCAGGAGCCAGGTGGGCCACACAGCTGGTGCACAGCTGCACTGCAGGAGCAGCGCAGGGTGTCAGAGGGAGGGGAAAGCCAGAGGAGTTGGAAGCTGCGGTTGCCCCCAGGGTGTCCGAGTTGGACTCGACCCGGAAGCTGAGACTCAGCTGGCCCCTGGGCTGGTGCAGCCGAGTTCCAGGGACTCCAGAGCTGGAGCTGGGGGCCTGGGTGCTGGGTCTGGAATCTGGAGAGCTCCAGAGGGAAGAGAAACAACCGTGGGTCCCAGGGACCACCACACTCGAGAGGCAGCGAACTTTCTTGCAGAATCCCCTCCGATTTGTGGTGGAGCCGCAGGAAAGGAGAAGATCACCAAGGATAAGGCCCCTCTCAGGTGACCACCTGGTCGAAGCGGCCATCACTTACCATCTAACTGGGGATCGCAGCCGCTCCTACCCCACCCATCTTTCTCCTCTCCTTGGCCGCCTGGGGCTTGACAAAACGCAAAGTGAGGCTGTAGGCCGCCTGCTCCAAAGTCACAAAAGGCCGGTTCCAGCCTGTCCGCCATGTTCCTCTTAGGGCCTTTGCACTTGCTGGCCGCCCTGTGGGAGGGCTCTCCAGACTTCCCGCTCCTCCGCCCTTCAGGCCTCGGCTGACAAGCCGCCTCCTCAGAGGTGCACCTTGATCTCTTCCAGGAAAATCAGCTGTGATGATCATGCTATCAGTGTCCTGCTACTGTCCCCCTTGGAAGGATTCAACTCTATCTGAAACGCGTATTCGTTAGTGTGCTGGTCTTGTTCAACACCACTGAATGAATTAATGACAGAACACTAGTGACTTGGCACTAGACTAAAATCCAGGATCCCGGCTCTGCCTAGATTTTCTGCCTGACCTTGGCCAAATCACACAATTACTTTGAGCCTCAGTTTCTCATCGGTAAAGGAGGACATTGGCCCATCAGTGACAAGGGAGCATCTCTCCCGACGTGTCCAAAACAGTTTCTCCAAGTCTGGCGTGGGTTTGGGGATGCACTGACACCTAGAGAGAGGCAAATGAGGTCAACCTGGACGGGAGCCAGAGGGAGATCCTGCCAAGTACAGAAACGGGCTATGGCCTGGGTGTTAATACTTCCTGGTCGCCCGGTCGGCTTTTGGATGCCTTTCTGTATGCAAGCTGGAGGCAGCAAGCAGAGGTTGACAGGAAATACAGACCCGATCTTAGGCACCTGTGTGACTTTGTGCAACTCACATACCCTCTCTGTGCCTTGGGTTTCTCACTTGAACGAGTTAACAAGAGTGCCTGCTTCATAGGGAGAAGACTAATAAAAGAAGTGTCTTAATTCTGTGTCCACCGTGGTACACAGAAAATGGTCTTTCATCCTTCCTGATGCCACCCAAGGCCAAGAACACCCCTCCATTCCACCCCACTCATCCCTCGGTCTTCAAGGATCTCCCACACACACAGCGTTGGAAGATCGGAACACGTGGACTTCCAAGTGCAGTGCGGGTCTGAGAAGGCGGCCAGCAAAGAGTGTGCAGGTCACCACCCTGTCCCTGTGCTCTGCGCTCTCCAGTTCTCAACCACGTGCTCCCATTGGAGTCACCCACAGCTTCCTCAGCACCAGCCTGGACGTGGTCCCATCCCGCCGGACAGGAAACAGGTTTAGAGAGGCCGGGTGGGTAAAGCTATGCTTCGCCCTCACTAGCTGTGTGGTCTTGCCTGGTCATTTGTTGGCTCTCTATGCCTTGGTTTCCTCATCTATGCAGTGGGAATAACGATGATGCTGCCCACCTGGTAGTGAGGATCTGTTGGCATAATCCCTGAGGAAAATTTAGAAAGATCCTGGCACATGAAGGGTTCAATACGTGTCAGCTGCAGTCACACCAGGAGGAAGAGCTGTGACAGCACCACCACCACCAAACTGGGAACACAGGTAATGTAACAGGCCACAGAGAACCTTTTCCCTTTTGCTCTCTCAAACCCTTCCAGGGCCCATTTACCGTGCCCATTTAACAGAGAGGGTCTTGTCCAAGGTCTCACTCAGGCTGGCCCCCAAACATTTGCTTCTAGTCAGTGTGGCCATGACCCCAGCCACCTGCTGCGATGGTGGGGGGAAGCTCACCAAGGAGAAAACAGTATCTTTTTAAAAGTAGCGTTGTCAGGGAGGCAGAGACCCAAAATGCCAGAGTCCAGCCCACCCTTGGGGCAGCTCATCTGAGCCTCCACTAAGAGGCAGGGCTCCGCAGAGGGGTGGGGGAAGCGCTGGGCTGGTGAGGCAGGGAAGCGGTTCTGCAAGGAGGCGGCTTTGAGGTCTGGAGGATCCTCCTCCAGCTCTGTAAACACCGCAAACTCCTCCTGCAGCGTCCTGCGTGCCCGCACGCACTGTCCCGCACCGTCCCGCACCTGCACCTGGGTCGCAGCCCGCGGGTCCATCAAACTTGCACCCGACTGGGGGTGGGAGACCCGGTAGAAGGCAACCCCTGAGGTCTCACTGCCAGGGTCTCCTTGTAAAGGCCTCCTACCCGGGGCTGCAGCCAGGCCGGCTCAGAGGCAAGGGCGGGGGCCCTCCTTCCATCTGCCCCTAATCAGGCTCCAAATTGAGGGCAGACCTTCGAATTCGCTTTTAACTATCCCCTAAAGGCAGATGTCTATTGCACTCCCACCACAGTGCGCTAGACCCTGTGAACCTGGCTTTAAGGGCAGATTCCAAAGCCTTGGAGAGGCGCCGTAACTTGTTAGGTCACCATCCAGAGAGGGTAAACCTGAATTTGGGCCCCCAGTCTGAGGGTCGTCAGCCAGGCCCAACTCTTTTGGAGTCTCCGGGGAGGTACAAACACAGTCCTTTCCCCCTTGATATTTGTCTCTTTTAAGTACAGTACTCATAACCAACGTTTATTACTGGCACTGCCAAGCATCTCACAGGGCATTTCATTTTATTCCCTTAACAATAGGGTAAATTATTAGGACAATTCCTCATTTTGTATATGGGAAAACTGAGGCTCAGAGGAGTTAAATGACTTGCCCAAGGTCACACAGTAAGTATCAAAATCAGGATTAATGCGGGATGATCTTACTCCAGGCAGGCGTCCCAACACCCCCTAACTGGTCGTCTGCTGGCTGTTTCTTGAAGCCCTGCCTTCTGTATCCTGGGGATGCGGAATGAACATTCCAGATTTTGTGCTTGGGTTCCACCCCAGGGCGTCAGGTCTGATTCCTGGAAAGCAAAGCATTCCAAAACCCTCCGCCAATGCGGAAGAAGGCGAATGTGCAGGACGAGGTGGGGGCAGAGTAGGGTCCCCAGGAAGAGAGAGGAGAGCTGAAGTCACTTCGCTGCTCTTGGAAGGCCACAGCGTTCTCTCAGGCGATTCTCAGGCCTCCCAGTAAAACCTCTGCATGTGTGGGAGCCAGACCCCCCCTCTCCCCGCCGCACGGGCCGGTGTCCTCCGCGCCTCAAATCTCCCGGCACCATCACCGGGTGCACTCTGAGCTGCGCATCTCACTTCCTCAGTTGAGCTCCAGGGCCAGGGCAGAGTCTGTGCGTGGCTTTGCTCCGCTTTTTCCCGGAATCTCTGCGTCTGAAAGTCTCTACGTACATCATTATGTCTCCCCAGTGTGTCTGCCTCTGGGTCTCCCTTTTCTCCGCCCCCCCCCCCCCCCGCCTCCAATATTATGTGTGTCTTTCTGTCATTGCCACCAGTACTCCTGTAGGGACGTAAGAGGGTGGTCTTGAGTGTGTTTGCCTATATAAAATAGGGCTGCCTATGTTGGGATGTGTGTTGATTGTGGGGTTGGAGTGTGTGTTGGTTTGTGTTGGTTGGGGTGCGTGTTGGTTTTGTGTGTATAGTGTGTGTAGCATATGTTGGTTGAGTGTGGTTGGGTGTCTGTGTTGGTATGTGTTGGTTGTATGTGTATGTGTTGTTTGCGTATTTGTTGCCCTTGTGTTTATGTGTTGGGTGTGGTTGGTGATGTGTGCCGATCTTGTTTGTGTGTGCGGTGTGTGTCCGTTGCGGTGTATGTTGGTGTATCGGGTTGATGGTGTGTGATGGTTGTGTGTGCGTGCACTCGAGACCTTCTGTGTCCCGGAGGTGGCCGAGTCCAGCGTCAGGCACCCAGGACTGCACTGAGCAGGCGCTGCGGAGCAGGGCTGCGGGCCCGCGGGCCGCCGGAGGGCGCTGCGGAGAGGCGGACGGGTGTGAAGGCAGAGCCCTCCCAGGCCCGGCGAGGGGTGGTTAGCGCCGCGGGAGGGGAGCGGTCGAGGGGGTGGAAGTTTCGCGAGTCTGGGTTGGGGCTTCGGGGTGATCTGGAGAGTCGGCACTGGCGGTGGTAGCTGGGGGCAGGTGCTTTCCCCGGCGCCCGGCGTCCGGGCTTGGGGGACTGTCCCGCTGTGAGGCGAGGCAAGCTGCTGGGAGGGCGGGACCGAGCCATGGAGGCCGCGCGGCCCTGGGGGCACGGCCAGGCCGGCGCCAGTCGCCGAGTTAAAAGGCAAGCCGCGGCCTCTCCTTGCCGCTTCCTATTGCGCCCCCCGAGGGCTCCAGGCGAGGCGCAGGCCTGGACCTGGGCTGGGCTCACCTCGGGGCCTGGGGGCACTAAGGGGGGTGCGGCCGTAGGATTAGCACTCGCGCCCCCCGCCTCGCCAGCAACTATCTTCCTTCGGCCTCCTGCTCAATCTAGGGTCAGTCCCGGGGTCAGCGATCCGAGAAGCCAGCCCTGAAACAAGGCGCCTTTGGCTCCCACTCTCCAGCCCGCCTCCGGGTCCCCGACCGCCCGGGCCCTGCCGACTTATGCCCAAAGCGCCAGGCGCCCCAAGTCCCCTGCCGCCGGGTAACCTTATTCCTACCCCGGTTTCCGCGCCACGGACCGCTTCGGTCTCGCCAGCATGGTCCAAAGCTGAGTTTGCAGATTCAGGTTTCCGTCTTCACCCAACAAAACGAAAACGCTTTCACAGCGCGCAAGGCCATTGAGAAGCCGCTCTCATTCCTCAAGGGACTGTGCTTGCTTATGGTCAGAGTTCAAAGGAGCTTAATTCAGAACTAGGGCTGGGATCCCCAGCGGCGCGTTTTCCGGCGATACGAGGAAGAGCCGTTCAGGGACTAGGGGACCCTCTACTAGAGACAGATGCGCAGTGCCGGGAAAGCGCGGAGCCCCTAGCGAAATCCGTGTTGGAATCCCTGTTCTGTGCTTTAACGGTGTGACTTTGGGAAACCAACATCTCTCTGCGCTATAAAAATCTCGTAGGTTGGTTGGGCGCGGAGCAGGCGGCGCGCTTGAGAACTCCCCGCACACGGTAGGCTCTAGGTAAATGCGGGTTCCTTTTCCATCACTTCCTCCCGGCGCGGAAGGTGGCGGCTCCTCGTGATCTATACGGCGTTTCTTGCCAGAGAAGGAAATTCGTCCATTAAGGACCAGGCCCGGGGAAGCCTCTGCCCACTCCTCCCTCCCTCGCTTGGTAACCAAGGAACCGAGTTCGAAGGACTGGGGTGGATGAGAAGCAATGCCCGGAGCCCCGCCGCGAATTCCGGCCGGACTGGGCTGAATGTAGCTCAGTGTTCACCCCACACCAGCACGCCACTCTGATCCAGCACCTCAACATTTATCGAGTACCTTCTGTGTGCGCGCCCTGTCGAGGGAGGGAATTCGGAACAAAAAGGGGGCAAACAACGGGCTAGACTTCGAGAAACAAAAATGGGGAAACGAAAGGGCCCAGAAGTGGAAGGAAACCCCGACCCAAGGCGGGCAGCCAGAGGCGCGGGCGCGCGCGGGTCGGGGTCGCAGGGCAGCGGGCCCCTTTCACCCCGGCAGAGGCTCAGCGAGTGGGGGCGGGGAGGCGTGCCCGCTTCGCCTGCAGCTACAGCCTCGCTGGAGCCGCACCGCGTCTGCAGAGCGCGAGCCGTTGCTCATTACAGCAATTATGTTGCTCTAAATTTGCCTCGACCCTAAATTGCCAAACTCCAAGGAGCCAGGAGGCCGGGGAGCCGGGGCTGAGGAGACACCCGATCCCGCCCCACCCCACCATTCCTCTATCACGGACGAGCAGAAAGGACCCCAGTGCTGCGGGCGCCCCAGGAGCCAAGAAAACGCTAACCCACTGGGTGTTCCCTGGGAGCCCTCCCGCGCGGGGGCTCGCTGACACGTCCTCAAAATCCCGGGGTGGAGGGCGAAGATTCCCAGACCCATTTCGCAGATGAGAAAACTGAGGTACAGAAAGATGGCGTGATCTCTGTACCTAAAGGTCAGGCAGTCAGTAAGTGGCAGGCTTGAACACCATTGAACCACATAAGCTTGTCTGACTTCGAGTTCAATACTATGCCCACGACAGGAAAGTCGCTAGTGATGTTCCAGGAAGGAACTCGGAAGGTTTGTGGGAGCCAGGTGTCCTGCGCGCCGTCATCCGCGGGTTGCTTAATTTATAGAGAAAGAAAAAAAAAGTGGCGAAGAACCTCAGCCCTCAACGCCTTTAGAGGGCCGCATGGGCGTGGGAGACTGAGACCTTTTTAAGCGTAACTCCCCTCTTTTGGGGACGAAGTGGCGCAGACCTCTTGGGACGGTCCTTTTAGAAGCCCGGAGGCCAAGACCGACAGCACTGGGCTTCCCCTGGACCCCCTGGTGCGGCAGAACTGCACTCCACCTCAAGCTTTCCTTTCTTTCAGGGAGAGGGCTTGTGACAAGTTCAGACTACAGCCCCAAGCAGGGGAGACAAAACTTCCGTCGGAACTCCCGAGGCTGGAGCACCCGGGTCCCAGATTATCCGGGAACTTGCCCGGCGCCAGCCTGCCAGGTGCGTCCGCAGGGCTTTGAGCGCGCTTAGGCTGCCGCGGCCGACCCGGGCCCCTGGGGCTAGAAACCGCGCACCGAGCTCTGCCAACTCTGTTTTCAGGGTCTCCACTTATGGAGACGTTCACCCCTCCCCAAGGCCAGGTACTTCAGTTTCTATCAACCGTTGGTCTACTAGCTTCCCTTCTTAATGGCTTGCCGCAAGGGCTGCCTGGGGCCGCACTGGTAGAGTTTGGAGGCACCGGCCACCGCCCGACGGAGGCTGCGGGAGGGGCTGAGCAGGTCTGGTGAGAATTAAGCCGCGGCCCCCACCCAACACGAAAGAGAACAGAGCGGTGCCTGGAACTTAATAGGCTTTATTTATTACAGGGTCATTTTCTGCCTTCAGTGTCCTTACAGAATTCCCCCGAAGGCTAAACTTGGTGCTTGTGGGAATTTATTCTCCTGGAAGCTTGGGCTTGACCTACTACATGAAAGAAAAAACAAGTTTGTGAAGGTTTGGAAGCAGGGCCCCGAAAAGGACTTGCCAAGGCGAGAGTGTATGATCGCCCTGGGTTTTCTGTAAAGTTTGATTTTTCTTTTGTTTTTAGCGGTCATAATAGGGGGTGTGAAGGCGCTCACATTCTGGCAACTCAAAATTGGTTGCACAAACTGCGTCTACAATGTCAGTGACTTAGAGAAGCAAAGCGATCACTTCCATCCCCTACCTGGCCTCCTGTGGGAAAAACAGGTTTGCAGAGGTGGGAATTGTCTCCATTAGCTGTCTACAGTCATCAAACCATTTGGGCGATTTGCTTTGTTTTCATAGACAGGTTTAAAGGAGAGAAAAAAAGCAAGAGTTGGTTATGGGTCGCCTGAGCAAGTGTCGATTTCAGCTTAAAGTGAATTGGAAAATTGAGCCTAATTATCCTGGGTAATTGCTTCAATTCTCCACTTGACTTTGCTAATGCAGATCTGTCTGGTGTGTTAAAAAAGACACCCCCTCTGTCCCTGCATATCCTGTTGTCACCGTTGAAAGTTGCTAGTGTAAAACTACCTTCAAACTGAAAAAGCAATTGTATATGTGGAGATGACAAGAAGTAAAATTTAAATAAAAAACTAAATCAGTAAAGAGAGTTTTTGTAGCTTAAAATTAATTTATTTAACAAATATAGCTATAATATAAATGATGATAAAATTTCAAATATACAGTATATTACATAGTACACACAATCCCTTCCAACGGGATGCTTGAGAGCCACAAAAATGTACTGTTAAATAGAAAGAGATTTTTTTTTTTTTTTTGCAATTCTTTTTCTGGTACTGGTAAGAGAGAGGTCCCTTCAACCTACCTTTGCAATGCATTTGTGTATCCCCTGCCCCCCAAAGCAAATGTTTTGCTGTTGAACTTCTCCTAAGTTTTCCAATGGAAGGAGCTGGGGTCCATCTCCCCCGGCTTGCTCTTCTCTTTCTCCAAAACTGTTCTCATTTCCAAGATCGTCAAACACTAATTTCTCTATGATTTTTGCACCTGGTGTCAGGACAGCAGCTATGCAGGAGACGTGGCCTCTAGTCCTGTTCAACCACTAATTAATTCTGCTGGGGACCCTGGATACATCTCTTAGCCTCTCTGGCCTCAGTTTCCCCATCCTTAACTCAAGGGTGTAGATCTAGATTCTAGAAGAGTGCTAACGGACCCTTCCAGCCACTTTTTGGAAGGGGATCGGACTTCAAAGAGTGAACTAAGGGAGCAACCAAGGCAAAACCAGAGCAGAGCGAAGGCCAAAGGGAGGACGCCGGCGGGGCTGCGCAGCGGAGCACGTCGGGACACAGCTCCTGCTGCTTTCAGAAGACCAGAGCTGCAGGGATTGGTTGCCCCCACAGGTGGGCGACCCTGGGACCCTCTATGTCAGGTGGTACATGCTGTAGCCTACATGGGCCGTGTAGAGTCCCACGGGCGCCACCGGCAGCGCGGCGCGCTGGAAGGGGCCAGAGGCACCGTAGAGTGAGGCACCCGCCGCAGCCGCTACAGCTGCCGGGCCGCCGAGAGGGAAGGAGAGGCCGAAGGCAGCTGGGGGCAGCATGGGCTTGGCGGCCATCTTCAGCTTCTCCAGCTCTGCCTCCTGTAGTCTCTTTGCCTTGGCACGGCGGTTCTGGAACCAGATCTTCACCTGCGTCTCGGTGAGGCTGAGTGAGCTAGAGAATTCGGCGCGCTCAGCGATGGACAGGTACTGCTTCTGGCGGAACTTGCGCTCCAGCGCCAGCAGCTGCGCGGTGGTGAAGGGCGTCCGCGGCTTACGGTTGGTCTTGTGCTTGCGCAGTGTGCAGGCTGGAGGGCTCAGCCGCCCTAAGGAGCCGAGAGAGAAAAAGACAGGAGGCTGAGAGAGGCGGTGGAGCATAACCAGCCAAAGAAGTAGTAATAACATCCAGTAACTACCAGATATTGATTGTTGCCAAGTGCCTTGGTGCCAATCATTGTGTGAGGACCTTAGAAAACATTTTCTCCAATTCCCACCTCAACCCCGCAGGGAAGAATTTCTTGTCTACTTTTTGCAAATGAGTAAATTAAGATTCCAGGAGAAACTTACCCATATTCAAGGCCCCATGCCCATGCTTAAGGCCCAAACACAACTGGGAAGAGGTGGAACCTCCCTGAGGCCCGCACTGACAATTAGGAAGGCCTTTCGTGGCAGGCCTCCTCCCACAGCCACACACACGGGGAAGGTGTATGTTAACACAGATGATGAAACTGCAGAAAGAGGCCCTGCGCCCAGCTCATGGGCACGTGTAGTTTTATGCATTGGCCTAACATCTGTGCCCATGAAGTGCTCAGTGCCAAGCTAGGCCGCAGTTGTGTGGCATAGAGTCCAGAACTCCACATGTGACGGGTCTCTTTCCCCTGGGACAGCCCATTCCTATGGGGGTTCTAGGGTTAGTCCCCAGTAGACCAGAGGTGGAGCAACAGGAACATCATGGAGATTGCACTGTGACCAATTCTCCTAAATATATAAAATGCCATTTTGAGTGGGGGAGAAGGGGCTCGTTCATTCTAACAGGACTTTTTGTTCTGATTGTCTCAATTGTTCCTTGGACCTCTCCCACCCCTGGCACCTTGACCCTCTGGCCACACTCAAACGAGTATGTGTGTTGGGGTCAGTGCTCGATTTCGGCTCCTCGGCCTGTGGCTCGGTCCCTGGAAACCAAGCATGCCCAGCTGTCTTTTCCTTCTGGCTTCAATATTAGCCTCAAGGCTGGGTAGTAAGCAAGCTCCAAGGTGGAGGGCTAGTGCAGGTCAGGGATTGGGCCAGCTGGGCGCTGAGGCCAGATAAAAAGTGAAACAAATTATTCCCAGGGCAACAGGCATTGATGGGATTCCTGGGACCCAAGGCCCTAACCAAATTCCCCAATCTCGGAAAGGACACTTTGCCTGTGCAGCAGCTTAACAGAGTGAATTCAAACCGAGGCTGTTTCATCATGCGGGTTTTGCCTAACTATATATTTCCCCCACCCTGCACTTTTTAAAAAAAGAAAAACCTTTGGGCGCTCAGACCACCAGGATGTGAGTCAAACGAAATCTCACGTTAACATCCCCCTTCTCCCCGCGCGAGGCCAATTAAGCAGTTGGCCCCCAACTCGCTTTCCGTCTGGCCTCCCGAAGGGCGGACGCCTAGAGAAACGTCACTATTTTGAACAGCGACTGCCCAGCGCGGGGCCGCCTTCTCCGGCCATTAGGCCCAGGGAGGGACCGGCCTTTCAAAGACGTTTAATCCCCAGATAAAAATCATACCTCAGCTTCACGCCATTGAATTCGGGCTGCTATTATGCAGTACAAAATAATCGGAGGAAACGAGGAAAACTTGGGAATTTCCCGTGCTCCTGAAATATCTCCGAGCCTGTTCACTGGGCAGAGAAGCCAGGGAGCCACGAAGCCTTGGAACTACCCCCAAAAGTGCCTTTGGCGTCTGGATTCCACTTTAGTGGGCCCAGTCTGAGATGCATGGGAGCTTCCGACAGGATTAGAGGGGCGCCTTCTCCTAATTTACTTGGTGCCCCGCCCCCTCCACGGGAACTTGAGTGTCCCCTCCCCCTAAATCATCCATCCGCCCAAAGCACCATCTGCCTCAAACTTCAAGAGGGGGTAGGAGGTGGAGTTTTGTAAGAACTTTGGAACCTCTTGGCAAGCAGGTACTTTAAATTGGGTGGGGTTGGGCGGGGTGGGGTGGAGGACACCAGGCTTCTATGAGAAAGTGAAACTCCGAGCAATGGAGAGATGTCCACACTGCTCGCACCCATCTATTGGGGTAAGGGTGATGTAACAGGGTTTAGGATCAGATGAGGGAACATGGACTCCCGGGGTCGTTTGGTGGGGTCAGGAGGAGAGGTTGCCCAGACACCGGTGTCCTGCAAGTTAACTCCCAACCGCAGCGTCATCGGGCCAAGGCGAAGAGGCCTGGAATCCTCTTCCTGGGTGGGAGTAGGGAGAGGATCCAGTTGGCCTCCCCGCCAACAGAGCCCTAGCACCGACTCCAGGTACCGGCTGCAGGTACGCAGACTCCCAAGACAAGTAGGCGCCGGCGCGCGGCCTGGCCCCCTCCCTTGGCGCCTGGGTTCTGGCTACTCACTGGCCGGGGGTGGGGAGAAGCGGGGGCTCTGCATCCACGGGGTCCTCTCGGGCTTCTCGGGGCTCTCGGCTTTGATGAGTGCGTCTTCTGGTAGCTTGAGGAGTCCTCCCACCGAGAAATGGCCGAGCGGCCGGGGCGAAGAGGGCGCTTCTGGGGCGCCCAGCGACCCGGGCCGGACGCCCAGGGGCTGCGCGGAACCGCCCGCCGCCTGCGCGCCCTCCGAGACCGCCAGGGCACGCTCCTTGGCCCCTGGCTTCCTGTGGTCGGCCATGAGCGCCTCCACGCTGAAGGGCAGGAGCGAAGGGGACACTTTGGGCTTGGCCCCCTCCTCATCTGCGCCCATGGTGGCCGCCGTAGCCGCGGCGGCGCTGGGGGCCTGGCCCGCGCCTCCCCCCGCGGGCTTCCCGAAGGCAGAGTCCTCCACTTTGACACCAAGTGGCAAAGAAGTCATGTCAGCAGCCGGGGCCATGCAGAGCTGGGCCCCCTCTCCAGCCACAGCACGGGCCAGCCGCCGGGCATGGGCTTCGGGCGGGTAGGGAGCGTGGCCGGCCTCAGGGAGCGCCCGGGGCCCTAGCCCGGCGGACCCTCGCGCGCTCGCCTCCCGCCCTTCCCCAGAAGGCCAGCTCGAGCGCGCTGGGCCTGGCTCCGCGCCCCGCCGCCGCGCAGGCCGAGTTCCCGGGAGCACCCGCCGGCTCCGGGTCCGTCGGCCGCTCCCCAGAGAACTTGTTAATAAGGCGAGGCCAGCGGGGCTGCGGCCAATCAGCGCGCGAGGGGGCGGGCCCGGAGCGATCCATTGGGCCGCGCTCCTGGGGACTTGCCGGGAGGCGCGCGGGGCCTGCGGGCGCGCAGGGCAGGGTCCGGCCCGGGGAGGACAGGCGAGGGGAGGGGGTACCCGGGAAACTTTCATCGGCTCTAAAGCCCTGGCGGCCTCTCCGTCTGGGTCCCCCTGGGTCTCTGTCTTTCTGTGAGCCTGGGGACTTTCCCATGTGCTGGTTCCTTCTCTTCTGCCCTTCTCTCTCCTCCCCTTCCCTTGCAGCCCCTCTTTCCCACTCCTTTTTTCTGCCCCTTTCCTTGTTTCCCTCCTCTACCGCTTCTTTCACCTTTTTCTGTAGTCTGTTGCTGTGTTTCTCTCCGTCCCCCTCTCCAAATCGGACCCCCCTTTCTCTACGACAATAATTTGAGTTGAGATCAGTTCTTATATATTCCTTGTGTACTTTAAAAGATACGCATGGCTAGTTATACTAAGTTGAAGACATAATATTAATTTCTTTCTAAAATCACCTTCAATTTATTCCTCTGTTTTCATCTTCAAAACTTTACCTCCGGGTAAAAGTTGGCCTTTGTCTCTAAGTGCTGGACTAAAAAATTTGCCGAAAGAAGCCACGTTCCTGTGGTGCTAAGGCTATGAGAATACGTAACATTATCTGGAATCCAGGATCGGCTTTCATACACGATGTGTATTTTTCATGCTCTAAACCTCTTTCCGGAGGGTCACACCACCTATACCGGTTACCGGTTGGGGAGAGGAGATGCTGGATCCTTTTGATATAGAACTCGCTGAAATAAAACTAACAGAAATGGCAACAAAACACCGGTCTGGCCTTACTATGACCTCAGCCCGTCCGCGGAAACAATAACACGTCCCTATCTCTGAGTCGCTGATCCTGGAGGGGAGAGGCACATTTGGGGGAGGGGACCCGGGAAAAGAATACGGTTTCTGGTGGTGGATCCTCGGTTCTGGGCTTTTATTTTGCCAATTTCAGAGGAAACGTGATTTTATTTTTGCAGGTAAAAAAACCCAGAAAAATTAGTTGGGGTAGAGGGAGATGCAACATCTATGCAAACCGTGTCCCGGTTCGGCCGTTTTCTGTGCCTGGTCTTTACCGCCCCTTATCCCGGGGCCCAGGCCAGCGGCTCTCGGGGAGCTAGCGGAGGTGACTGGCAGCTCACCGGGATAGGCCATTCTAATCTCCAGGAAACACGGGGTTGCCGTGGCCATTTAGGGGTAATTATCCGAGTGCAGAGGGACAGCGAATCCTCTGGCCTTTTTACTGGGCGCAATAAAAGCTGTAGATTAGGGGCGTCCAGATTAAGGAAAATGAATTGCTAGAGCGGGAACTTTATTACCCGGACCACGTCCGGGGTCTGGCAGCAGGGGTCCGGCTGCGCCCGCCTGAGCTATGGGTAGCTTCGCATCTGTCCACAGGCCCCTGAGATATGTTAAGGCCTTTGGGAAGGTTCCAGAATACTCGCTTCTGTGACATTTATGTCTGCTCTCCAGGTTCTTACGGACCCAAGACTCCAACTCAGGCACTGGGCAGGGCTTGGAGCCTCTAGCTCGGTGGGGCCGGCTGGACGCCCGGTGCACTTGGGGGATCCCAGAGGTTTGCCTGAGGGTTCAAGGATAGAAGATTGTACGACCCAATTGTAAAGCTGAACGAACTGGGGCGCCACAAGGCTGTAGGCCAAACACCTTGCTGGCAGCCCAGCTGGGACCGAGAATTTCTATTGCTCGCATTTCTAATTAAATTCTCGCCAGAACAACCCCCTCCGCAGCCCAGCCAGAATCTCACTCCGGTTAAAGGGCGACAGGAAACAAAGGACCATCCGCTTTTTTAGGTCAACATTTTTAAAGCGAGTAGTGTGTCTTTCGGACGAATCTTGGCTTTGTTCCACCCTCGTCCCCATCTCCAAATGTTTGGCTCCCAGATCGCTTTAAGAGTCTGCTACAGCTAAGAACTTTCTCCCTAGAAAAATGCACATCAGCAAAAACACATTACACGCGACTGTGCAATTTCAGGGGCTCTGGACCCACTTGGAGTCTGCCAGTCAAGGAGCCTGCTTCAGTGTTGAGCTGGCGCTCGAACCTGAGCGCGGAGCCTCACGGAGCAAAGGAGGCTCGTGAGGGGTTCACGGCTGTAGCAGGCGACGAGCGCAGGGAGGTCTGGACTCGGGCCGGGGCCCGGGCGGCCTGAGAAGGGCCGCATCGCTAATTGCGGGGATAAACAATCTGTCACGATCCCTCAGCGCGCCTAATAGGCAGACGAGGATGTTGTTCTTAGGCGCCAGCGGCGGCCGGATCAAAGGCTGCAGCCGGCGTATGGGCCCTTGAAGTCGCGCCCCCCCCAACCCCCGCCTCCAGGGATCAAACCGCATGGGCCCGCAGCCCCTGCCCTGCAGCCCGCCCCTCGGCTGCCGGAGCCGGGTCCTGAATCCCACCGCGTCTTCTTTTCTGGTTCGGTCTGGGTTCCTGTCTGCTCCTGCCCCGCGCAGTGGGTTAACCGCGTGCAGACGTTGCAAGACGAGCAGAGTGCGTCTGCAGAGGGCGAGCAGTTCAGGCTGGATTCGGTGTCAGAGTAGCGCGGGGCTCTCCCACTGGTCCGCCACTGGGCTGCGAGGGAAAGGTGCCCGCGGACTCAGAGAAGCGAGTTCGAGAAAGGAAAGAAAATGTCTGTCTCCTCCGGGGAGTGCTGTTCTTACCCCGGGAGGAAGGGCACGAGTTTGGGGGCAGTGAGAGGAAGCATGCTCTGCGTTCATTTTTGTCTCGACCTTTACAGATTTCCTGGCTCCTGGGTTCAGAGAGCCGACAGGCCCTGGGCTGCGCCTGTTATCTCGCCGCCAGCACTAACCTCGAGGCGCTTCTGCCCAGGCATTTCTCCGCGCGCCGCTGCAGCCGAGAAAGCCGGGCTGTAATTCATGCCTGGCAAGGGCAGGGCTGGCCCGCTACAGATAAAGCTCCGCACTGGCGCTCGGCTTCCATCCTCGCCGACTTCCCTCACCTCCCCCCTCGCTCCATCTCCCCTCTTCTCCTGCATCCTAAAGCACTCCCTGCCCCTCAACAAAGAGCCTCTGAATTTCAGATCCTAAAGATGGATTGTCCTTCGTCCACTTTCTGGGCAAATAGACTGGTGGTGGGTTTGGGTTTTTTCCCCATATGCCTATTTTACCGGGGTGTGCGGTGGTGGGGGAAGGGTGGTGCTGTTGCTAGATATCCCCCCCAAACATTAATTTTTAGAGGGACCCCGTCTTAAAGGTGGTTGTCACTATCTGGGTGTTGCCGCACAGATTGGAAGAGCTGCAGGCTGGCCCCTCAGTTCAGCATTGGTTGTCCTCTCGGTCCGGTTTTTGTTTACCCCCTCCCCCATTTTCTAATGCATTTTGTGGCCTGGGCCCAGGAATCCGGAGTGCATTTTTGAAAATGTTCAGCTCAGTGGGATCCTCCAGCAATTAGCGAGCCCCAAACAGTCCTCTTTAATAGAATGAATGTGCTATGAAAACCGATTACCCGGAACGATTTATTTTGGTGGGAATTCACCAATCGCCAGGAGGGTGGCAGAGGGGGAGAGAGAGGAGGTATTTTGTGGCAGGAGGGGTTGAGGGTTGACAGGCAAACAGCAAGCGCCATCACGGGGTCTCCGAATCTCTGGAAGGGCCCTCCCGGACTCTGCCATCTCCACTCTTTTGGTCTCTGTCGCCAGGAAGAGAGGGGCTGGGAGTCAGGTTTGGGAAACTGGAGTCGCTAATTCTGGGAGGATTTCACAGCTTTCCCGAGAATCCCGGGGAGTCCTCGGCTACTGGCTGAAGACCCGCAGCACAGACTCGGAGCAAAACGCTTCCTGCCTTCCTGGGACCTGGGCAGAACTTGTGGATTTTAGGAGTTTTGGTGCCCTTTTTTTTAAAGGCAAAGTCAAAAACTATTTGTAAAAAGTGTTTTCTCCTTCTTGCTAATTCCTCCGCTAAGTGGGCCCAACCTGTGCGTGGGGACTGTCCGAGCACCGTGGGTTTCACCCCGCGCCAGGGAGAAATTGACAAGCCCTACTCCCCGGCTTCTTTCCCCTTCCCTCCCTCCCCCTGCTGGCTTCTCCCTGCCGCCCAGGCCTGGGCTTCCTTGTGCCTTTAAATTCGGAAGGGGAGTGGGGGGGCAGGATCCATGGGGGAACGAGAGCCCCCCTTTCAAATGGCCCAAGTTACTGTGATCAGGACAGGAGGGTGCACTTGGGGAAGATGAAAGCGGTGGCTGGCCGGCTCCTCCTAGAGCTCTATAATTATAGATAATATATCCCATTTCAAAGCAATTAGACCAATCAGGCGTAACGAACCACTTTGCTGCCGACGAATAACAAAGGCTCAGGGTTATTTAAGCCTGGAGATGTCAGGCAGACCCGAGGCTCAAGGGTCGACCAAACGTCTTCCTTCCCGCTCTGCCCACCCCCTGCGGAGGAAGGCTCGCCCTTCTCCCCTGGGTTCTGCCCAGCCCGCAGCGACCCCGTCTCAGTTCTGGCAAGGGGCAGGAAGGAATGCCAGGAGGAGAACTGCCATAGTGAACTGGGTGGCAGGCCTCTTGTCAGAGGTTTCACAAACTTTATCTGATTTAATCCTCTCTACTCTAGGAGACAGGTGTTATTATCCGCTTTTGTTTTCTAGGTGAAAGAACAGAATCAGAGAGGTTAAATGTCTTATTCAGGGTCACACAGCTAGTTAGCAGTGGCGCCAGGATCTGGACCCAGGTGGGTCTGAAACTCTGAAATTCACTCTTTCCACTTCTGGGAGCAGCCTCTCTCGCAGCACTTGCAAAAGACGAAATGGGTTAACATAAAGCAGATGCTTGCAGCATTTGGTGGAACCACCTCCCATCCAGGAAATGGGTCTTCATCCAGTTCTTACTACCCTACTCTCCTGCTTCTCCCCTCCCGCCCACCACCTACTTGACAGCCGGAACACTGTCGAGTTTTTCCATAAATTTATCAAATGTGGAGGACCTCGGGTCTCTTTGAGAAAAAAACAAACCCAGGCTGTGAACCGAAGGCCAAGAGCCAATTTTTCTGAGCCTTGGTTTGTTGGCTTTAAACTGGGTGGAGAAGGGCAGGAACTGTGAGTGAGCAAGAGCCACAGGAAGGCAGAGCTGTCCTGCAGAGGCAGCAAGCTGGAGACCTGGGGAAGGTCCTTCGTGGAGACAGGGACGCTGAGAACCCAAGATCCTCCCTCCGAAGTATTGAATGAAATGGGAGGCGAGTTAGGGATGCTGAGAAAGGCCCCAGCTGAGACTGGAAAAGAGAGGACTTGAGGAGAACCCAGGGAGAGACTGTCCCTCGGAAAGGCAGCCTGTGCCTCACCGTCGGGGGCAGCTGGTGGGGTGGCTGAGCTGGGGGCCACCCCGTTCCTAACCAGGCGGCCCCATGGACTGGAGAGGGATAGGGAGCCGGTGCCTGGGGAGGGGGGAGCGGGGCTGCCCCTGGTCACCTCTCACTGAGATTACCCCCCCCCAACACACACCCTCTTCTTTCTTTAGGACTCTGTCACTCTCAGCTTTGGGCATTCCTTCCTTGTATCCTCCTGTCTGTCTGACTCTGCGTCTCTGTCTGTGAGGCGGGTCTCCGTCTCAGTGCTTCTCTCTTGGTCTCCAGGTGGATCTCGCAGCTGCTGCCCTGCTGTGTCGTTCTGTTCTCTTCCTTAGGTGCCTCTTTCCCTCCCTGCCTTTCATTTGCTTTCTTTCGAAGTCTCTCCCACCTCCCCTTCCCCCCTGCGTAATTATGTCGGAATCTCTGCCCTCAAGTTACTCCGAAGCTATTGCAAGTTCCTTCTGGAGGCAGTTTGCAATTCCTGGAGCAGCCGGCGCACCTTCGGCACCTTCCGCAGCGGCAGTGAGCGCCCGCCCCATCCTGGTCCCTGCTGCTCCAAGCTCAGAACTTCTCCGCTGGGCCCTTTCCCCACATCTGGGGATCTGCAGAGTGTGTTACTACCTTCCCCCAGCGCCCTCCTGAGGACGGAAAAGGAGTGTGGCAAAGGCCGAAGTAGGGGGGGCAGAGCTAGGAGATGACCTTCACCCCTACTACCCGGAACCTGAATGGAAGTGGCGTTTGAAGGCAGAGCATCCCGGGGAGGGAGGAAGGAGGTGGGAACCATCCGGAGCTGAGGGGCACAGGGAGCGGAGCAGTGACTTTGTTCTGAAGAGGCAGTTGGGCCAGCACAGGACACCTAGGCTGGACGCTGGCCAGTTCCCTCCTGGCAGCTCACTTCCCTCTTAAGGGCTTAGAAATCAATGACCTCCTGCCACCTGGAGTCTCCACCCTCTTGGCCAACCAAGAGAAGGCAGCACCCTGCCTACACCCTATCCCCTGCTCCCTTGTCCTCCAGTCTTTGCCATCCTTGGGACTGGCTGAGTGACAAGAAGGGGTGCTCACCAAGTGAAGTGACCGAGGAGTGTTCACCCTAGGGTGGAGTGGGGGTCCAGAGGAGACAGTGGCGGGGAAGCCTCCAGCATGCACCCATGCTCAGTCAGTGCTGAGGATGAAGGAAGGAAGGGGGGAGCCCGTGGATTTTGCCTTTCAGAGGAAAATCAATAGTGATTTTCTGTGGGAAAGTTGGGGAGGTGGAGAATCAATGACCCAGCATCACTCAGTGAGACCCTGGACAAGTCCCTTCCCTCCCTCAGTCTCCTTTCCTCAGCCACAGTCTGTTGCTGGCCACAGCGCCCTCCCCCTCCCCCACACACACCCCCACCACCAACTTGGGCTTGCTGTGGGGAAAGGGCAGTCCCCAGCCTGGGGGGGCGGTGCTGTGTGACCCTTCTTCTTGCACTTTTCTGAGCCCACGTCAGCCCACAGCCACAGAAGCTGCTGAGACCAAGCAGAGGGATTGGTGAGGGGAGGAGGAGGAATGTTGACACTGAAGCCCCCACAGGCTTTCCTTTAGGCCCAGAAGAAAACTTCACAGCTGCAAGAGACTAGAAAGTTGGTGCAATGCCCATGTTCCATAGGTGGGGAAACTGAGGCCCAAAGAGGACCCATTTGCCCAGGTCTCTGAGCCAGAAACTGGCAGAACTGGTCCTAAATTCAGGTTGTCTGATCCCAATCCAGTGCTCACCCTTCCTCATCCTCAGAATGGTCAAGGAACCCGAGCCATCCTCCTAAGCCGTGCCACCTGTGACCAGTGGCTTGCTCCTTTGCCAACTCCATGTCCACTTGTTCGGAATGGGGATGCAAAAGACTCTGGTGTGGGGCTCCCTGGAGCACTCGCCCTGGTAGGTCGGGAGGGCACCTGTTCTGCCTTCTCAGTGAGGGCAGGCTGGGGAGCACGCCACGTGCTCCGTGCTTGGAGCTGGTAGGCGGGCTGGAGGGAACTCGCTTTGACTGAGCACCTACTACCTGCTAGGTACTTGAAATGCACCACCACAGTTAATTCTCACAACGGTTCCCGAGGTGAGCACCCCACTTTCCACATGAGAGAAAGGACACTCCAAGAGTTTCAGCAGAGTCCCGGTGCTCTGGCCTGGGCTGGAGCCAGGGCTGGAACCAGCCACTGCTACTGTGCAGGTTCGGCCACAGCGTGTGCGCTGGAGGGTCCCTGGCTCTGGCCTTGCAGCCTCGGCGTGAGAGTTGCAAATGCCGCAGGCTTTGTTTCTGTTTCTCCAGGCACCGCGAGCGGGCCTGGTGCTGGAAGGTTGGGGCCACTGGAACTGTCCCAGTCCCTCCGGTCCCGAATGCGCCCAAACCCGAGCGCGGCGGACGGGGCGGGGCCGGGACTCCTCGCAAATCCCCGCCCTCGCCCCGCCCCGCCCCCGGTCTCCACCTGGACCTGGGCCAGACGTTGCATCCTTATAATGGACGAGCCACGCCCCGCTGCGTCCTTCCTGCACCTGTGTGAGGAGGATCTGAGTCTGAGGAGACTGGAACTGGGGAGCCGAATACCAGGATGGGGAATAATATTTCCCGTTAATAACAGTTAACACGTATTAAACAATTATTCTATTGCCGAGCACTGTTCTGAGCTCTTAGCGTGTCATTTAATCTTGACGGCAACTCTATTTTGCCCCTAGTGTATACATGGGGAAACTGGAGTTAGTTTCCACGAACAAAAGCAAATATTAAAACTGTTCTGAGATGCCTCTGGCACATGGTTTCCAGCAAGCTTCACTGCATGGCTGGTGCTTGGGAGGCTCCAGCTGTGGCCTCCCCCACCAGGAAAGGCAGAGAAAGTTGCATCCGGATGCCGCAGCTTCAATCCCCGTGCGTGGCCGTGGGTGTGGCTCGGCAGCCTCCTTGCCAGCAGTGGTTCTCCAGAGCCAGTGTGTGTCCCCAAGATAAGTACAGAGCCTGGCATAAAGACGGGACATCAGAGGGGAGGTGACTGCCAGGCAACGTCACTAGTCCACCTGGGCTCTAACCAAGAACACTCTCTCCTGGGCCTGCTGCCCTGGGTTGGGGTTAGGGCTGGAGGGCAGAGCCGTGGGGTCAAGGATGAGGACAGTCCATGGAATGTTGGTGATATATTTCTTGAATGACATTTTAAAAAGAAAGCTGAAGTCACATCCCTTGGCTGCTTGTTCTGCTGTTTAAATCTCCTTTGAACTTGGGTTGTAGCTACCCTTTCCTCCACAGATAGGGAAGCTGAGGCCCAGAGAGGTCATTCAGAAAGGTGAGTGTGGCCTCAAGTCCAGTGGCTGTCTCCACCAAGCTGGCCTGACCCCACTCCTGGGTGCTACCTGGGCTGCCTGTGTCCCCAAGTGTGTCCAGAGACAAGCTGTGGGGAGTGGGAAGTGGGCTGGGGGGATGCCGGGACCATGTGGTGGTGGAATATCCAGAGGCCCACCTTTCTGGGAGTGCTGAGTTTCCCTCCCTGGGTTTTCTGGCAGAGGAGAGAGAATTGTTCTCCTGACAGTCTCCTCCTCAACTTTTCCCTGCAGGACGCCTCCTCAGACTAGGGTGCTCCCGTCCCCCTTTGGCTTCTCCTGTCTCAGCCAGGGCTGTAGGACCCCCCCACCTGATGGGGACCATTGCATCCCTGGGGAGACCCCCTATCTGATCAAACAGTGGGTCCTTGTTGCAGTCCAATCAAGTGAAAGTAGATCCTGCCTTGTCAGGTTTGGGCTGTAGTCCTGGGGTGGTCCCCTCAGCAGCCAGAGGGTCGCTGTCTGTTTGATTTTCCTGCTCAGGCACACTTGTTTAAACAGCTCTCAGGGTCCTCAGTAACCTGAGCTAGCCCCAAGCATGTTTGCCAGGTAAGGGTGGCCGTGAACACAGAGGTGAGAAAGGTGGCATGGGGAGAGAGCCACTCTTAGAACACAGAGGAAATTCCAGAGTTTGCTCTGTGAGTTCAAATCTTGGCTCCACTCTTTCATCTTTGTGGCCTCCAACAAGTTACCGACCTTCTCTGGGCCTTGGTTTCTCATTATATTGGGGATTAAATTAATAAGAACATCTCTAAAGTTCTGGAAGCTGTGCCAGCACAGCCCAAGGGCTCAGCGATCTGACAGTCCAGATGCCCAGTGAGTCATTTCTGTCGTCCCAGCAACCCTGAGAGGTGGGCAGACTGCTGGTTCACAGGTGAGAAAGGCAGGCTCCAGAAAGGCAAAGTGACTTAGACGGGCCAGTGTCTGGAGACGGAATCCTAACCCCACCTCGTGGCCCCATGCCAGTGTCTTTCCACCCGCCACACCCTGAGGATGGCTCCTAGCTTGGGAGCATCTGCCCAGCATAGGGAGGACACGGCACAGTGCATCTGGGGCTATGGCTTAGCAATCTCCTCTGTACCCCAGTCCCAAAGTCGTGACCAGGGCCCGCAGGCCTCTACAGGGTCTGTTCTCCTTCTCCCACCTCTCCCAGCATTGTCTCCCATTCCTTCCAACTCCACCACCAAACCTGGCTCAATCTGACAGTCACACTGGGCTCCTTGCAATTGACCAAACATGCCCAGTATCCCTCTGCCTCAGGACGCCAGCCCTGGCTGTTCCTCTGCCTGGCACGCCCTTTCTCAGATACTCTCATGGTCCCTCACTTCCTTCAGAGTCTCTGCTCGGAGGTTGGCTCCTCAGAGAAGGCTTCCTGCCCACCTTCTCTAAAACAATAGACACCCCCCTACCACCCAACAATCATTTCTGAAATCCTGCTTTATTTGGCCTTAGAGGGAGCATTCCCCCCAGCATTTCATTGTTATCTGCTTACTTATTTCTTATCTGTCTCCACTAGAACTTCAGCCCCGTAATGGCAGGTGCTTTGTTTTGCTCCTGGCGGAACCGCTCGTAGCCCTTAGCGTAGAGCATAGCAGCTGCCCAATAAATACTTCTGCACGGCTGAATAAATCGCTCCCAGACTCACTGTGACTTGAGGAACATTACTGAACTCTCTATGGCTGTTTTCTTACCCATAAAATGGGCCTAATAAGTCTATTCACCTTATCCTGTTGGGAGGAGCAAACCAGGTAAAGCATGTGAAGTGCTGGCATGATGCCCAGCACTGAGAAAGCCACCAGGAAAAGGTTTTCCTGACTAAAAGGGGTCAGTGGACTTTCCAGAAGATTCCTGTTATCAATGGAGTGATGCAAGAGGAACGGCCTTGCTTCCAGGTTTTTATAGCACACCCCAGAAGATAAAGCCACTTCCCATCCCATGTTTTATCTGAGCATTTAGATGACTCTCTGGTTAGGTCTTTTTGCAAGTGGAATGACAAAGTCCAGAGAGGTCAAGACACTTCCCTGGAGGTGACACAGCTAGGGAGCTCTTTCACGTTCCTGAGAGAGCTCTCTCCATCTGCTCTAAATCCCCATCCAGGGCCTGACAGCCTTGGACCTTGCCACGCTGCCATCTTAGGCAGGTTCAAATAGGGTGGCTTCTTTGCAGGGACAGCTGCCAGGCAGTTTCCCTCAGCAGGATGCTGGGCTAAGGGTGGCGCTGGAGGGGTGGGTCTGGAGGAAGTGTCAGTGTTTGGACATGCCTGGTGGAGGATAAGCTGGTCCGGAGGGAAGGAACAGCAAGGGCAAAGGCAGGGAGGCGGGAAGGTTCGGGGAGTGCAGGGTGGGAGGGGACCCCGAGGCTCTGGCAGCGCACCCTGCCTTCTGACATTTCCAGATACTCTGAGCTTTTGGTCTAGGGAGAGCATGAGGCAGCTTTGGGTTTCCCCAGCAATAACAGTTGCTCCAGCTGCCCTCCCCAGCCCTCACTGTCCTGCGTACAGCCCTTCCAGAAACAGAGGTAGGCCCAGCACGCCCCTCCCACTGCACAGGCAGAAGTAGCTCTTGGACTGTGGAGGTGCAGAGAGGAAATCCCGCCCCAGGGCTGGGCAGCCATTGCTGTAGCCTTTGGTTGCCTGTGGGGTGTGTTGTGGAGTTTCCGTCTTGAAAGGCAAGTTTGGAAGAAGGATTTCTGCTGACATTTAGACTTTAGCCTCACGACACAGAGAAGGGCAGTGAGGACAGAAGGCAGAGAAGGGGCGCTGGTTCTGTGTGAGCACTTCCCTTATCTTATTGAGTGTGCCAACAGCCCTCATACCCAGGCACTATGAACTCATTCAACAGGTGACAAAACAGAGGCACGAGAGGCTGTGGTCTATGGCGAGCAGCTTAGTGAATGGTGTTTGCTTCTCACATGGGAGGCATATGGAGAAAATTAATGGCATAATAGTCACCACCATGAGCTTGCCCAACACCTACTACAGGCTGGCTCTTCTAACACATTACCCAGCTAGTCCTCCCAGCCACGTGGGCTTTGCGTTGTGTGTGGTCTCCATTTGGCAGGTGGGGACAAGGACAGGAGTGACTATTAACTTGCCCAAGGTCATTCTACTATGAGGGCCAGGGAGAACTTCAGCCTCTGAAAGAGTCTCCTCGAAGAGGAAGCTGCCACTTTGCCGGGAAGGCTGAGAGGTTCCTGAAACCAGCGTGAAAGGAAACACGCTTTTCGTTTTCGTTGCCTTTCTTCCCAGGCAGAAAAAGCCCCAGGATTGCCCCCTCCCCACATGTGCAAGGACATCAAAGGTGGGGCGGAACTGTTCTGGAACCCCAAGCCAGCCAGGTCGCAGCTAGGGAGGGAGCCCAGATGAAAGGGAGAGAGGGAGGAAAAGGAGTGGAAGGAGGAAATGAGGGTGCATCAAAGCCCTCCTCTCTCCTGCCCCGCCCAGGCTGGCTGCGGGGTGGGGGCCGGGTGGGCCAGGCCCTCAAAGAGGAGCCTTCAAGGAACTCAGCCAACTTCTAGTGAATGCGGGGCCCTGAGACGGGAGATTTGGGGCTTTCCAATGCGAACGTAAAAAATCAGTGCCTGTAATAACGCCACGGCATAAAAAATCTCACCAGTGCCATCCACTCCTCACCCAACCTGCACGGTCAGTGTCGTGGGCCCATATCTCTGGGAGAATGGTCAAGTGACTTGCTGAAGGTCATTCAACAAAGTGGCACTCCCACTGCACGTCAGGGTCTGTGTGAGTCCGGGCACATGGGACTTTGAATGGACGTTGTCCTATTAGGAGGTGTGTTCGTTTCCTACGGTGGCCATAACAAAGCACCACAAATCAGATGTCTTAAAACAACAGAAATGTGTCTTCCCACAGTCTAGAGGCCAGAAGTCTGAAACCAAGGTGTTGGCAGGGCCACGTCTCTCTGGGAAGACGCCTTGCTTGCCTCTCCTGGCTTCAGTGGTTGCCTGCGATCCTCGGTTTCCCCAGCTTTGCGGCAGCATCACTCCAATCTCTGCCTCTGCCTCCCGTGGTGCCCCTGTGTATGTCTTCACATCACCTTCCCTTTGTGTGTCTGGGTCCAAATTTCTGTCTTCTTCTAAGGACACCGGTCACATTGGATTAAGGGCCCATCCTCCTCCAATGTGACCTTATCTCAATTGATTACTTCTGTGAAGATCCCATTTCCAAATAAGGTCACATTCACTGGTAGCAGGGATTAGGACACCAGCATATCTTTTTTTGGGGGGGACACAATTCAAGCCATAACAGGACACATGTGTCTCCTCTTCTGCTCACGGGGAGCTCCACAATGCTGCCGGACACGCGGCTCCGAGAGCAGCCGGCTCAGAGCAGAATGATGGTAATAACCACCCCAGGTCCTCAGTCCCTTTAGATGGCACAATACATGCACCTCCTTGCACGAAGACCTCATCTGATTTTGTGTTTTAGCTGGACTGGCATGATTACCTCCATTTTACAGGTGAGGAAGTTAAGTTTAGAAAGGTTCAGTAGCAAAGCTTAAATCTGAAACAGTATCTGTCTGACTCCAAAACCAGCCACCATCACCTCCCTGACCAGGGCTTGGGGTAGGCAGGCAAGGGTTAAGGCTGCGGCGCAGCAGGTGGGTGTCCAGGCTCTGCTGACTCACTGAGGGCAATGCCACCACTCCCACCCCATCTGTTGCCTGGGAGCTGATTAAGATGTCACAGAAGATTATGCTGTCAGGTGCAAGAATCACGCTCCAGGAGGGGTGACGATCAGGCTGGGAGGGAGGTTACCCTGGCAACAGAAATGGGACATTCATGTAGAGCAGTGTCATAGCCTGGTGAAAGAGGCTTGGGGTTCAGGGTCACCTGTCCCAGATACAAAATCTGGCCCCTGGGCTCTGCAGCTAGGGGACCTTGGGTGAAACGACTCACCTTTCTGAACTGCCGGTTCATGATCTACAAGTGGGGGAGAATAATTCCATCCCTGTGTGGCTCAAATGGGATGGCCCAAGAAATCCGCCATGCCTGCAAGCCTCTGCCGGGTAGTGGTCCCCAGCGAACCCCAGGCAGGCATTGGCTTCAGAGCTGAGGCTCAGGCATGGGCAGGCTTGCCCAGGGGAGGCAAGGAAATGGTGCCAAGCCACTTCTCTGCCAAGTGCAGGGGCCACTGAGGTTGCAGACTCACCTGGCGCTGAGGACCCTGGCAGCAGCCTTTTTTGTGCCAACAAGGGAGCAGCTCTTCTAAACTTTCTCTCAAATAGTGCTGACCACAGCACATGTTCACTGTCTGTTCATTTGTCGCTTTCCCAATCCAGCCCGGAACCCTCTCTTCAGTTCCCGAAACCCAGCATTCTTCTGAATAAAGGTTTAAATGCATAAAAGGATGGATGAAGGTGTTCTCCAAACTCCCCCTCTGCTTCTCAGAACCAACTTCTCCTGTCTTCGAGGCAGAAATAGTCCTTCAGTCCTTCTTCTCTGCAAAGCTACCCCTTCCCTGTGCCCTTATTCCTGATGCTCTCGTTTCCCCAAGTCCTGGCTTCACTCACCCGCCTTTCTGTGCCCCCACCTGTTCACCCACCTGTCCACCCATCCAGGCAGCACCTGTCACATCTCCGAGCCATGTCCCATGCTGGGCCTGCAGGGTCATGCCAGACTGGGCCCCTGACCCTCACAAGTCCTCTCCCAGTCTTGCAGGGGTGAAGGACATGAGTCCACCTTGGATACACAGAGCAGGAGCAGCCCATCTGAGGGCAGAAGACCCTGCAGAGAAAGAAGCAGTGTCTGTGTGGGAGTCGGGGAAGGCCCCTGTGGGGGGAGAGGGGAATGCGGGCACAAGGTGAGCAGGGAGGCAATTGGGAAGCACCTCACTTGCCCACGGCCCCACCATGTGCTGAAACCTCCTCCCCTTTGCAAGCTTTCACATAGGTTCAGAGAGGTCAAGTAACTTCCTCCAAGTCACGCAGCTCATAAGTGGCAAAGCTGATTTGAGAAGCTCAAATGTCAGTTCAGAAGAGCCTTCCTGACCACCTCTGTGTGTCTCAGCCTGTTTTTTGTCACTCCGGTCCTATCTGTGTCTGTTGTCTCTCTCCCCTGCTGGAGGGCCAGCTCCACGTGGACGGGGCCTGGCTTGCCGCTGCTCTGTCTCTAGCACCTGGAACACAGTAGGTGCCCAGAGACATCTTTCCTGAGATGCTGTGGATGCACCTATCCCTGGTTCTGGGCCAGGGGACTGTCACCTGATCCCCAATCTCATTTTTGCTCCTGGTACCCCTCTCCTCAAGGGTCTGGTCTGCCCTCACCGCTCAGCCACCTTTGCCCATCTTTGAGGTGCGACAGGCTGACCTGCAGGCGCAGCGCCTCCGGGCCAGGGCTGGCATCCCTGCTGCGCATTTCTGATCATCTTAGGAGCTGCGCACCTTGCAAGCAGATAATTGAAAAGATTACCCCGAGATGAGACTCGTGGGAGGTTGATTTACTGTGCGTCATCCCTACTTCAGCATTTTTATTAGAAATTGAAGAATGGCCTCCCAACTTGAGGCTGCGTTTAACCTCCACCGGCCCTGCATGCCGTGCTGCTCCCGGCGTCTGCAGTCACTGAGCACCAGAGCTTTCGACGTGACCCGTGACAGCAGCAGCAGCAGCCATGAGCTGTTCTCACCCCAGAAACGGAGCCCTCCCCTTCTCCTTCTCTCCTCCACCCTCCCTCCTTTCATTTCTCACTCCCCTGTCCCAACCTCCTCTCCGTTCTTGGGGGGTTGAGGGAAGTTAAGAGCAGGCGCCCTGGGGCTAGGCTGTCTAGTCAGGGGACACAGAGGGGGATGTGCTTGCAGTGGGGTGAAGATTACAGCTTGCAGCCTTAGCCGTCCTCTCATCCTCTTGGGTCCAGCTCAAAGCTCCCCCTCCATGAGGCCCTCCTGATTCAGCTCCTTCCCATCTGGAAGTGCTGGTTCCCATGATTCCAGACGGCTCGGTAGGTGCCTCTGTGTGTAGCACCCTGCCCTGCCTGCCTGGCACTGGAATGGCTGTGTTCACACTCAGTCTGTCCCGTCTCCTCAGGGCAGAGGCTCGTGGTCTGCGGGGCAGGATGGCAGGCACTGGAGGGGTGGCAGATAACATGTTGCAGGCCAGTGGGGGACTGGCGCCATAATCTGAGGGCAGTTGCTACACAGCTGAGCACAGCGTTTAACAGCTGCGTGGCTCTGGGCAAATCACTTGACCTCTCTGAACCTGTCCTTCTTCCTTTCGACTGTGGTGATGATAACAGCCCCCTGCCTGGACCAACAGCCTTGGGATCACCTGCCAGCTGTGAGAAATGCAAACCTGCAGGCCCCACCCTTGGCCTGCGGAATCAGGACCTCATGGGTCCAGCAATCTGTGCTCCAGCAAGCAAGATTACGGGGCGTGCCGAGGCTGCAGTCCCTGCCTGAGAGCACTGCAGGAGCCGATGTGGGGGGAGCACACCGGATTCCGGGGTCCCTTCCTCTCCACTGCGATGCCGAGGCCACTAGTACGTTCTTCTGGGGAAGACGCTGGCCAGTAGAAACGTGTGCTCTGCAGCCACGGGGCGGGGCCAGCAGCATCGGGCTGTCAGGTCAACAGAATGCTCCCAACCGTCCCCAGGCATGTCCGGGGCTCATGGAAGGAAATGCACCCCCTGGGAGGGGCCCTGGGGGGAGTCATGTAGTTGGTGATCTGCCCCCTCCACGTCCGATTCAGTTCACTTCTGCCCACTGGATCTCCTTCCCTCAGAGAGAGGGCCAGGGCATGCGTCCTGCCCTGGCAGGGCTGGGCCGGGAGCTGTGCAATCAGCTGACACCAGGCGCCAGTGTTTCTGAGTCCCCACTGAGGACTAGAGACACAGGGAGAAGGCCACGTGACGACGGAGGCAGAGGTTGGAGTGGTGCGGCCACAAGCCAAGGAACACCAAGAATTGCCAGCAGCCACCAGAAGCCAGGAGAGAGGCATGGAATGACCCTCCCCTAGAGCCTCAGGGAGATCATGGCCTGGCTGACACCTTGATTTTGGACTTCTGGCCTCCAGGACTAGGAGAGAATAATTCTCTGTTGTTTAAAGCTACCTAGTTTACAGTACTTTGTTATGTCATCCCTAGGAAACTAACATAGATGTTGTTCCAGCCATAAATAGGGTATGTTATCCCCCATTACACAGATGAGAAGACCAAGGCCTTCCCCAGGGTCACTCAGCACAAAGGGGTCACCAGGATCCCAAACCGGACATCCAAACAGTGCCTGTTCCAGGGGCGACTGTGGCCAGTAGTCTCCTAAGATCCTGACACCATCTTCCTCCTCATCTTCACCCCTTCCTGCTTCCCAGGGTATTTCTCAGTGGGTGCTTTTGCACTTCAGCATCCTCTCAGGTTGTACAACCTGACACAGCCATCCTTAGCCAGAATAGTTCCAGTCCTTCGCACGGACCAGCCTCTTGCTGCTCAGACTGGGGTCCCCAAAGCAGCAATAGCCTCTCCTGGCAGTTAGCTGGGAGTGGTTAGAATCCCAAGGTCCTCCCAGATCTCCTGAAACAGAGTGGACATTTTAACGCCATCCCCAAGTAGCCTGTGTGCTCCCTGGAGTCTGAGAAGCAAAGGCTGCAGAGCCCTGGGACACCCGTGGTCCCCTTGGTGTTGGGGCTGGCCCAGCCTACGGCTCGGGAAGGGCAAGGGGGGGCAAGGCCAGGATGAAGGGTTCTGTCTTCTCCCAGTGGAGTCCTGGTTTGACTCTGGCTTTGCACTCTGGCTGTTTGACTTCAGGTCAGTTTCTCAACCTCTCTGAGTCACACGTCCACATTGACAGGTAAGAGAACCAAGCTCCTTCACAGTGTGGCTATGAACACTCAGTGGCTTCATTCGGGTGACAGCTGAGTGCCCCAAAGTGTGGCCTTCATAGAGGCAGCGGTTGAGCTGGAGAAGTTCCTGGGACTTGTAGGGAGGGGTCCTCAAGCCTCCACCCCCACCTCACAGACATCCTCCTTCCCTGTGTCCAGTGAGGTGCCCCGAGGCCTGGGTGCCACGTGCCCAGCCGAGGGTGGGGGTGCTGTCCAGTCCTCACCTCTGTGCTCCGCAGCTTCACTCCCCATCCCCCCTTGCCCACGTGCTTCTTCCTCAGTCTGGTCTCCACCCTCTGGGCCCCTTCCTCCTTCCCTGCCTTTGCTTCCTGTGCCCCTGTCTCCTGTCCGTGCCCCCCCCCCAATCTCAGGAGACATGTGGCTGGGCTGGCGCTGGGGTGGTGGCCTGGGCTGGGCAGCGATCCCTGGTGAGGCCTGTGGCTACCCGCCTCCTTGCAGGTGTGGCCGAGCCTCGCGGCCCCCTGCTTCCTGACACCTTCTGCCCCGTCCTAACCAGGCCTACGCATTTGTGGACATGACGGCGCCATGTGCAGGTGCCCATCCACCTCAGCCCCCCATCCCATCTCTCTGTGTCTGTCTCCAAGTCGCTCCCTCCTTGCTTGCCTTGGAGACAGATTTTAATTCTGGCCTCATCCCGATGGTGGCCGGCGTTTGGGCAACGCGGCTCAGCCAGCAGCCGAGTGAGAAGCCTTGTTTCCCTCCTGAGGAGAGAGGCCGGGGTGTGTCCCGCAGCCCCCCAGGGTGGAGGAGCGGGGAGGACAGCGGGATCCAGGCTGTCTCCGAGGCTGGGCGGCCCTGACCTGGGATTCAGGGCTGCCTTCCTCTCCCTGGGCCTCTCATCTGCAGTGACAGTCCCGGGCTCTGGGAAGGAGGGAGTGGATGGAGACCAGTGTGGCACCGGGGACAGCTACCCAGGAAAGCCTGTTCCCTGATCTCTGCTCCGGCTCCACGGAGACAGAGACGCAGCTGGGGCGGCTCAGTCTGGCCTCTCTCATCAGCCCGGGCCTGTCCCTCTGCCCCCAGAGACAGCTCTGCTCCCACTTGGCCCCCGCGCGAAGGCCTTCTCCCTCAGTGCCTCGCTGCTCTGAGGCTCAGCGAGCCGGGGTTAGGGTCTCCAAGACGGGGGTAAGTTTACCTGGGTGAAAAGGCTTGACTAAGGAATAGAGGAAAAGAGGTACAGTGTTTCTTGCCCCGGCTCCAGGTCTCAAAATGAATGTTTTCATTCTACTCCCAAGTCAATCAGCCACAATCTTGGTTTGCAACCTCCAATCCTATTGTTGGATACTCTCCTCCTTAGCACACGCTCACACCCATGACAGGCATGCACAGCCACACACAGTCACACACACCTGCATACACAACTCACTCACATGCTCATTGCACACACAGCCATCCGCTCACATAGCTACTGAGGCACCCACACACACACTCTCACACAGCCACACACTCGCATTCATTCACTCAAATGCACATGCTCACAAACACCACATACATACAAAAACGTGAAACACACACTCATGCGCACTCACATACACATATATACAGGATTTCCCTGGCTATATACAAACACACAACTTACACACACGGACACAGAGAATTTCCCTGGCTCTGACTGAGTGCATAACAGACTCCCAGGATTGCTAACGCTTTGGGGAGCCTCAGAGGCCCCCTGGCCCAGGGATGCCAAGCTCACCTGCCCCAGGGGCAGGTTGACACGGGCCGGGTGGGACTCTGCTGACTGGAACAAGACTGGGGAGGAGACAGCCAACTCTCAGCGCAGGTGGTGTAGGAGTCCTGACCTGGGCTCACCCATCCTGCTGATGTGTTAGGAGAAGCTGGAGACCTGAATTTTTATTAGAAATACTCCAATTTTAAAATGATGATGATTACTTCAACTAACAGCAATAGCAATGGCTCTTCAAGCTATATCTTTCCTTGGGGCAGCTAATTTAGGACCTCTTAGTAGGGCCAGTGTGCCCATTTCATAGGTAGGGAAACTGAGATTCAGAAAGGAAAGTGCCTTTTCCAGCATTGCTCGGGAAAATATTGACACAATGAGGGATAGAGCAAAGATCTTTTGGGGTTTCTCAACAATTTGAATCTGGTAAGTCTAGATTATTCACCAAATAAATAGAGAAAGTTTATAGAAGCAGTTGCCTTAACAATGGCTCACATGTCACTTACCCGAACTGCTCCATCTCAATGAGCTCCCTGCACTTGGCACCCCATCTCTTCTTATCCCGCAAACTTGTCTTAGTTTCTTCATAGTGACAGTTCTTGTGATCGTAGGTGATCTTCATTTGCCAGAAGTTTACTTTTTGTGGCAGGCAATAGCACTGTTCTCTCTGCAGCTAGTCAGGGAATGGGAGGATAGCCATTCCTTGTCCCTTGTGGGTGGATTCAGCCATGTGACTGTGAGCAGAAGTAACTCATGTCACTTACAGGTGAAAGATGTAATAGCTGTTGTGAGATCCTCCAGAACACAGATATGGTGATCAGCAATGTTTGAGAGGCAGTTACTGCAGCAGTCTGTTCCTCGAGTGATGAGCAAAGGCCCCCGGTGACCCTAGGTAGATGTGCAGCATGAGCAAGAAATAAATTTTTGTTACTTTAAGCATAGAGATTGATGGGTTCTTTGTTACTGCAGCATAACCTATCCTATCCTGACAGATACAGTTTTTTAAAAAAAATTAAAGACAATAATTTTTGGTTCACAGCAAAATTGAAAAGAAGGTGCAGAACTATCCCATATGCCCCCTGTACCCACATGTCATGGCCTCCCCCATCAACATCCCCCACCAGAGTGGTATGTTTGTTGTAATCAATGAACCTACACTGACACGTCATCGTCATTCAAAGTCCTTGCTTTGCATGTGAGTTCACTCTTGGTGTTGTACATTCTATGGGCTTGGGGAAATATATAATGACATGCACCCACCACTTTAGTATCATACAGAGTATTTTCACTGCCCCTCTAGCCCCTGGAGCCTCTCATCTCTTTACTGTCTCCATAGTTTTGCCTTTTCTAGGTCACACAGTTAGGATCGTATGGTGTGGACTATTCAGACTGGCTTCTTTCACTTAATAATGTGTATTTAGGTTTCCTCCATGTCTTTTCATGGCTTGATAGTTCATTTGTTTTAGTGCTGAGTAATATTCCATTGTCTGGATGTTTCACAGTTTATTTATCCATTCACTTACTGAAGGACATCTTGGTTGCTTCTAAGTTTTAGCAATTATGAATACAGCTGCTATAAACATCTCTTTGAGGGGTTTTGAGTGGACACAAATTTTCAACTCCACCTTGATTGCTGGATTACGTGATAAGAGTATGTCCAGGTCACTGCCAAACTTCTTCGGCAAATGGCTGTCCATTTTTCATTCCCACCAACAATGAATGAGAGCTCCCGTGGCTCTACAACCTCACTGGCATCTGGTGTTGTCCATGTTGTGAATTTTGGCCATTCTAATAGATAAATGGTGGTATCTTATTGTTCTGATTTACATTTTCATGATGATGTTATGATGTGCAGCACCTTTCATATGCTTATTTGCTGTCTGTGTATCTTCTTTGGGGAGATGTCTGTTAAGGCCTTTGGACCATTTTTTAATCAGGTGGTTTATTATCTTATTGTTGAGTTTTAAGAGTTCTTTGCATTTTTGGATAACAGTTTTTATCAGATATGTCTCTTACAAATATTTTCTCTGAGCCCGTGGTTTGTCTTTTCATTGCCTTAACTATCACTTGCAGAGCAGAAATTTTTTACTTTAATGAAGTCCAATTTATTAATTCTTTCTTTTATGGATCATGCCTTTGGTGTTATATCTAAAAAATCATCACCAAACCCAAGCCATCTAGGTTTTCTCCTAAGTTATCTCCTAGGAGTTTTATAGTTTTGCATTTTATAATACATTTAGGTCTGTTACACATTTTGAGTTAATTTTTGTGAAGTCTTTCTCTAGATTCATCTTTTTTTTTAAGTGTGGATGACCAGTTGTTCCAGCACCAGTTGTTGAAAAGACTATATTTTCTCTGTAATATTGCTTTTGCTCCTTTGTCAAAGATCAGTTGGCTGTATTTATGTGGATTTATTTCTGGACTCACTTTTCTGTTTCATTGATCTATTTGTTCATTCTTTCACCGATACTACCCCGTCTTGATTACTGTAGCTTTGTAGCAATCTTGAAGCTCAGTAGTGTCAGTGCTTCAACTTTGTTCTTCTCTTTCAATATTGTATTGGCTATTCAGGGTCTTTTGTCTCTCCATATAAACTTTAGAATCAATTTGTCAATATCTGTGAAAAAAATTCCTGGGACTTTGATTGAGGATGAATGGAATCTACAGATTTAGTTGGGAAGAACCAACATTTTGACAATATTGCATTTTTATATAGGAACATGGGATATCTCTCCATTTATTTAGTTCTTCTTTGATGTCTTTCATCAAAATTTTATAGTTTTTCTCATAAGGATTTTGTATATGTTTTGTTAGATTTATACCTAATATTTCATTTCTGGAGATGCAAATGTAAATGGTTTTATGTTTTTAATTTTGAATTCCACTTGTTTGTTGCTGGTATGGAATAAAGTGATTGACTTTTGTTTATTAATTAATCTTGTATCCTGCAACCTTGCTTATTAGTTCCAGGAGGTATTTTTGTTTGTTTGTTTGGTTTTTTTTTTGTGGACCAATACACACTTTAAATGCCCATTTCCCACTCCTGCAACATACGGAGAGACTGTGCCTATTTGTTAACTATTGTTTATTAGCACAACAGATTTGGTCTGGGCACTTAGTAAATGCCTGATGTTTAGTAAATATTTAATAAATATTGGTTGAATGAACAGATGCATAAACTAGTGTAGCGACTAACAGCACAGCCTTTAGAAGACAAGACTTACTTAGCTTGGAAACCCAGCTCTGCAGTGAAAATTTGAGCAAGTGACAACTTGTCTGAGCCTCACTTTTGTCTTCTGTAAAAGGAGGACACTATGAGACCTCACACGGATGTCACATGAATATATTGAGGTCATTCTCAATGTATTCTCAGCACTGTGCCTGGGCTGGGTAAATGCTCATAAACAGGAGTGATAATCTCATTAATGTAATTAATGTGATTAATTTAGCCCAGGGAGGTAGTTCTCAGAATCTCTCCAGGTGCATGTTACAGTGCCCACTCCAAGGCCCCAATCCGAGAGAGTCTGATTCAGTATATCTGGCCCAGAGCCCTTTGATATGCATTTTGAACATGACTCCTGAGTGATGCTGCGAGGGCTGGGCTTTGAGAAAGCTGGCCTAAGTTTTCACTGGGAAGACTGATGGCCAATTCAGGAAAGGTAGAAGGCGTAGTCTGACTACATTTAGTTTGGCATCTGACAAGGCCTCATAATTTCCTCATGTTAATAACACTGAAAGATATCAGATATGTCTTCTCATTCACCAAGCTCTCTGCTGAAGTGGCTAACAGGCCTCAGCTCATAGCAACCCAAGAGAAATGTATTACCATCCCCCATTTACAGATGAAGAAACTGAGGCTCAGAGAGGGAAGGGAATTGCCTAGACACACCCAGCTAGGGAGGGGCAGAGCCTCTCTGGGCAGCTTAGCCCTGAATACTGTGGCCTAATGAATGACCCAGCCTGTAAATGTCACTGATGCAGATGAGGAAGGTCTCATGTAAAATTCTGCAGGGATCCCCAAAGATTCTGACTGGTAGGAGGGGCTTATCAAGATGAAATAGGGTACAATTCAGTTTAAACACTGATATTTACCTTAAAAAAAAGGTTTATTGAAAGATAATCAAATACAATAAAACATATATTTAAAGTGTACAATTTGTTAAATTTTGACAAATGTGAACACCCATGAAAACTTCAACATAACCCAAATCATGGACATGATGTTTATCTGTATCTGCTCCTTTGGCAAATGCAACCGACTGGTGGTTTAAACAACAGAAACTTATTTTCTCATAGTATGGAGGCCAGGAGTCCAAGGTCGAGATGCCAGCAGGGTTGGTTCCTGGGGAGGGCCCTCTTCTTGGCTGGCAGGCAGGTGCCAGCCTTCCTCGCTGTGTGCCCACATGGCCTGTACTCAAGCGCTCTCTCTTTCTCCTCTCATAGGGACACCGGTCCTGTGGGATTAGGACCCAGCCCTTCTGACTTCATTTAACCCTAATTACCTCCACAAAGCCCCTATCTCTAAATGCAGTCACATTGAGGGTTAGGGCCTCAACATATGAATTTTGGGGAGACACAAGTCATTTCACAGCAATATTTAACTTTCAATACTTAATTGCTTATCCAAGTATGGATAGAAATTTTTGCCCATAAAAGTTTATTGTGGAATTGCTATCATAGTGAAAAATCAAAACCATGTAAGTGCCTAACCACGGGCGAAAGGAAATTATGGCGCCTCTGTGTAGTAAATTGTGCATGGAAAGCTGCCTTTAGAACACTACCTGACAGTAAGTGCTTAATAAAAAAGTTAAAAAACTATGCTTGTGAAGAGTTTCTAATGCTGTGGAGAAATGCTGAAGACATGGTATTGAGTGAAAATAAAGCAGTATTTAAAATGGCATTAGAAACCTAATTCTAACCACTTATACAGCAAATATAAACACAGAGAAAAGACTAGAAAATATAACTATTTTAACAGAGGTTGTCCTACAGTGATGGGATTATATAATAATGGAAAGTATACTTGTTATTTTAAATACATTTCTTTAGTTTCTTGGTTCTCTAAAATGAACACATGCTCCTTTTATAATGAGGGAAACTCATTTTTGCAAATAAGCAGCAGTGTTGGAAAACTCAATCACACAGGAGTGAGAGGAGGCACCTGGCTGGTCAGAGGTTCATGACAATTACCACAACTAATTAGAAGAATAAGACAGATGTGGATTTGAATCACAGATTCAAATACATGTGTAATGTTGGGGCAATTCAGTTAGACTTCTCTGGGCCTCAGTTTCCACATCTGTAAAATGGGTGCTGTAATGAGTATGTTGGGAGCATGCTTTGAGCTTTAATCAAGTGTAGTTTTGTCCTTGCGTTTCCTGTCTCCATCTTCCCTGCTTTTCGTCTTTCATCTTTTGTCTGTTCTTTATGTTCCTGATCATTTCTCTCATTTATCCAATCAGTATTTACCAACACACTTTGTTCCAGGCTCAGACTAGCTCCTGAGGTTGCAGCGATAAATCAGACATTTTCCTTTAGCCCCTGAGGAGGAGGAAGGGTCCACAGTGAGCCAGGACAGCCCAGGACTCTTGGGACCAACCACTTCTCGTCACAGCACCGGGAACACTCGCTGCCAGGAAGACTCCAGGGAAAATGAGTTGGGGGGCCACAGAGCCCTCTCCTGGCGAGATCCGTCCTGCTTCCACCCAGGGAGCTAGGCATGCTGCAGATGGAGTGCGCAACTCTGAGGCCGGAGGGCTCTGGAAAGGGCAGACGTCTGATTTGGGTCTGGAAGGCTAACAGGGGCTTCATTAACTGGGAAAAGGCAGGGAAGAGGGAACAGCATTTTCAAAGGCTTGGGGTTTGGGCCTGCATCGTGAAACTAATTCTGGATGGAGTGGAGCAGAGGACACGAGGGCAGCACTTGGGGACGGCTAGGGTTGGGGGAGCCTAGAGATAGGGGCAGGAGCCACTTCCCAAAGTGCTTTGTTGATGGGACTGAACAACCAGTTCTTTAGCCCAAAGGCCACGGGGAGCCACGAGATTTTCTCAGGCAGAGACACCCAGGCTCAGGGACAGGCCGGGCTGGGAGACAGAAAGGAAGCTGTGCTGTCACAGGGAGGCAGTGTGTGTGGGGGAGGGGAGCTCTGGCAGAGGCAGAGAAGGAAGGACTGGCAAGGCCTGGCAATGAGCTGGGTAGGCGCAGAGGCGGTGGCTGCCCAGCTCCTGGGGAGCCACTGGACAAGGGTGGCCCCCTGTAAGCCAGGAAAAGGTAGAGGAGGGAGAGAGGAAGGAGTGGGGGGTCAAGTTCCTCCTCAGGCGGTGGGACTCAGCTTACTGAGGTGGGAGCCTCTTCTCTGTGCCCTTGGGCGACCTTCCCTGCCCTTCAGAGGTCCTGCCAGGCTTAATAAAGGCCTGTGATGTGTGGAGACCATCAATTACAGAGATGAGTTTATTTTGAAGTCCAAGATAGGAATGGCTGTGTCTCAACCAGGTATGTGTTTACACCTCCAGGCCAGTGATGCCAGAAGTAAACATTTTGTCTCAGCCTCAGAACGGAGCCCTGGGTCCTGGGGAGGAGAACACACATTTCCGGGGCTCCTACTGTGTGCCAGGCAGTGTGAGCACCCGGGATGAATGCTAGGGGGACTCTGTCCCGGAGACCCGCGCTGTCGGAGCGGGGTGGAGGGCGGCAGGGGCAGCCGTGACAGGCCGGTGGCCAGTGTTGAGACAGAGGGGAGACTCGGGGCAGGGCAGCCCGAGGGAGGCTCCCCAGGGGGCTGGCGTCCTGCTGAGGGCTGGAAGAGGTCCGTCCGCTGCTCCGGTGAGAGCAGGAGCCCCGTGAGGAGCTGTGTGTGCTGGTGTCCTCTGGCTGCTGGGACCCACAGCCACAGACAGGGAGGCTCAGCACAGTGAAAATGGCTGCCTCACGTCACAGCTCTGGAGCCTGGACGTCCAAAACCGAGGTGTCGGCAGGGCCACTCTCCCTCTGAAGGGTCTGGGGAAGGGCTCTGACTCGCCTCTTCCAGTGCTGGTGGATGTGACACGTCGCTCCCTCTCTGCCCTCGTCTTCACGTGGCCGTCTTGTCCCTGCATGTCTGTGTCGCTTCTTTCCTTGTAAGGACACCAGTCATCCAGCACGGCCTCATCTGGATTGCATCTGCAGAGACCCTATTGCCAAATAGGGTCACACTCACAGGCTCTGGGCGGACATGAAGGTGGCGGTGGGGGCAGCACCCTGTGGACAGCTGGTGTGACAGAGACTCGCGTCAGCTGGGGCTGGGGTTCTGCAATGCAGCGGGTGGCACCAGGTTTTAATCTCTGAAGGGCTGTCTCCATTCCTGGGCCTCTGTAGGCATCGGCCTCATCCTTGCAGACGTGTCTACAGCCCCCTGGCGCCCTACAGATTTATTCCTCAGCGGCAATTAAGATGGAAAAATGTGGTGCGGCCAGAGGCAGATTTTTCTCTGCTGTCTGGGATGGTTTTTCTTCTTCCTACAGAGGATCTGTCTCCGAGAGACCATAGGCCCCTGCTCGCACTCCAGGGAAGACCCCTGCCTCTGTCGTCCCGGGGCTGGTTCTCGCAGTCCCAGATTGTCTTGGGTCCCCTAAGCACAGGGGATGTGTGGTCATTCGTGACACCTGGCTCCTAAGATCAGCGTCTCCTTTGAGGAGGCTAGGCGGCCTGTGCGTTTCTTTCTTACCTTCCGGGTGCCAAGCCCTCTGCTCAGCACTTCACATTCATGTGTGGTTTGAAGTCTGCCACCACGGCATGCCCCGCAGACATGGCTCTCCCCATTTCATAGAGGGGGTGCTGAAGCTCGCCAAGCTCACTCAGTCAGTAGGCCTGGCAAGGGTTAATTTTCTGTGCCAACTATTCTGGGCTGGGGTACCTGCTTGTTTGGGCGAACACTGGTCTAGCTGCTGCTGTGAAGATATGTTGTCATATGTTGTCAAATCCCTCAACATTTAGAATGAGGGATTTTGAGTGAAGCAGATTGCCCTCCATATGTGGGCTGGCCACATCCAGTCAGCTGAGGGCCTAAGAATAGAGACTAACCTTTTGCCAGGCATGGTGGGGCACACCCGCAGTCCCAGCTACTCGAGAGGCTGAGGCAGGAGGATCGCTTAAGCTCAGGAGTTGGAGGTTGCAATGAGCTGTGATGATACCGCTGCATTCCAGCCTGGAGGACAGAGATAGACCCTGTCTCTAAAAAGAAAGAAAGAAAAAAAAAAGAATAGAGACTGAGGTTTCCCAAAGAAGAAGGAGTTTCAAGATTGCAACCTAGAAAGACTGCCCGGGTTTCCAGCTTGCAGATTTTGGACTGGAGACTACGACATCAACTCTTCCCTGAATCACAGCCTGCCAGCCTGCTTCACGGAGTTCAGACTTGCCAGCTCCTACGGTCACATGAGCCGAGTCCTCAAAATCTCCTTCTCTTTCCAGGCTGCAGATTTTGATAAATAGATGGATGGATGGATGGATGGATGGATGGATGGAAAAAGAGAGGGGGGTGAGGGAAAGTGAGATAGGTGGATGGATATACATAGGTACACAGGCGAGGGTGAGTGGATGGACGGGGGGGAGGGGTGGGCTGGATGAGCAGATAGACAAGGAGACGCACTCACACAGGTGAGTGGGTGAGTGGATGGACGGGTAGGTAGGCGAGTGCGTGGGTAGATAGACAGACAGACAGGTGGATAGACAGATAATTTCCCATTGGTTCTGTTTCTCTGCAGAACGCTGACTAACTCAAATAGCCGAGGCAGTGATTGAGACGCGGGGCTGTCTGACACCAGGCCTCTGTCACAGCCCCTCTGCCACGTGGCCCTCCGAGTGAGACAAGGTGGGCACACGGGTTGTCTGTGTGCACGCCATGCTTGGCGGCTGCCTGGGAGCTCATCAGACACGCAGAGGCTCAGGGCCCAGCAGCTTCACTGAATCAGCAGCGGCATTTAACCAGCCCTGGCCACTCCTACTCCCTACCTAGGGGGGACCCTCCACCCCCTGTCCCAGCTGGCCTGCTCTTGCCCACAGAGTAGGCACGGAATCAATTCAATGGGCTGCTTAGTTGATCTATGGCTTACCCTGATATTTAGAATTAGCCCTTCCACCCACTGTATATTTTATTTCCTGCCCAGACATCATTTTATTGTGGTAAAATATATATAACCTAAAATTTACCATTTTAACCATTTTATGTGTACAATTCAGTGGCATTAAGTACATTCTCATTATTGTGTAACCATCACTGCCATCCATCTCCAGAACTTTCTTACATTTTCCCAATGGAAACTCTGTCTCCATTAAATACTAACTTCCTGTCTTTGCCCCTCCAGCTCCTAGCACTCCCACTCCATTTTCCCTCTCTGCGAATTCGAGTGCTCTGGGTGCCCCACGCAAGTGGAATCACACAAACTTGTTCTTTCACGCCTATCTTGTGTCACTGAGCATAATGTCCTCACGGTTCATCCATGTTGTAGCATGTGCCATGGTTTCCTTTGTAAGGCTCATGATATCCAGGCGTGTGTGTGTGTGTGTGTGTGTGTGTGTGTGTGTGTTACATTTTACTTATCCATTCCTGTCCACGGACACTTGGGTTGTTTCCATCCTTTGGTTACTGTGAATAATGTTGCTATGAGCACAAGCATACACACATCTGCTTGAGTTCCTGCTTGGAATTCTCTGGGTGTATCCAGAAGTGAGATTTCTGGATCACACGTTAATTCTATGCTCAACTGTCTGTGGCACTTTCATACTGGTTTCCACAGTGACTGCACCGGTTTCCATTCCTTCCTGCAGCACACAGTTTTGCAACTTATCCACACCCTTGCCAACAACACCAGTTGCTTTCTGTTCTTTTGAGAGTGGCCATCCTGACATGCGAGGTGCTGTTCCGTGTGGTTTTGCCGCACTGGGAAGGGAACCATGTTTTATTTCCCCACATGCCCAGTCCTGGCACGATACCACACAGAGTAGGAACCCAACAACAGTGTCCTGAATGGATGGATGAGTGTGTTGAACGATTTTCGGATGAACTCAGGAAGCCGACCTCAGCTAACAGCGCTCCACCGGATCAAATGCATCTGCCCTCTGCAGCTCACACAGCTCCTGGCTGGAGGAGCAAACTGCATCTCCTTCCATCTCCTGGAAGTCTGGAGGAGCCCGGGGCAGGAGTGGCTGGTGGCCAGCTCCTACGGTCAGCCAGCGCAGTACTCCAGCGAAGGCTCTGATTCAGAGAGAGTTTTTCCCCTCCCTATTGTAATTTTTTCCCAATGGACCCATAATTTCAGCAGCATTTCATGACATATGGCAGGCTGTGTGTGCACACATGCACATGTGTGTGATGCGTTTGCTATTCCCCGTAGCAGCTCACAGTGGAAAGCTCCTGGTCTTTGGATTAAGACAGGCCGGGATGTAACTTGCAGCAATGAGACTGGGTCACAGCTCGCGTGTCCTGGACGAAGCATCCCACCTTCGAGAGCCTTGGGTTCCCACTGTGTGGATTACAGCACCAGAAACTTCCTCGTCTGATAGTTGAGTACATTGAATCTTAATAAATGTTTATTAACTACGTTAGTGCTTTGCGTCTGTTGATTTGAGTTGAGTGCTGTTATCTCCATTTTGCAGATGAAGAAACTGAGGCTCGAGAGGACAGGTGGCTGGCCCAAGGTCATGAAGCTAGAGCGTGGCAGAGCTGGAGTTTGTACCCCGATGGTTCGGACCCTGAGCCTGCACACTTGAGCTCCTTGTGGACCTTGGGACGGAGTCCGGAGCTTCACAGCACACCTGTGCGGTGGCAGTGGTTATGACACGTGGTTGACATGCGTGTCTGAGACTCAAGAGAGGTCGAGTGACTTTGCTCAAGGTTACACGGCCGGTGGGGGATTCAACACAGGTCCCCTGGATGCGAGGCCTGAGCTCTTGGCACTGTGCAAGGGCCGAGACGGTGAACAATAAACTGGCCATTATTGTTCAGAAATGTCACCCCCGTTGCTCTTCCATCACCTTTAAGAAAACATTGCTGCACTAACTCATGGGCTGTTGGCTTCCCGGCTGCTCTCCAAGGTTCTACCTTCACCAAGGCCTCCGTGGTTGGGGGCGGTGGGGCCCGCGGGTCGAGGTGCTTACTGTGCAGAGAGCCCTCTGCTAAGCACCCCTGTGGGATTAGCCCTGCTCTGGCCCGGCACGCCTGGCGCCTTCCACAGCCAACAGCCGCCGCCCTCCCTCGCCGCCTCCGCCCTCTGGGGCAGTTGCCACAGCAACCACCTGGGTATCTCAAAGGCGTTGCCTTCCATAATCTGTGCGACTGATCTCGGGCAGGCCGGTAATGAAGGGACAGTTTGCTAGTGCTGACACAAACACGGGGACTCAGCCGCCTAGAGCACACCATTTAAGAGGTCAGCTAGCTCAGCCTGCCAACAGCCAAGCAAACTATGAAGACATTTGTTGTTCGGCTTCCACAGGTGAAAATCAATATTTGTAGGGCCAGGCTTTTTTGTGGGTTTTTTTTTTTTTTTTTTTTTTTGGTAAGAAAGAAACAATGTCTCAGAACGTGATCACATGCATTTTCCCCTTTGCTCAGCCCACAGCTAGGGCGAGAGGAAGACAGTGTCTGGCAACTGACACAGCAGGTGGCGCCGGCACGGACGCTTTGGGCTGGGGAGCTCTCGCTGGGGCGTCACTCTCTCAGTGACATTCCGGCTCCCAGAAGGAGTCGTGGCCCACGGGCAGATGCGGAGAAAGGAGACAGAGCAGTTCAGTGACATACCCAGCGTCACACAGCTAATAAAGGATAGAGTGTGGATTTGAATCCCACCAAGGCTTTCTAGAAAACTCCTGAGTTCTTCCCACTCCCATGTGCCAGGTGCCTTGCTCCAAGGTATCTAAGCAACCTGATGCATTTCACCCCAAATTCACAGTAGTGGTAGGAGAGGGAGTGGGTGCCCTAGATTCTTCCACGTCTTTTTTAAAATTAACCTGACAATTTGGGGGAGTGTGGGGGAGAAGGAATTATAAGAACACCCACAAAAACAAAACTCAGAGAGCTGCTGTTGGTTTTATATTTCTTCTTCTTAGTGCGTAGGCCCGTTTATCAGGGTATCGGGGCTCTGCGGGAGAAAGGAAGGTTCCAGGTTCCAGCAGTTCTGCATGCACGCTGGTCCTCCTAGCCAGGGGTCCCTCCATTAGTCCTTAGCTTCACTTTTGGGCCCCGTACTACTTGGGTTGCTGGGTTCTAGCCCCAGCTCTGGCACTCACCAACTGTGTGACCTTGGGCAAGCTGCCAAGCTCCTCAGTTTTCTCATCTGCAAAATGGGGTTTAGTCCCCATAACTTTTCTCATAGGGCAGGTCCTGTGTGGGGAAAAAAGTACCTGCCGAACATTAAATGTGTTTAGTTCTTGGCAATGCCATGAGATGAAGAAAGAACCCTGGGCCAGGGCCAGAAGTTCTGAGTTCTGGGTCTGTCGTCTGAACGACTCACATTCCCTCTCTGGGCCTCTGCTTGTCCACTGCAAAGCAGGATGACAGTCTTTGGCAGTGACAGCAGCAGCTATGCGTTTGTTCGTTGGTTCGTTTATTTGTCAGTTGTTTTTCCTGAGCTGGGCTCTGCAGCCCGGGCTGTGCATTTTAGGCCTCCAATTCTTAGAACTCTGGGCACATGTACCCATTCTACAGGAGAAGAAAGTGAGGCTGGCCTGGCTGACTAGTCTCCTGCTGGGGCTGTGGTGAAAAGCAAGATGCCTCTCACCAAAGTGCGTTGCAAACAGCAAATTTGTCAAAAACAGATTCACTGGGGCTTTAACTGTCCCCTCCTGCACCCCATCTCTAATTCAGGGTGCTCCTCTGCATGCCAAACTAGATGCCACAGGACACAGACTGCCCAACTCTGGACAAACAGGGCCAGCGTCCAGGGGTAGGGATCCTGGCCCTGCCTGGCAGCCGGCGGTGGAGCTGTGGGGTGGTGGTGGTGCCCCACTCCCCTTGGAGCTGCTGTCTGCAGGAGCCGGGTCCCCAACTGTCCCCCAGGGTCAGATCCATCACGCCACCACTACACTCCATCAGGCGCGCTCAGCCGGAGGGTCAAGTGGCCCACCGCCGCCGGCTGCTGGGAGCCCATCACGGCTATATTTAATTTAATTAAGGCTGTCAGCACTATTGATTTTGGCAGTTTCAATTACTAGCCTGTTATGGTTTCTGGATCAACTGATCTGTGACGGGTCCTATCAGCAAAGACACACATTGAGGAGAGGGCCCTCCATCTCCTTTAAAACCTGACACGTGCTGCCACCGGCCGTAAGTTATTGCTTTTATCCAGCCCTGCTCCCCTTCCCTTCCTCATAATTAATTTCTCATTAGACAGCTCTTTATTGTTTAATTTGTGCAGTTTATAATCAAATTGGGCACATTAATTGTCGTTGAATTTAAGGCTAATGAAAAATAAAGGTTCTCAATAACTTACTCTCCCATTACTCCCGACAAGATAAAATAAAGTGCTCCGAGAAGTGTCAGCTTTTTAAATTATAAATTAGTTTTTTTAAAGAGCATGGGCATTTAAGGAGCAGTTATCACGCATTTAGTAATTATAAATCCTATGCTGCAAAACAATTATTAAGATATAATTATGCTGCTTTACTTTTGAGCAGTCCCTGCAGCGGGTAAGGGCTTGATTCTTCATTGTGGGTGGGGTGGGGGCTTCTGTTGGGTGTGGGGAGGAAAAGACCCAGCAGGGAGCCACGTCGGCAAACTTGGCAGACAGGGAGGTGTCGCTGCTTATGACTGACACTGTCTGATCTGGGGTTGTGCCGAACGGAGTGCCCACTCCTGGGCTTGGCGCTCTGCCCTTTAGAGCTGTGAAAGGCTGCCCGAGGCCCATCTGTGTGCCTGGCCTGTGCTGAGTGCTGGAGACACAGAGACCAGGCAGACGTCAGACAGACATACGGGCACACGGGCACACGGGCACAGGTCAGCAGAGTGCTAATGCAGGAATGGCCAGGCCCACCAGTGAGGGGACCAGACCCACCCACTGTGGCCAGACCCACCACTGGGGAGATAAGACCCACCTGTGGGGTGACCAGACCCACCTGTGGGGTGACCAGGCCCACCAGGGAGGGACCAGACCCACCTGTGGGGTGACCAGGCCCACCAGGGAGGGACCAGATCCGCCCGTGGGGAAGGTCCGGTCCCTCCCTCACACTCCACTGTCGGTGGTAGTTGGACCCATTGCTGCAAGTGGCCAGATCTACTTGTGGGAGCAGCCACATAAGTCTCCTGAGGCGGTGACAGCCGAGAGGTGAAGGTCTTCAGTGGCTGGAGAGTGGGGAGGGCACTACAGGCAGAGGTCCCAGTGTGAGCAAGGCCTGGACCAGTCCACATGGCCGTTCCCTTGGGGGCAGAGAAAGCAACTGGTGCAGAGTGGAGGATACAGAGCCATGAGGCCACCAAGGAAGGACTGAGGCACAGGGGATGTGGGTGGGGTGCCAGCAGACATGGCCATTTGGTGATTAACGACCAGTACCCACTAGGGCACTGGGAGGACCCACACAGCTGAGCACCTACTATGTGCCATTCACCCTGCTAAGCCCTACCAAAATGTTATATAATTCACCCACATTCCTGAAGAGTATGTTCCCCATTTTGCAGAAGAAGGAAACTGAGGCTTATGGAGGTCAAATTAAGATTTAAACCTAGGCTTCCTTCACACTCTACCATTTTGCACCCCCTGCTCCATGAGTACCTACTGTGTGCAGGGATCTCTGCCAGGGGGTGCAGGAGAAACAGGCGAGCCAGACAAGGTCCAGCTTTCAGAGTGACCTACAGGAGCCAGGCATGTCCATGGGAATCCAAGAGACAGGAGTGACACATCCAGGGTGGCCTAAACATAGCACTAAGGAACCTACTTGGGCCAACTCTGCTGCTGGATTTATGTTGTGTACAGTGAGAGTCACACCTTCATTTGCTCAGCACCACTAGGCCAGTTCCAGGCCCCCTGAACAGAGGTGAGCAGCAAAAGGGAAGAAGCTGATGTTCCACAGGCAAAGCAGACTTTAATGGAAGAGATTCCAGAAAGGGTACAAGGGTCCCTGGGGGAGAGGTTGGCAATAGCCTCTCTGAGCAGTGACATTTAAGCTGCAACACCAGAGATCAGAAGGAGGCTCAATGAGCAGTCTAAAGCAGGAGCTGGTTTACAGCCCCAACCATCGCAGGGTTACGCTCCCCCCCCCCCCACCAGCAATTCCAGGACACTTGGCCCACCCAGATGGCCTCAGGCAAACTGCTCACCCTGCTAGGGCCTCAGTTGCTGCACGTGCAACAGTGAGAGTGTCTGGCTACTCTAGATGCTCCATTGTGTCCATGGTCATGTGGGTGAGGTCTTCAGGGACCCCGAGGGTCTTTAAGTGTCTGTCAAGACCCCTGGGCTGAGGGATTGAGAATTGCTTTGAAAATGGTTGTCCACTGGTACCTGCATCCCCACCCAAATTCCTGATGTTTTTTGGCTTGGAGACATCTGAGTGTCCCCACCCGTCCAGCTTTAACCCTGCCCTACTAGGACTGCCATACATAGACATATAAAAGGCACCGCTCCATCTCCAAGTGGAAAGGGCTGTTCCCTTGGCAGCCTCTTTGCCAGGAGAGGGGGTAACGTCGGGGCTTACAGATGAGCATCTCCCACCCCCTGCCCATTTCCTCTTCCCACGTAGGCCTGGAAGCAGGGGTTCTTACTCCCCTTTTATAGATGGGGAAACCGAGCTCGGGGGCAGCAAGGGTGGGAAGGCGGCTCTATCCAGCCCGCCCTTATGTGACTGTCTCACAGCTCAGGGGCCCAACAAGAGGTCTGGAGAGAATGGTTAGTTCTTAACAATTATTTGCCTGGCACACCCAATTTCCAGGCACCTTCTCTGCCCTCAGGAGATTGAAGCATGGAATCCGCACGCCATTTGCTGGATTCGAATCCCCTGTGTACGCTCAGTCAACAAAGCTATCGTCGAACAAACAGAAATTACTGGTTGTGACTTTTTTTTGTTTTTAAAGGATAATGAGCTATTTTATTTGTCTAAAATGTCTAGATAATTAAGGCTTGTACAAAAATAATTTTTTTCCTCTTGGAATTGTTTAGATCACTGCTTCATTGTCCATTTCAAACTCTGTGTATAGCCAACTTAGGCTTCTCTGCAGAGTAACCAATTTCTATCTTTTTATGACCGTTTTTTAGGTGTGTACAGTAAAACAAGGGCTTCTTAATTTAAAACTGTGACATTGGCCTTCAACACCCTCTAGTTTGTCATCCTGAATTCTTTGCTTACCTCCCTGTGCATGTCTTTCAAGTGTTTTACTCGTCATTTCAGAAGCTGTTATCATGAAAACACCTTGTAAAAGGCATCTAAACCCAGTCTGACTTTGCTAGGTATTTTTTGCCTACCAAGGGTATTTGCAAAGAAACTGATCAAATTTTGTGGAATAGAAGCCTTTGTCCTGGATAAAGAGTTTTAGGGATACAATAAACACCAAGGAAATGTTTTCAGTTGGCAGAAAATCTTTGCCATGATCCTGAAGTTCCACCATCTAGGCAGTGGCCTACTTTATTTAGACTTGAGACTGGCCTTAGTCACAGTTTCAGCTGCCTGTCTCCACAACACCTTCCCCAGATCATGGCCTGGTTTATCTAGGTGCACTTAACTAGTTCTCCAGGGCTTAAAAAAAAAAAAAAAAAGCCAGACACGGAGTTTTAGTGTTGTTAAGTCTAAGACCTCTTTGCTACATGCAAAGTGTCCTGGATTCTGAGCCAGGAGAGCTGACTTCCAGCTAGTCTCAGTTTAACCAGGAACTCATGTGACCCCAGGCAAGTCACTTATTGTCTAGGGTCTCAGGTTCACTGATTTATAAAATATAGTTGGATGAAATAATAATTAGATAGTTCCTAAGTCCCCCTCCAATGCTTATGAACTTCCCTGAGTATGTATTTCTCTCTTTCCCTCCCTCCTTCCCTCCCTTCCCTCCTTCCTTTATTTTTTTCTTTCTTGCAATATGAACCCTTAACATAGGATCAACCCTTTTATCCAGTCCCTGGTCTTATCCTTGACAGTGCTCCTCTCTCTCTGGCCCTCTCTATAGTGAGAAGAGAAAGTGTCCGGTCCCAGGGTGGGACTCCGGGGACTCACTCCCTACGGCACGAAAGCTGATCCCCTTCCCAGGGGGCAAAACCCTTTGGCTCATGTCAGACCTGTACGGGGACCACGTGGTTTCCAAAGTAGTTTCCCATCTACTATCTGCTGAGAACAAAATGGATTCAAGTTAATACATTTTTATGGAGCACCTACTGTGTGCCAGGAGTTTGTGAACAAGAGAGTCAAGGTCCCATTCTCAGGAGATCACAGGTTTTGGAGGACAGAGAGCAAACAGACACGTGGAGAAATCATGATTAGACAGTGACAAACAGCAGGCAGGGGACATTTGGGTGATGTGATGAGAGCTGGTGCTGGTCGGGGGAGGGCTGGAGAGGGGGTCTCCTTGGAGAAGAGCACAGCCTTTGAAGCCAACCATCAGTGTGGCCTCAAGCAAACTATTCAACCTTTCTGTGCCTCAGTTTCCTCATTTGGAAAATGTGGATGACCATCATGCACACTGTCCTAGAGTTGTCCAGAGGATTGAAAGAAGAGCACTTGAAGCACTGGGGACAGTGTTGGCTGTTGTCACTGTGACTCTAGGGTGGTAGGGGAGGCCCTTCTTGGGAGAAGCATTTGAGCTCCCTCGGGCTGTGTACGGGGGTGACAGGGAGGCAAGAATGCAAGCAAAGAGACAGAGAAGGGGTTGACTGCAGAGTCTGGGTAGTCGCTGGTGGCAGCTTGGACCAGAGAGGCGCTGGGAAGGACGGTGGTGTGAGCTTTGCAGGAAGATTGGGCAGGACTTGTGGAGGAAGTGCAGGGTGGGATCAAGGACACCCCTGAGCTGTGGGCCTGAGGAAGCAAGATCAGGATGGAGGGCCCAGGGAGGAACAAGTTTGGGGAGAAACTGTTCAGTTGTGGACGAGTTGGACTGGAGAAGCCCATGGGACGTCCTGGAGGAGATGTCAAGGAAGTGGCTGAGGACGTGAGTCTGCGGCTCAGGAGAGGAGCTTGGGCTGCAGACACATACCAGCACGAGAATGCGGAGACGAGAAGAGGAGAGACGAAGAGGGGTCTGCGGCGGGCCTCGGGGCACCCCAGCATGGGCAGGTATGGCCAAGTGCAGAGGGAGGCCCTGGTCGCTGACCAAGAGGACGGGAGGATCAGGGGGCCCCGTGCAGGCCAGGCATTTGTCCCTTTGTTTCGGGATTATGAGGCAGCCCAGGGATTCCTGGGTGAGCGTCCCTGGAGAATGGGAGGCTCCTAGGGGTTTGGGGAAGTAATTTACCAACTAGTACAAAAGTATTCGAACAGTTAAACAACCAGAATAATTGTACCAGTGTCCACTCAGTGTCACCGCACGTTAAGACCCCTTGGCAGGGTGACCCAGGCTCCCCCAAATTCCTCACATCCCCCTCCCAGTCGGGACATGGCTTGGCTGCCAACTGGCCACTGCTTCCAGCCCCTGCATTTTCATTAAAATCCTGGGCATTTCCCCAGGGCTCAAAGGCGTCCCGATTAATTACAGGCAAATGTTGGCTCTCCCCCCGGAAATGTGCTGCCCCGGCCTGGCTCCGTCCCCTGTGATTTTATTAAAATCCACCTTGCCAGCCAGGGGCCCGAGATTTATGGCCACAGCTAATAGGCTGCCTCCCCGGGAGACATAAATCTGGGGCCTGCCCGGGGAGCCGCTCGCTGCTAAGAGGCCGGTTAATTGTTCCACCTAGAGGGCTCCACGGAGGAATGTTCAATTAGGCCTCTCAGAAAATTTGGAGCATTAAATAAGGTGAACAGGGATTTGGGCACCATTATTTTCTGAGTGAGAAGCAGCCCTTTCTTGCTCCCCCGGCCTGTTTCAGGGCCCCGCCCCCAGGCCTCCACTAGCTTTTTGCAGAGCAGGAGGAATTCTCGAGGGTCACGGAGCAGCTCTTCGTAGACAGCTGGATACGAGACAAGACCAGGATTTATCATCCTGCGAAAGCTCTTGAAACTTCCTCACCCAAAGTCAACCACAGACTCGCCGCCATGTCCTTGAGTGAGTCGCTTCTACTCCCAGAGCCTCTGTTTCCCTTTCTGTAAGTGGGGTCAGTGCAGCATCCCGTCTGCCTCACAGCGTTGCTACAGGACCAAACGCGCTCACTTGTTCTTCGACAACTATTCAGAGAGGGGTAGAACTCCTGTCTCAGTCATCCAAGCTGCTGTGACAAAGTGCCATCAACGGGTGGGTTAAGCGACAGAATTGTCTTTCTCTGAGTCCTGGGACCTGAGAAGTGAGGGTCACAGCCTGGCGGCTTTTGCTGTCTGGCGAGGGGCTGGCCCCTGGTCCGTAGATGCTCATCTTCTTGCTGCAGCCTCACACGGCAGCAGGAGGAGGGGGCTCTCTGGGGTCTTGTTTATACAGGCACAATCCCATCCATAAGGGCTCCACACTCATGACCTGGTCACCTCCTAAAGGACCCACCTCCAAACACCACCACATTGAGGTTTAGGATTTCAACACATGAATTTGGGGGCAGGGGTGCAAACATTCAGTCGGTAGCATCTCCCTTGTGCCAGGAACTGTGGTAGATCTGGGGAGCAGGGGGGATAAGACAAGGTTCCTGTCTTCAAAGAGCTCAGTCTCAAGAGAGGGCAAACAAAGGGATCCGTAAGTACTATGATAGAGGCAAAGGGAATGTGGGCACCCAATGGAGAGGCCTAACCCAGCTGCATGGTGGCATCAGTCTGGGAGGACTTCCTGGAAGAGGCAACCGGAGTTATAGTAGTATTATTTTGTCATGCCTGCGCATGGCTGAGTTCCATGACACTACCCCAGAATTTCCCCTCAAGGTATTTCTTTCTCAGAGGGTCACTTTATGAGCACACATGGGGTATACTTTGCTTTCACAAATCAACCACCACAGGCACCGAGCCCACTGTTCTAGATTAGGAACCTGGGCCTCAAAGAGGTTGAGTAACAGGTGCATGGCCACACAGCTGGCAAGTGGAGGAGCAGATTGTGAGACGGGCTGACAGCTCTGCAGGGGAAGTAGTCAGACGGGGCCTCCATGAATGCCTGGCAGTGGAGGCCATAGGCCCCAGATCCCGTTCTCGGCTGGGTACCACCTGTGGGAGAGGCCTTTCTCTGAGTCGCCATTTCTGGAGACCTGAATCCTGGTGAGGCCTTCCTTCATTCAACACCTCTTTGCCTGAGCCCAGCTGTCCACAGGCAGTGAGCTTGGTCTGATCTCCCAGGCCACACAGTCTTGGTCGTGGCAAGAGGACCCCAGTGTCCCCCACTGAGCTCACAGGCCCCCTGCTGTCCCTCCTCCAGGGTCATGGCCCTGTCCCCTGGCTTCTTGGAGTCTGGCCCCCAAACGGGGGTGGGGCTGAGGCTGAGCTCCGGATTGATCCCCTTATAAATGCCTCCCACCCTCCCAGTCTCGGGATTAAACGGCCCCCCCGTATCATCAATCTACAAACACCATCTCTTTCCCATCGGAACCTGACTGGGAATACCGAGTAAGGCTTTCACGGGAAATGCCCGCTGGGCTTAGGCTCAATGATGGGGATACCAATTCCAACCCCAATGGGGTCAGTTAGCTGTGAACTCTTCGCTGATTTGATCTGTAGTATTTTTCCTGCTCTCACCTAATACGTCAACAAGAACCTCATTCTCAAAACCCAACGATTCACTTCTCAATAAAGACAAGTTGCAGAGGGGAAGACGCAAGATGTGGAGCCAGACAGGCCTGGGCTGTGTCCTGGTGACCTTGCCTCCCTCCCTGTGCCTGTCGCTGCCTCAGTTTCCTCATCTGTCATCAGGAATAAAATAACCAGCCTGGAAAGATTGTCCCTGGGATCCGAGGTGCAAGGTGGCGGGAAGTGCCCTGAGAACAGAGGGGATTACCATCACGCTTTGCATTTTTATTTTTAACCTGCGTGAAATTCTGGAAACCGTTGGCTGCCAAGAAATGCTAAGCTGTAGTTTATGTTTCACGGGGAAATGGGTTTATTTTAAGTGGGAATTGCATGGTGTGCAACTTATTTATTTGGGAAACATGGGTAGTTCCAAGGCAGCCCCAGCCACTGGATCTCTCCTTGGCACTGCCTCCTAGCACGCACCAACGGTCTGTTCGAAGTTAAGGCTCTTTCCAGAATCCAGGAACAGACTGTTCTCACCCACGTTAGAGCTGCTCAGCCTGGGTTTGCACAGCCTGCCCTGAACTCAGCTCCCTACAAGGATAATAACATTTCACACCAGAAGAGCCGTGGCTGTGGGGCTCACGAGCACAGAGACACAGCAGCAGCCGGTCCTCACAGCAAGCCTGCAGTGGCTGACAGGGTTCAGGAGGGACACACTCCGCAGTGCTGTCAGGTCCTGCTTCCCTCAGTCCTCCACACTCGCCACTAAAATCTTCGTGCATGAATCACAGAGTCTGTTTCCCAGGGAACCAGATCTGTGACAAACCCTATGAGTAGCTATCCCCATTTCAGAGATGAGAAAACTGAGACGCGGAAGATGGGAAAACTCACTCGAGGCCCGGAAGTGGGTGCATAGCAGAGCTGGGATTCAAACTGCATGTTACAGAGTCAGAGGAGCCCCTGACGGTGTTGATGAAGTCTGCCTGGTGGACCAGAGACCTCTGGAAGGGGTGGCATTTGAGCTTTGAACGTTTGCCCCCCGGAAAGCAGGGGAGTGGGGAGGAGGGTATTTCTGGCCAGTGGAACAGCTCAGTAGAAGCCGCAGTTCTACTTCCTCCCTTCTGTCCCCACCAATTGCCCCCAGAGTGGCCTGTCCCCTCTCTCCACCCCTATCTGCCCAGAGCCAGGCAGCTTATATTGGCCATCAGCCAGGGCCTCCCATGCTCCACGTCCTTCCCAAGGCCACCAGGGCCTCAGCCACCAGCTCCCAGGACAGTGATCTAAACAGGGGAGCAGGTTCTCGCCAACTCACTGGGAAGGCTGAAGAGGGGTGGCAGCTGAACCTCCTGGAGTGACCGGCCAGGGCAGCCGCTGTGGCTTTCCCCCTCAGGAGGCTGGGGGATCAGAGGGCCACCCCTTTGACTGTGTGCTCGAGAGCACGTGGCACTGGGCAGATGGAAAATGGCCACATGGGTATATGTATCCAAGTAAAACATTATCAGGAGCTCACTTTTTGCACTCTATGTAGCAGGTTGCGCCTCATTTGAAAAGAACCACAGCTACAGCTGCCATTGGGGATCAGCAGGGGAACTCAGGAGGTCACTGCTGAAACTGCTTCTTGACACCCACGAAGATGGAGAACGACTCTGGAGCACAGAGTCCAGCCGGCGCCGCTGCCAACAGAAAGCAACCCGCAGCAGTGGCGAGAGGGCCCGCCTTGCTTCTGCTGGGCTCCAGCTGCCACTGTTTGGTGGAACCTGATGTGTCTTGGAGCCAGAGCTGCAGGGACATCTGGGAAACGTAGTTGTTGGCTTTCCAACCCCTGTGGTTCAGAACGGCAGCGGGAAGGCAGCGAGTGGGGTTCTGAGGGCCGGCCAGCCGCAGGAACCCTTCCCCGTCTGCCTCGTCTGCTCCGTAGCCCATCAGCATCCATTTCCTTCCATATTTACGTGTATTGGCTTCTTCCCACCAGGACGTCGGCGCTGCCTCACAGCCCCTGTGCCTGCGCAGGGCTTGGCTTATAGTAGGCGCTCAAAAATATTTGCCGAGTGGATGAATGACGTCTCCTTAAACCACTGCAGCTGATCTCTCTGCCCCCAGCCTCTTGCTCGTCGACCCTGCACATTGCTACCAGAGACCCTTCCCCCAGATAAAGCCGACTGCCTCTCTCCCTTCCTTAAAATCCTGCTATGGCTCCCAGGAGCCCAAGGATCAAGTTCAGACTTCCCTGCTGGCCTGATAAGCCCGTGTCCCCCACTGCCAGGTTAGTGTTCCCCACTGACTCGCAGTGCCGAGCCGTGCCCTGCCTCTCCACGTGTGCAGTTCCCTGGCTTGGACACCCTCTCACTCTCCACCAGGCAGATTCCTGTTCATCCTTCCAAGTCCAGTCCAAAGCTCCCACCCTGGCCGGCTCATGGCTCTCTACTTGACCCCTTCTCTTTCCTTGCCTGTCTCCTTTCCAGACAGCTCCTAGCAGCCAGCGACTGTCTTAGTCACCTCTGCAACCTCAAAACCCATGCCTGGAACAGAATGGGCACACAGGAAATGCCCCATGGGAGGGTGGGTGAGCATGCAGGGCGAGTTCAAAGAGCAGCGAGTTGCCCAGTATAGATTAGAACTTAGCATGTATTTGCACAGCGACTTCCTGACTTCATCCTCAGCTACACAACCGTGGTGCTACGGAGCAGTGGGGGTGGGGTAGTTTTTCACTCCCATTTTATAGGCAAAGAAACTGAGGCCGGGAAAAGATTAGGCAACACACAGTGGCAAGTGGCAAAGCTGAGACCAGAGGCACAACCCCAGAGGCGGTGCTCCTGAGCTCACCTCGCCCCGGAGCGGCATGAGGTGCTGCAATTAAGACTTCTGGAGAGGGGCCCTTTGATCCAAATTATATAGCCCCTGTCCTCTGGGGCAATTAACGCAGAGCCACCGGACGGCCTTTGCAGCTGGTGCGGCTGCGTGGGTGACATAGGGGCATCATTATCTGGTGCCACGTTGCCTGCCCCGCCCAACCTCTGATGGAGGGCCCAGGCAGTGCCCAGCGCAGCTGGACAGGGCACAGATTTCTATGCTGGAGAGCTGAGGAGGCGCCTGTGCCCTGCAGGCTCTAAACCAGGGCCCCCAGAACCAGAGGGGAGCTTCCCCAGACTGCCCGGCTCCCACCCTCGCCCCTTGCGTACTGGCTCGAGTCTCCTGTCCTCAAGAGCCCCCTTGGATCACCCTACTGCAATCTGTAGCTCTCTCTGCCGCACACACTCCAATCCCCGTTACCAGCCTGACTCTTTCTGTTGTTCATGATGCTTCCCTCGCATGGAGCCTGGAGTACAGCAGACACTCCAGAGATCCTTGCTGAGTGAATGAATGAATGCAGCTTCCATGAATACATACTCGAATGTAAGGACCTAAGCAGTGTGACTGAGCAGGTCACCTTACTGCTCTCCAGGTCTCCGTGTGCCCCTCTGTGGAACGGGGAGAGGCCTCCCTGCCTTGCCCAGGGATTGTGAGACTCTTGGAGGTAACAGAGGTGGCCCTTGCCATGTGGCCTGGCACTTAGCAGGGTCTCAAAACATTTCTCTTTGCCCTTCAGATCCGGAAGTGCTCTCCCCTCGACTCCTGCAGAGGCACTTGCTAGTCATTTAATACAATGTCATATCTCTGAGTGAGTGACTGCCCAAAGGTGGGGCATCAGGGTTCCAGGTCGGTACTGCTGCATAGCAAACAGCTCAAACCTAGCGGTAAAAACGTTTTATTCTATGTCATGATTTGGAGGTGAGGGACCGGGCTTCATCCATGGGGCGTTGATGAGGTCACTTAGTGACATTCAGCAGGCAGCTGGGCTGGGCTTATCTGGAGGGGGTGTGCAGACACATGCAGACAAGCTCGGGTGGTGCCTTTCCATGTGTGTTCATTGTCCGAGTCCTGGCAGGCGCAGGTGGCAGAGGGAAGCAGAGACTCACCAGTGAATGGAGCACTTGCGCCGTCACCCCCAGCAAGCAGCCCTCTCTGTTCACCTCCCGCACTCGCCTGCGCAAACCCACACATCCTCGTCTCTGCTCAAGGCAGAGCAGTCCAAGGCCATCTGACCTTCCTGACTGCAAACAACAGTCGGGAAACGTTCGCTGTCTCAGGTGGAGAATCCTGAGAAGTGTCTTGGGAGCTGACCCACATGCAGGGAATTTCCCGGGGGTGCTCTGGGCAAGCCCACTGTGCGGGAGTGAGGGAGCAGCTGGCCTGCAGACGCAGTCACAACTGAGCACCCCGGGGCTCTGGAGCTGGGAAAAGACTGCCATTGTCCCGAATCAAGGCCGGGCTCTGTACCCTGACCGTGACCAGCCCCTCGATGCAGGCTGCCCCGCTGAGGGGAGGGGCGTAGCCTTGGGCAAGGCTGCTGTCCTCTGCAGAGGGCAGCTTCTGGGAGGACTCGCTGCGTGATGTCCGCAGGGACATGAGGGCCTGGGTGGGATGAGCAGAGGGGTAGACGCAGGACCCTGGAGCATCCAGCTCCCACTACACTGCAAAGCCAACTGCAAAGTTTGCAAAGATGCGTGCTTTCCTAGAAGCGGATAAGAAGTGTTTGTATTAGCTCCCTATCACTGCTGTAACAAATGACCACAAGCTTAGTGACTTAGACAACACACAGTCACGACCTTACAGTTCTAGAGGTAAGACATCTGAAATGGGTCTCAGGGGGGCAAAAATCAAAGTATGGGCCAGGCTGTGTTCCTTCTGGGGGAGAAGGGACTTGGCCCCTTCCTGCTTCCAGAGGCCCCTGCATTCAGTGGGGTCACGGCCCTTCCTTCCATCCTCAAAGTTCATTCCTCCGACCTCTGGTTCCTGCATCACATCTACTTCCTATGACATTGGCCCTTGAGCCTGCTTCTTATCAGGACCTTGTGACGACACTGCCTCACTCAGCAGCTAGTGCGGGAGCGTCTCCCCACCTCAAGGTCCTCAGCTTCATCGCACCTGCAGAATCCCTTTACCACGGAAGGTAACATAGTCACAGGTTCCAAGGATTAGGATGTGGACAGCTTTCAGACCATGCTTCTACCTACCACCACGTTTTTCAAGAATTTCTTCTGCCACAGCAAAACTTGGGCCAACTGAGGCTGTGGCGAAATGAACTCAGTGAACGTGTGATAAAGAGCAAACCCATGACGACAGCACGGGAGCTTTCCAGGGGAATGTTTGGGTGCCCACAGCTCGGGAGAGGCCCTGGGAGCACTGAGGCATCCCTCAAACGCAGTGAAAAATGCTGCCCTTGTCCTGTGATTTGTCAGATCTCTGGAAGGGTCAACTCTCGTCTTGTCCTAACCAGTCCCAGGAATCAGTCCCTAGTTTTAACAGGACTAGGTGTTGTGAAATCTGAGATAAACTGTTTCACAATTTTAACTTTCATCTACAAACTAAACCCTGAGCAGCCTCCCGCTGTCCTGCATTATTTATCGTGACTTTTTGGTGGCTTTCCCGGAACCCTGCATCAGCTGTTGCGTGTGAACGGCGGCCGGGTCCAAGTCTGCACGGGGCACAGGACGGGGCAGAGGGGGACAGGCTTGAGTCAGTCAGACTTCGCAGGTGAGCTGACCCTGAGGTGAGGTGCCGGCTTGGCTGGCAAAACAGAGAGTGTGTGTCAAGCAGGAGGGTCACACGGGCACAGAGCCATGAAACCACTTGGAAGGTCCTGGAACACTAAGATGGTCCAGAGGGGTGCAGCAATAACGGGAGGATGCTGGGAAAGAGAAGGAAGGAAGGAATACTACAAATCACGTGGGGGTGGGGCAAGAACCACAGCGCCTCCCACAGAGAACCCACCTGAGACGCTAGGGCTGTGACAGAAGGGCAGCTGCTTGGGCTCCCTGGACAAGGAGCAGCGAGACACAGGAAGGAGAGGCAGCAAAGGGTCGTGGTGAGGAGTCAGCCCCGGAGCCAAACTGCCTGGGCTCACATTCCAGGCTTGACCACTTCCTAGCTATGTGACTTTGGGCAAGGTACTACACCTCTCTGTGCCTATTTCCTCGTGTCTCAGGAGGTTGTTAAGAACATGCAATGACTCAGCTCAGGCAAACCTCTAAGGCCAAGGCTGGGCATAGGAACAGCATTTAGACATCTGATCTTGTTGGTTCTCTTCTTAGAAACTCATTTTACTTTTGAATCATCTTCTTCTTGCTTGAAAGACCGTTAGGTTTGGAACCTGTAGCTCATGTTACAGCCTTCATATTCATTATTGCAGTTTCTCTTCCTTCCCTTTTAAAAAAGCCCAGCTTTATTGAGATATGATTGACATATAATAAACTGTATATATTTTAAGTGTACAATTTGATAAAACATTAGCATATGTATATGACCACAAATCTATCATCACAGTGAAGTTTATTAACATAAAAGCATCATCCCCTGAAGTTTCCTGCAGTATCTTTGTAATCCCTTCCTGCTCCCCTCAACTCTGCACCCCAGGCACCCACTGCTCTTCTGTTTGTTATTGCAAGATTTTCTAGAATTTTACGTAAATGGAATCATACAGTGTGTACCTTTGGCCTGGCCTTCTTTCACTCTGCATGATTAATTTGAGATCTGTCCGTGTTGCGTGTGCACCAGTGGTTCGTAACAGTTTTCTTGCTGAGTGGTGCTCCGTTGTATAGCTCTGTCACAGTTTGTTTGCTGTTCACCTGCTGATGGGCATTCAGAGTGCGTCTGTAACACTTTAGGGCTATTGTGAATAAAGCTGCTGGGACATCTGCCTACAGTTCTGTGTGCTTTCACCTCCCTTGACTAAACACCTGGTAGTACTACCTAGTGGGCTGGGTGCGCGTGTATCTCTTTGAGAAACTTCCAACTATCTTCCAAAGAGACCATACCTTTTCATGTTCCTGCCAGCAGTGCATGGGAGCGCCAGCTGTGCCACGTTATCACCGGCAAGGGTTGGGCAGTCTTTTTGATTTTAGTCATTCTAGCGAGCGAGCAGTGATCTCTCTTTGTGGTTTTAATTCCCTAATGGTTCATGATGCTGGGCATCTTTTAATATGAATATTTTCCGTCTGCATATCTTTGGGGAAGTGACTATTCAAATCTTTTGCCCATTCAAAAAATCAGTTTGTTTGAGTTCTTATTAGTGAGCTGTAAGAATTCTCTATATACTCCAGATATAAGAGGCACAAATTTGTTTGTATTTTTTTGTTTTGGATATATGTTTCACAAACAACTTTGCCCAGTTTGTGGCTTGCCTTTTCATTTGTCTCTTTTGAAAAACAAAAATTTTAAATTTGGGTGAAATACAACGTGATCTTTTTCTTTCGTATTTGGAGGCTTCTGTATCCTATTTCAGAAATCTTTGCCAAACCCAAGATCACTATGATTTTCTCCTATGCCTCCCTCTGGAAGTTTTATAGTTTTAGCTCTTACATTTTAGATTTATGATCTATTTCAAGTTACTTTTTGCATGTGCTTTGAGGTCAATGTCAGAGCTGTTTTCCTGCCTGTGGCTATCCACTCGTTACAGCAACACTTGAAAGATTATTCTTTCCTTATTGAATTGCCTTGGCACTTTGGCACAAGTTGAATGTTGGTCCTAGTTCCGGATCAGATAGAGTCTGTCTCTCCCACTGAATGCAACTGTAAAACCTGGACAGACTGCATGGGGCTCGGAAAAGGAAATAGCAGAGGAGGACCAAGGAAGACTGAGAAAACAAGTCTACTGTTTTTTAAGTGCAGCTGGAAACCCAGAAGTGAGGGCTGTGGAGCCGCAGGAGAGGCCGCCTACCCCTGGCTCAGGGCGTGGAAAAGAGAATCCAACCCTCGGCGCAAGTGTGGCAATGCTCAGGGTTTCCCATTCTCTCACTGCCCCCACCCAGCTCCCAAGCAACCCTGGGCTGCGGTGGAAATAGGAGCAGGGGAAGCTGCGGGAGCCTAAGCAGGAAGGGGGTTTTGCCTCTCCAGGGCTGAGACTGTGTCCCCAGTGGGGGATCAACCCTCATGGCTTTTTGTCTCTCTCTGTCCTTCTGCCGCTTGGCCCTGTGTGTGGGTGCAGTTGTGCAAATGTGAAGCAGAGCAGATTAATTGAAGCCCCAGTGTTCTTGCCAGAGGACTGAAAAGGGAAACCCCAGGAAATTGCAAAGTATTTGGGAAACCATGGAGAGAGAGGAATTTTGCAAAGTGACCTCATAAAGTTGTTTATGAACTCCTGGATTTATCCCTCAACTCCTGAACTGTGAGTGTGTGGGTCCTATCCTATTTAGTGTGCCCAAGACTTTGAGAACTGCAGTAATAGATAGAACCCCTCCCAAGTCCCCAGCTAATCAATACTAAGCAATGGATGGAGCACCCATCCATGAAACTAGGACAGGTCTAAATAGCATGACAAAGGCTCAGTAGAAGCCAGGACATTGATCTGAGACTCTTCTTTTTCTAAAATGCTCATTTATTGCTATAAATTTCCCTCTAAGCACTGCTTTGACTGCATTTCATAAATTTTGGTAATTTTTGTTTTACTCTTTCAATCATTTTGAAATACTTTCTAATTTCCCTTTTGATTTCTTCTTTGACCTGCTGTGTTTTAGAAAAGTATAATTTAATTTTCAAATATCCTTATGCTATTGGTTTCAAATTTAATTTCATTGTGATCAGAGAACATACTTTATGTGATCTGAATCCTTTTAAATTTATTGAGACTTGTTTTATGACCCAAAATATGATCTATTTTGGTAAACAGTTTATGTGCTCTTGAAAAAAATGTGTATGTTGCTCTTGTTGGACAGAATCCTCTAAAAATATTAATTGGGTCAACTTGGGTGATAGAGTTGTTCAAGTCTTCTATGCCTTGGTGATTTTTGCTCTACTTGTTTCATCAATTATTGAGAGAGGATGTTCAAATCTGTGACTAATGGTGCACTTGTCTATTTCTTCTTTCAATTCTATCAGTTTTTGCTACATGTATTTTAAAGCTCAACTAATATGAAGATAAACATCTAGGATTGTTCTATCCTCCTGATGAATGCCCTCTTTATCATTTAAAAATTATCTCCTTTATCCCTGGCAATATTTTTTCCTCTGAAATCTACTTTGTCTGATAATATAGCCACTCCAGCTTTCTTTTGATTAGTGGTAACATGGGTTTTTCCATTCTTTTAGAAAGAAACAATTTGTATACAGTCATGTGCTGCATGACAACATTTCAGTCAACAACAGACCACATATGTGTCTGTGGTCTCATAAGATTATAATAATGTATTTTTCTATGTTTACATATGTTTAGATACACAAATACTTAACATTGTATTGCAATTGCCTACAGTATTCAGTACAGTAACATGCTGTATGGGTTTGTAGCCTAGAAGAAATAAGATATACCATATAGGCTAGGTGTGTAGCAGGCCGTGCTGTCTAGGTTTGTGTAAGTATATTCTACAATGTTCGCATAATGATGTAATCACATAACAACACATTTCTCAGAATGTATCTCCATCATTAAGCAATGTATGACTGTATTTATGTTTACAGTGGGTTTCATGTAGGCAACATACAGTTGGCTTTTGCTTTTTTATCCAATCTGACAATTCCTGCTTTTTAATTAGAGTGTTTAGATCATTTACATTTAATGTAATTATTTAAATGGTTGAATTTAAATCTACCATTGCGCCAGTTGTTTTTTTAATTATCTCATTTGTTTTTAATCTTCATTTCCCTCTTTTTTCCATTTTTAAAGTTTATTTATTTATTTATTTATTTCTATTTTGATGACTCCATTGTAGTTCTTTTGTTGGCTTATTAGTTATAACTCTCTGTTTTGTTTCATAGAGGTGCTTTAGGGCTGATAAGTATACATTTTCAACTTGTCATAGTTTGCCTTCAAGTGATAATATACCACTTCACATTGTAGTGTAAGAATCAACCTTATCCTGGCCTTTGTGCTGTTGTTGTCATACACTCAACTTCTATAGTTTATAAAACATGCATAATTCTTTTTTAATTTAAATTGTCAATTTTGTTTTAAAGTGGTCAAAAACAAGGGGAAAAAAAACCCTTTACATACCCACATACTTACCATTTATGCTGCTCTTTTTTCCTTTGTGTAGATCCAGGCTTCCATCCAATACCTTTTTCCTTCACCTGAATAACTTCCTTTCATATTTCTTGTAACTCTGTTATGCTGCTTTGAATTTCTCTACGTACTTTTCACCTTTCCTTTTTTTGTTTCACCTTTCTTTGTAAAAAAATTTTCACTGGGTGTAAAATTTTCATTGACAGTTTTTTCTTTCTTTTAGTTCTTTACAGATTGCACTGCACTTCTTTCTGGCTTGCGCTGTCTCCAGTGAGAAATCTGCTGTCATTGTTATCATTGTTTTCTGCACATGATACCTTCTTTTACAGACTACTTTTAAGATTTTCTCTTTATCAATGCTTTCAAGCAATGTAATTATGATGTGCCTTGCTGGGGTTTCTTCATATTGTTTGTACTTGGGTTCACTGGGCATCCTGATTTAAGTTTTTAAGTTTCATCAAATTTGGGAAATTTTTACCTATTAATTCATCCAATATTTTTTCTATTCTTCCCTGTCTCTCTTTTCTTTTCTGGACTACAACTATACATATATTAGCAGACTGAAAGTTGTACCACCACTCACTGATTGCTCTGTTCAATTTTTCCTGTCTTTTTTTCCCTTAGTGCTTCAGTTTTGAATAGTTTCTATTACTAGGTGTCTAAGTTCTCTAATCCTTTTATCTCTACAGTTTTTAATTGGCTATTAATCTCATAAACTGTTTTGTTTTGTTTAAATCTCAGACAGAGTATTTTTCATTTCTAGAAGTTTGATTTAGGTTCTTTTTATATCTTCCATGTCTCAGCTCAACGTGTTCAATCTTTACTTCCTTGGACATAGACATACAGTGACAATGACTGTTTAGGGTGCTTGTCTCTTAATGCTGTCATCTGTGTCATTTTTAGTTCTGTCTCTATGGATTGATTTTATTATCATGGTTCTTATTTTACTGCTTCTTTTCATGCCTGGTAATTTTTATGCCATATATTATGATTTTTATGTTCATGTGTACTAGATATTTTTATATTTCGTAAGTATTCTGGAGCTTTTCCCTGCAACGCAGTTAAGTAACATGGAAAGCATTTGTTCCTTTTGAGGCTTATTTTTAATCTTTGTTAGATGGTATCAAGGTAGGCTTTAGTCTAGGGCCAACTTTACCCACTTTTGAGGCCATAAATCCCTTTCTGAGCACTCTACCTAATATCCTTCTAACTATAAGGTTTTCCACTCTGGCTGGTGAAAACCCTATTTCTGGCCTGTTTGAGCTCCAGGGATTGTTCCCTCCGAGTCTTCGGAGAAGGGTGCCTTCCTGCGTGCGTGCGCTGCTCAGGACCTGGAGGAACACTCAAGAGGAGCCCTTTGCAGTTCCGTCTGTGCCGTTCTCACCTCTCTGGGATTCTGCATGAACTTTAGCCACCTCGTACTCCCTGTGCTCCCAACCTCACCTCCTCAGCTCATGGGGACTTTCAAGTTCTGCCTGGATTCCACCTCTCCTGTGGTGTGAATTGGTCCCCAAAAATCATGTGCTAGAAACTTAACCTTCAGTGCAGCAGTGTTGGGAGGTGTTGGGGTCATGAGGGCTCCACCCTTACTAATGGATTAGCGCTGATTATGAAAAGGCTTCAGGCTGAGAGCTGGATCTCTTGATCTGTCTCTGGCCGTCTCTTGCCCTTCCACCTTCTGCTATGGGATGACTCAGCACGAAGCCCCTGGCCAGATGTAGCCTCCCCGCTCTTAGACTTCCCAGCTTCCAGAACTATAAGAAATAAATTTCTGCTCTTAGTGACTTACCTATTCTCAGGTATTCTGTCAGCACAAAAGGGACTAAGACATCTCCCTACGCTGTTCTTGGGAAACGGTCTCCAGGCAACAGGCTGGGGCAGTTGCAGCCTTGTTCATCGTTTTCTCTTTCTCAAGGGCTTCGGTCCTGCACTGCCTCCTGTCCAGTATCTGAAAACTACTTTGTCTCATGTTTTTGTCTTGGTTTTTTATTTGTTTCAGAGGGAGACTAAATCTGGTCCCTGTTACTACTTCTTTGCAAGAAGTGAAAATACTCCCACAACATTTTAAGGCAGGTTTTCCGTCCCCTTTAACAGACTGTGAAACTGAGGTGCAGAGGTGGTGCAGGATTTCCCACGGTCACCCAGCTGCGACACGGCAGCTCTGCGTCTGTAAACCAGACCCGTGCCTCGGAGCCCTGTGTTGTTTCCCATGCCCCCATGTTGCTAACCCTGAGAAACTGACGGGGCGTGGGCTTGAGGAACCAAAGTTAAGCTACTAGGATTGTTGCTGCCAGGTCTTCACCCGCACTAGAGGTACTCAGGCCAATGGATCGATCCCATTGAAAATTTAAGAAATGCTATGGACTCTCTTCCCTGAAAATCACATGCATATATTGCTCATTTTGCATACAATTTCAGGAACTCTTTGAGGCCACGGTGGCAGAGACAGCTGGTAGTCTATTCAATATCCAGGTCCTTCTTTTTCTTTCTACGAGAGCTCCAATTTTGTTGGGAGGCAGCAAAGTACCAGTGCAAACCCAGTGTCTCAGCCTGTCTTGCAGTCTGCAGAGACCAATAGAATGCACGGGGAAGATCTTTCCAGCAAAGGTCTTAAAAGGGAATGGGTCAACTGGCATGCACATTTTTGCCCCTCACATTTACCCCTTCTTCCTGCTCAGAAAGACGTCCTGATGGTTGGTTGGAGGAGGGGCTGTCCCGCAACCAAGAGGACAAGAACTGCAGCTGTGGATGGTGGTGCTGAGCAGAGGAGTCGTCTTATTGCCCGAGGAGCCCTGGACCCTGGACTGGCTATTTCCATAATTCTTGTGCCAGACGAAAGTGAGTCCTATTTGTCTCATTTTACACCCTGGTAGGTGGCCAGGTCTTACTGAACCCCTCAGGGACAGCAATGACTTCGTCTCCTTCATGTTTCACTCCTTCGCTGCTCGATAATTTTCATGCAAACACGGGGCCAGAAACGTGATGAGAACTGAGAACGTTGTAAATGAAAATGACAGAAAGTGCTGCTGGAAAGTGTAAGACAACACATTAACACCCATCGACAGCAGAACAGGCAGAAGCTGCTCACCTGGGTCCTAACCAGAGCCAGGCCCTGAGGGAATGGGACGCAGGAGAGGGGAGTTGGGACATGGGGCAGTGAACGGGGACAGAGCTTGAGATTCTCCGCCTGCTCTGCCTCCCTCTCTCTGAACCTGTATTTCCATCAGCATAAATGGACTAATCTCCGTATCAACCTTGACTTTCTCCTTGGCTTTGAGATGATGAGTCCAGTGGCTCATTATTGATTTACCCTCTCCCTATAAAGCCGTGTGGAAATTTTAAGGCAAGGCCCTACATAGCAAGGGGCATTTAAACTTGACCTGCAGGTCAGCCTTGTCTACTTTGCTGATTAGGGACCATTTCCTGCACAAGGGAGAACCACAAGCTCTCCTGCCGAACGGGGTGTGGTGTGTTCATATGCATGGCCATGCTCCAGGCCTAGGGCGAGGGGGGCTTGGTCGGCTGAGGAACTCCATTCAGCGTGTGCTGCCGGAGGGACCAGCCAACTCCGTGTCCTGTCCCTCAGCCTCCAGGTACTCTGCTGTGACACAGGGATGACGGCAGTACCTTCCTGAGAGGAATTAGCATAATGAAAGGAGATAAAGAGGATTAAAAGTGTTCTTGATGCCCAGCCTTTGGCACAGTGCCTGGAGCGCAGGGGCTTTGAGTGATGATGATCATTCCGACGCCTTGTGCCCCGCGCCGTGCTGGGGGATGCGGCGCAAGTTGGGAATCAACGCAGCGTGGCCGTGTGCTCAGTGCCTGACATTCCCGACTATCTTTCAAACTCTTAAAGCTTATCAGGAAGATCTTTCTATTTCATCTCATTTCATTTTCCATAATACCTCTGCCAACTAGGATTTTATTATTTCCATTCCATTCTTTAATAGTTGAGGAAATTGGCAGAGAGAGGTAAAGACACTTGTCCATGGTCACGCAGCTGGTCAGTTGCCGGGCCAGGTCTGTGTGGCTTTCACACGAGCTGATCCTTGCCTTTAGTGACTTACTCTGTCCATTTAGTGTGAGAAGAGTCACCTAAACAATATGCAGCCCAACCTCTAGACTATGCTACTATGTAATGAGCAATGTGTGAATGTTCTACAATGCAGATTAAAATAGTCTAGGAAGTCTCACTGTTGGAAGGAGGAGGAGGAGGAGGAGGAGGAGAAAGGTATTCTAGGCAGAGGATCTGCATGAACAAAGTCACAGAGACAGATATAGCCCAGGGTGTGAAAGAGCTATTGCCAGAGATGAGACTGGTTAGTTAAGAAGCACCCAGATATTACAGGTCCTAGAAGGATGAACTTACAAGAGTTTATAAGAGTTTAGCTTAGTCTACTAGTTCTTCTCACCAGGAGAAGCCACTGGAAATTCTGTGCATAAGAGCAATGTGATGAGTAGAGAGGGTTTGGAGGAAATTCACCTGGCAGTGTATTCAGGATGGACCACATGGGAAAAGAAGTAGGTAGCTGGGATCCTGGAGCAGGGATGGGTAAACAAAAGAAGCAGATCAAACTGAAATGATGGAACAGGGATGATGGATGATGGATAAACTAGGAGTTTATAAAGGGTGAACAAATCAGGGAGCCTGAGACGGTCTTTGCATGATATATTGGAGAGCTTTCCCTGAAGCCTAAAGATTAGGGCAGCAGTTTTAGAAGGAACAGTGTGGTGTGGTGCCTAAGAGAAGGCTGGGAAGTGGGACATTCATGGAGTGGATGCTGAGTCTCCTTGTTACCAGCCAGGTGAACTTGATCAAATCTCTGGGGGCTTTAATGTCCCCATCTATAAATTAGAAGAGGTAAATATAGTTCTTATCTCAAAGGATTGACGAGGTAATTCAAAAAGAATATGAAGCTAGCACTTCACCAGAACACACAGTGTAAGCACTCAGTGACGGTAGTCACCGTTACCACCACCACCACCTCCACCACCTCCACCATCATCACGATCATCCTCACCACCACCATCATCACCATCACCACCATCACCACCACCACCATCACCCATTACCCCCATCACCACTACCATCATCACCATCACCATCACCACCATCACCATCGCCACCATCATCACCACCATCACCACCACCATCACCACCACCACCATCACCACCATCATCACCACCATCACCATCATCACCATCACCACCATCACCATCACCATCACCACCATCATCCTCACCACCACCACCACCACC
>CM052436.1:163278917-163416222 GCA_028533085.1 Varecia variegata | reverse complement strand
TGACCACCACCACCACCATCACCATCACCACCACCATTGCCACCATCATCACCACCATCATCACCACCACCATCACTACCATCACCATCACCATCACCACCATCACCACCATCACCACCACCACCACCATCACCATCACCACCACCATCATCACCACCATTGTCATGACCATCATCACCACAATCACCACCACCACCATCACCATCACCACCATCACCACCACCATCATCACCATCACTGTCACCACCATCCCACCATCACCACCATCATCACCACCATCACCATCATCACCATCACCACCATCACCACCATCACCACCACCACCATCACCACCATCTCCATCACCACCATTATCATCACCACCACCACCATAACCACCACCACCATCACCATCACTGTCACCACCATAATCATCATCACAACCACCATCATCGCCACCACCACCATCATCACCATCACTGTCACCACCATCACCATCACCATCACCACCAGCACCATCATCACCATCACCATCACCACCACCATCACCACCATCATCACCACCACCATCACCGTCACCACCATCATCACCACCACCATCATCATCACCACCATCACCACCACCATCATCACCATCACTGTCACCACCATCACCACCACCATCACCATCACCATCACCACCACCATTGCCACTATCATCACCACCATCACCACCACCACCATTGCCACTATCATCATCGCCACCACCATCATCATCACCACCACCATCATCACCATCACCACCATCACCACCACCATCACCATCACCACCATCATCGCCACCACCATCATCACCATCACCACCATCATCATCACCACCACCACCATCACCATCACCACCATCACCACCACCATCACCACCATCACCACCATCATCACCATCATCACCACCACCATCACCATCACCACCATCACCACCACCACCATCACCATCACCACCATCACCACCACCATCATCACCATCACTGTCACCACCATCACCACCACCATCACCATCACCATCACCACCACCATTGCCACTATCATCATCACCATCACCATCACCACCACCATCACCACCATCACCACCACCATCACAACCACCACTACCACCACCATCACCACCATCATCATCAGCACCACCATCACCACCGCCATCACCACCATCATCACCACCATCATCGCCATCACTGTCAACACCATCACCATCATCATCACCATCACCATCATCATCATTGCCATCATCACCGCCACCACAACCACCACCATCACCATCTCCACCACCACCATCATCATCACTGCCACCATCACCACCATCACCACCATCGTCATCATCATTGCCACCATCCACCACCACCACAACCACCACCATCACCATCACTGCTGCCACCATCATCACCATCACCACCACCATTACTATCACCATCATCATCACCACCATCATCATTACCACTACCATCACTATCACATTGCAGAACCCCAGACTGTCAGGGTTGGAAGAGCCGATGGAGGTTTCCTAGTCAAAAAAATTCTCATTTTACAAAAGGAGAAACTGAGACCCAGAGACTTGCCCAAACTTATACAGTGAGTTAATGCCAGAGTTGGAACTAGAACCAGGGACTCCTAGGCCCTGCTCCAGTGTTCTTGCCCCTGACACCAGATCATAAGAGAAATACTTAAAGCAGCATACATTTATCACAAGACTCAGGGAATGGAAAGAGATTGGACAATTCTTCCAAGTGATCCCATCTCTTTCACTTCCTTGTTGCATGTTCCCATCGTCAGTCTTCCACTGTTTTCAGACCTTCAGCTGGTATCCAGAGTGAGTATGTTTCTAAAAAACTGATTTTTTTTTAGTGGAAAAAAAAATTTTAAATGAAACTAAGAAAAAGACAGAGGTGGAGCCATTTTTCAAGGAAACCTCCCCAAGCAGTGATTCAGAAGTTGGAGTTCTAGTACACAGACACAGAGCTAAAGCAGTGGTGACTCCTATGGAAAATTCTGCCATGGATGCTCAAAATTCTGACGTGCTCCCAAAGAACTCCAACGGAATTCCTGAACAGTTTGTATGGAATTTTTGCAGAGCATCCTCATGGAATATTTTATAAGCTCTCCCAGAAGTCCTGCTGCACTTCCTGGGGCTGCTTCCAGAATTTTCATGTCAGCTGTGCCTCTTTCTCATAGAACTTTTTTGCAAGTCTAATGGAAGAGCTGTGGAATTTTCAATGAATTTTCATGAAAACCTCCCAGGGTTGCCTTGTGATCCTCAAATAATTATCACAGAGATAGCATGGAATTCTGATGTGAAATTCTTATTGGAACAGTCCCTCAACTTTCATGGCATTCTTAACTAACACTCACGGCATGCTAATGAAATTCCAATGGCGTGTTCACAGAACGGGCATTAAATTATTGTAGAAACCACAGAAAAGACTCCAAGAAATCTTGCAGAATTCCCAGGGGACAAAAACTAACGAGTCTCCAAACTATCAAGGATAAGACCTGTCCAGGCTCTGTGGTCATATTGTCAAAGGATGCTTGGAACAGGCGTCTGCTGAATGTGGTGGTGGAGCAGGCAGCAGGCCTGTCTCAAGCTGCAACTTCTGACTTGAGCAGCAGGAAAGAGGTAGGTCACACCAATACAAAACGAGGGATTTTCTCATCAAATATTTTCCCATCCCACTCCGTTCTGTCACATGCCAAAGGCAGCTCCAGCAGCAGTTGAACGGATCGTCTCCGTAAAGTCCTTTATGTTATTAATCAATTCCCAGCCCCTTCCCTTGGAGCCTCAGGCTAGCCGTGGATGTTCTCCAAATCATTAATTAAGCCAGAGTCAATTAAGAGACTTCGATGCTGGCACATAATGGGTGCCCTCTACTGATGCAGCATAATTCTTTTCAGGCTGGAACACAGAGACGTGCAGGCCTCGATTTTCATTGAACTCGCCCCAGAGCCTGCTGCTACAGGACAATGCACCGGGTTTTGCAAGTCAGCGTCCACAGAAACTGGATCCCAAGGAGCTCAGCATGGGGACAGCGCTGTCACACAAAGGAGAGACCCAGGGAGGTCAGGGAGGCAGCCAGGCAGCACTGCCCGGCCTTCAGCACACAGGCATCTGCCAACGCCTGGCCCGCTCCAAGCCTGCCTGGCTCCGTCCCAAGCTCTGGGCCCGGGAGCTGAGGCCCCATGGGCTAGCTAATGTGGCCAGCGCAAGCGCCCTTGGCCTTCATGCCTGGTTTGCTGAGTGGCCCTGGATGTGCCTGTGGAGCCCTGGGAGATCTTCCCTACTTCTAGCTTGTTCTTGAGGACTCGGCTCATGACAGCTGCTCCCCAGGGAAGTCCAGGCTAAGTTCTGTGCCTGCTGTACGCCTTCATGGCCCCTGGCACAAATCACAACTCACACTCATGGGGTGAGGATGAATCATTTAGGGCCTGGGTTTCTGGCAGGGCAGAGACTCTGCCTCTTACTGCCAATTCTGCAGTGCTGGCACACATGCGGGTACAATAGATGTTTGTTGAATGAATGAATGATAACAATCCCAACAATGCCATGATAATCATAATAACAGCAGCTAACATTCATGGAGCACTTTCCGTTCTCGGTGCACAGCACTAATCTAAGTCTCTCCGTGCGTTAAATGCACTTGGTGAGAGAATGAACACAGTTGGAATGTACTCATACGGGATATTTATGATCATAAGCAGATATTTACTGAGTGCTTACTATGTGCAGGGCACCACACTTGGCACTTTTTTTCTTTTTGCCATTCAAGGTCAAAGTTGCTGGATCAGTTTCTTCTCAGGCTGCTGGAGCAGCCTATGGCCCTGAAATCAACGGGACCCCAGGGTCAGTATCAGTGATAGTCCCAAACGCCAGCACAGTTCCCTGCCTTGCTCATGCTGTCATCATTTGCATCACATTGGCCTCACTGGGCCCTGGGTCACCTCAAGCTCCAGGAAGGCCGGAAAGGCAGTTTCATCTTTGCAGCCTCCGTGGTGGGGAGTGGGCAGGAAAGAAGCGGCGCTGCTTGGGGAGCCCCCGGTCGGTGGCTGCCACGACCCTGGGAGGTGGTGAGAGCATGAGCCTGGCCTTGGCGGCAGCAGGGATGCTGCTCAGCCTCTCTGAGCCAGGAAGGAAGAGATGCCAACCGCACCGACCTTTGGATCTGGAGGCACAGACTCCCTGCCGGCGGCACTGCAGTGCATGCTTCTTAGTGCTTAGTGGTTGTTTCCACACCTACAGGCCACCTGGACTTAATTTCCATAATAATTCCTCTTTCTACGGCCTCAACTTTTAAACACTTCAGTCTTACCCCAAGCAATAATGTCAATGAAATCACAGTTTGGGTGTGTGTGGCAAAGACCAATATCTCTTCCACGATCATAATCATTCTCCCCTTCTTCCCTATGGAAGAACCCATGATTTCTTTGCTGGCCACAGGGCTGGCTGGAATAAAGACTTCCTGTCCTGGCTTCTCTTGAGACTGAGTGTGGCTTTATAACTTGTCCTGACCAATGGGATGTAAGTGTGAGTTAAAAAAGAGGAATGTGTCTTTCTCCTTTTCTGTTCTCCTTCCTGCTGTCTGGAATGTGGGCATGATGGCTGGAGCTGCAGCAGCCAGGTTAGACCACGCGGGGACCTTCAGGATGGAAACCCTGCACAGCAGAGCAACAAGGCAGAAGGAGATGGGGTCTTGATCTTGTGGCATGCCACTCCAGGCCCCAACTTGCATCAAACGAGAAGTAAAATTCTTTCCTGCTGAAGCCACTGGTTTTTGTTGTGGTTTTCTTTATAAATACTGTTTTATTGTTTGCGGTGAAGCCTCTTCCTAATGCACTAGAAATATTTTCTAACATGTATTAAAATAAATGCAAAAGTAGCTGGGCATGGTGGCTCACACCTGTAATCCCAGCATTTTGGGAGGAGTTCGAGGTTGTAATGAGCTACGATCTGGCCACTGCACTCCAGCCTGGGCAATAGAGCGAGATCTTGTCTCTGAAAAAAAATTAAAGAAATAAAATAAATGCAAAAGTATTAACATTTTAAAAGGTTCATTCATGTACCACCGACGTCACACAGGTTGCCCCCGGTGGAATGCTACCTTAGGAATCTCTGATATCATGTGTCTTAGTCTGTCTAGGCTGCTATAAGAAAATAACATAGACTGGGCGGCTTAGACAGCAAACATTTATTTCCCACAGTTCTGGAGGCTGGAAAGTCCTAGATCAGGGTACCAGCAAATTTGGTGTCTGGCAAGGGCCCTCTTCCTGGCAGTGAGCAGGCTGTCCTCTTGCTGCATCTTCACCTAGCAGAGAGAGGGCTTTCATGTCTCTTCCTGTTTCTATAATGGCAAAATACATCATGGGGACCCCACATCCATGACTTCATCTAACCTTAACTGCCTCCCCTTGGCCCTACCTCCAAATGCCATCGCATTGGGGATTAGGGTTTCAACACGCAAATCTGGAGGGGACACACACATTCAGTCCACAGCAGGGTGCAAGTGAAAAAGTCCTTGAAAATGGTAAAGTAGTCTCTACAAATCTCCGGTTGCCTCATTCTTGGTGCCCTTGGTCCTGTCCAGTCTCCAGCACAGAGAAGGTGCCAGGTCATGCTTTTCTGGATGGTGGGGACAAAAGAAAGGAAGGAAAGGTGCATGAAAATGCAAAGTGTGACCCCGCAGCACCCCACTTCCTCCCAGGAATGCCAACACTCTCCATCTCCACATTCTGACGTGACAACAATCTCAGAACTGACACTGAAAGTGCTGCTCAAGGTATGATGCCCCAAAGCCACAGTCTTGGGCTCCAGTCACGGGCTCTGTTGGTCCCCTGTGGATAGGGTAGTTGGTTCAACTAAATCAAAGCATCCTACTCAACTCTTCAAATATTTGCCGGTCACTCATGCTTGGCACCAGGCTCCTTGCACTGGAGGAGATCACAGTCTGGCTGGGGCGGGCGTGGCCCTGAGAAAACCCGGACTAGAGGCGTGAGAACACACACCCGTGCTCAGAGCGCAGTCTTCACCCGGCCTCCGGCGACAGGGATTCCAGCGTCAGGGTTTATTTGGCAGGCAATCTTGGAAAGCACACCTCTTAACCTCTCCAAGCCCTGGTTCCCTGCCTATACAGTTGGCATAGCAATGGCTCCCGCTCCCATCAGGGTGCTGTGGGGTATTAATCATCAGTGTGCCGCAGCAGCTCCCGAGAGCCAGCTGTGCACGTCCCTCCCAGCTCCCTGCTGGTGAGCTCACACTGGTTGCTTGAGACCAGCGAGAAGTGACAGTATTTACACCATGGAAATTGGCAAATGCTACAGAGAGGGGGTTCTGCCCCAGGAACCGGCTGTTGAGCGTTCACCAACAGCCACTGATTATCATGCGTAATGCACATGAGACAGCGCCTGGCACGGGCTCCGCACGCCCAGGCAGAGCGATTACTGCAGGGCAGTGTGGGACGCGGGGAGCCCAGCCTGGGGCACTGAGGACATGTTCAGTCCCAGCGGCCATCTCCTACTCCAAGCTGTGGTTAAATGCCTCCATTCTCCTTGAACTTCAGAGCCTCTGCTGGCCTGGAGGGCACAACCAGAGAGCAAGATGACCCTGCTCCTGTGCAAAAATAGATCGATCCTTCCCTGTCAGCCAAACACTGTTGAACAGAACCAGTTTCCACTAAAAGTTCCAAGCAGATGGCAGCTTTCTGTTCCTGCTTTCGCTGGCCAGTGCAATCAGTCACCACTTTCCAGCTCTGTGACCTTGAACAAGTCACTTGACCTTTCTGTGCCTCAGTTTCCTCACCTGTAGAAGTGGCCTCAGCAAAGTGCCTGACATGTAGTAAGCGGTAAGGAAAGTTCACCACTATGAATGTGACATGTTGCTAACACCCACAGTCCCGGACAGCTGGGCCTGGGCTGCCGGTTACAGTTCAGCTCCACGCACAGCTGCTCACAGCAGAATCGAGGAGACCTTCGCACCCGTGCAGCGTGCACAGCGGGGGGCGCCCAGTGCGCTGGAGATCCATGGAGGGCAGCGTGGTCCGTGTGGGAGTCGGGGAGCCTCGGCCCTGCACAGCCACCCTGCCCCGACACGTCCCCACACGCAGGCCGCCTCCGCCCTGACCACTTCAGCCTGTCGGCTGAGAGCCTGCAGCCCCAAAGAACCCCCCTTGTCCCAACTGGAGCCTCAGAAGTCAGTGGCTCGGACAACTGCACTTTCTTTTCTCTTTCCAAAGAGGGATCAGCCTTGGGGGCCCTTTGAAAGGGCCGGCCATGGCTACAGCTTCATTTGTTGGTAATGGGATTAGCACGCTGGGGCCCAGGCCCCCTGCGGCAGGGGGTGGGCAGGCCTGCCCCTGATGGCCTGAAGACGGGACAGGAGCTGCCGGGCTCTGGACACTGCGGGGGAGGCGGCACCCAGACTCGGACGCAGGGACCGGAAGATGGAATTAGCCCCGTCCCAGTGCACAGAGGCGGCTGCCTCTCCCAGCGCTGACTCTCCACTCATCGAGGGCCCTCTCTGGAAATACTACCTCCTAAACTGGAAGTCGTGTGTGTGTCGTGGGGGCGGGTGGGGTCTTTTTGTGCCTTCAGCCCCCAAATATCCCCTTCCGAGGGACTCAGACAGGTGAAGTCACCAGGTTTGGGTCTCCTGGCAGCCAATTCCAGTTCTCCACAGACCTCCTGTGTGCCAGGCCCAGGGACACTTATGGGGACGTGACCTGGCAGGCCTGGCACCGAGAACTCTGCACGTGTCACTCATACGGTTCTCACACACTCCTCCCCAGGTGACGAGGAAGGACAGGTGCCCGGGCTGGCTAATGCCCGGAACGTGTGCTCTGCACCGACACCGGGCCCTCTGTGTGTGTGCGCACATGCGTGTGTGCATTTCCATGTATGCGTATAGATTGCACAGTGGTCCCTCCTTGCCTGCAGGGGATGTGTTCCAAGAACCCCAGTGGATGCCTGAAACCTCACATAGTACAAAACCCTACATACACTATTTAATATGTTTTCCCCTACATAGACATACCTAGGATACAGTTTAGTTTATAAAGTAGGCGCATAAGAGGTTAACAACAATAATTAATAATAATAGAACAATGATAACAATACACTGTCATAGAAGTTAGTGCATGTGCTCTCTCTTTCTCTCAAAATACCTTCTTGTATGGGACCCACCCTCCTTGTGACGATGTGAGGTGACACTGCCCACGCGAGGAGACAAAGCGAGGTGAAAGACACTGTGACGTCGCGCCAGGCCATCGACCTTCTGAAGATCCTCCAGGAGGATCATCTGGATATTGAGCCACGACAAAGTCCACGGCTGGATTCGGGAGCTGACCATGGCGGGGACACACCGTGGGCGGCATCCACGCTGCGGGCCTGCTGGACAAGGAGCTGATTCACGTTCCAGTGCCAGATTTCATCACGATATTTAGAGCATCTTCAAATTTAAAACTTATAAATTGTCTATTTCTGGGATTTTCCACTTAATGGTTTTGAGGGTAACCAAAACCGCAGAAGCGAAGCTTTGCAGTAAGAGGGGACCCCTGTGTGTGCTTGTGCGCGTGTGTGTGCGTGTGCATATATATATTTTTTGTGAACCATTTGCAAGCATCATCACACTTATCTCCTAAATATTTCAGCACGTATCTTCTAGAACAAGGACATTCTCTCATATACCTGCAATAATGATCATCACACGCAGGAAATTTAACATTGATTCAATTCTATTATCTAATTCTTAATCCACATTCGAATTCCCCCCCGCCCCGCAATTAACCCAATAATGTCTTTTGGAGCTTTTTCCCTTTGTAAATCCAGGACATACTCAAGTATCACTCACTGTGCTTAGTGACCGTTTCCCCGAGATGTGATCCGAAGAGCTGAAAGCGACTGAACAAGGTGCTCTCCCTCGCTGCGTGGGTGCGGAAGGCCACGTCAGCGCACCAGAGAAAACTAGCACTCGCTCGTGCACAGCGCCTTCCAGAAACGCTGCCCTCTGACATCGCTTCAAAAAACCAGCACAAATGTAGATAATGTCCAGTGCCTGTCCTTGGGGAGTCACACTGGCTTTGGTCTCCTCGCTTATCAAACAAGGGTGTGGCCAGACTCTTCCAGCTCTGTCTGGGCTTCTGCCAGGCGCGTTGGTGGGCACAGGCCCTTTCCCTTGCCCTCACCATCCGAAGCCTGGTTTTGTTCAGAGCAGCAGTGAGCCCGTCCCCATGGGACAGCCACGATGACCTGGGCCAGCTGTGGCCATTCCACCAGCCTTCGCGGGATGCCTGTTCTCCAGCCTCTCCTGCAGCCGGTTGACCGTGTGGCCAATCTAACCAGCAAGGCTGAAGGGGAAGTCTTCTGAGACATCTGCCTGTGGGTGCCTTTTTCCTTTGTGGGTATAAGGAGAAGGTGCTGCAGGAAATGCTCCACCCCTCCTTCCTTCCTTCTTCCTGCCTTTGAACTTGGTTGTAATGCCTGGAGCTGTAGCAGCCATTTGTGACCACAGCAACAACCATTAGGACAAAAGCCAACTGGTTGAAGATGACAGAAGAGAAAGATAGAATAGGCTGGTTCCGCGATGCCAGCGGTGAGTTGCTGCTCCAGTCCTACCCCTCCCAGGTCTCCCTGTGGATGAGCAGTGCATGTCTATGCTGCTTAGGCCACTGTTGAAAGCACTCCCAATTCACACAGCTTCTAAGGAACTTCCAAACATAGTGGGAAGTATAAGGCCCATGGTGCCACACACAGCTGGGTTCAAATATAAGAGGCAGCCTCTAGTTAGGTGTATGATTTCTGGGTCCAAAAGTCTCAGCTACCAAAAAACAAAAAAAATTTTGAAAACCCCCAAAATTCCAGGAAATGCTATGAGTCTGGAAAGACATACTCACATCCCTATGTCCATTCAATGCTCATTCAACAAGTATTTTCTGAGTATCTACTGTGCACTGTTCATTCAATTAATGTTTTAACGAGCACCTAGTATGCTCTAAGGACTGTTTTAAGTACTGCAGATGTCTCCACGAAAGAGACAAAGTCCTTCCTCTCATAAACTTACATTCTAAAGTTTCCTTCCAGTTTCAATTACATACCAGTGACACTGATGAGCAGATGTGATTATTTCCATGTTCCCCGGTGAGGAGACTGGGGCTCGCAGGAGCTGGGACTCTGCCCACGGGGCAGCCCGGCCTGGGCGTGGTGCAGCCAGAGTCCCCCTGGCCTGGGTAACCACAGAGCTGTGCTTGCTGCTCTTTGGGGGTCGAGCACATGGCACATTAGTGAATCACAGCCACTCTGCCCCTGTGAAACGCTCTGGAGGAAGGACAATGCCGTTTCCAACTCCTTTTGGAAATGTGTTTTTGATTTTAATCCCATTTTATCAGATACATGAACTGGATTATCCGGAGAACGGCCGGGGCGCTGTGGTGCATTATCGGCCAATAATCTTTGCTTTCAATTTATCAGACCTAGGGGAATTGCCCTACCGAAATAAACACACCCTTCTGTTTATTTTTATTATCCCTTCTCTTTTTAGCTATTCAAACAGCCTTAGACACCCAAGTGTAGGCTTTCTCTCCCCAATAAGGGGAGAGCAGGAGAGAATTCCACTTTCTAGAACGTCTGCTAATGCGGTGGGCACGACACCACCCACCTCATTTGATCCTCAGGCCTACCCTGGGCAGAAGGCATCATTCAGCCCATTCTGCAGATGGAGACTCTGAGGCTTGAGGCCCACGGTGCTCAAGGTCGTACAGCCGTCACTGGGAGGGCCAGACCCTCCGCACGGCTGCGCGCACAGAAACGGTGTTTGTGCCACTGCTGAACCCCCTCAGTTCGGAGTCTGGGGCTTAATAAATATTTGAAACACGCTGCCTAGGACCCCTCGCCACCTCAGGGCAGATGAGGCTGTAACCCTCTGACTTGCTTGCCTTAGTCTGAGAGGGCGTTGTGGGGGCCGGGGAGGGGGCAGGGGAGGAAGAAGAGGGAGGAAACGTGCATTTGGGAAAAGACGCAAAGCCCAGGCTTCCGGTCACCACCCGGGCTGCACCCCGAGTCCCTGCAGGTTGCCGTCACACACACTAACCAAAGCTTGGTGGCCTTTCCCACACAGCACAAGGTGGACAAAGCACACAGGGTTAGCACTGAGTGAGCGGAAGCTCCTGGGTAAACCCCTTCTCTTTCCTGGGCCTCAGTTTCCCCATCTGTACAATGAAGGCAGTTACATCCCTAGGCTCAGTCTTCTCCCAGTCCGAACATGCTTCCCAGAGCTCAGACTGCTGGATATTTTTCTAGGCACTCGAACATAAAAAATTCAAAAGTCTAGCTTAAGACACCTTCTCAACCATCTGCAATGAGGAGGTAACTTAACAAACCACTAGAAATTAAACTAGTCAATGTGCAGATGATACTAAAACTATTACTTACATGGTACTTACCAGGCATTTCATCCACCCCATTTGGCAGGTGGGCAAACGAAGGCACAGAGAGGACGGATTTGCCTGAGCTGCCACAGCCGCCAGGTGGTGGAGCCTGACCTGACGGTGCTCCTGACCAGCACGCTGGGACTCCCTCCAGCGTGGTCTCTCTGTGTGCTGGACGTGGTGCCAGGATTGCACACACAATATTCCTCAGTCATCTCTCCAGACAGGGCGACGTTGCTGTCATCTCTATTTTTAAGGAAAGTAGCTAATATTTATACAGCAGGCAAAATAGCTGAGCTTGAACCAAGGTCTCCGCTGCGAGCTCTGTAGTCAGGTCTCTAAAGGTGTCACTAAGCCGGCCGGCTTGGGTGAGAATCTCTGCTCTTCCACACAGCTCTGAGACAGCAGGAAAGCTGCCAGACCTCTCTGATCCTGTTTTCCCATCCTGGCATTTCCCTCCCAAGGCTGTTCATCGTGCAGTTCTTTTAGATTTGTTTCCAGGAATAATAGAGAAACTCCCCTGAATTATTATTACTATTTCTGGGGAGGCCGCGTGCCGAGGGGCGCAGGGAGCAGCATGCTGGCTCCAGGCATCTTCCCGTCCAGTTCCTGGGCTCCCAGCCCCTGCAGCGAGCAGAGCTGGGCCTGGACGCCTCCGTGCAGCGCACTCCATGCAAGGGCAGAGTGTTCACAGACAGCCTGCGGGGGTTTGAGGGCAAGAAGTCTCCTGAGTCCCTGACCAAATGCTTGTCCCCCTGCCACCCTGCAGGGTGTGTGGAATGCCACCATTATTGCACTGTGGTGCCCAGCACCTCCCAACCCAGAGCACTTGGAGAGGACTAACGCTGGAAGTCGTAGGGTTACCGACAAGAACATCCACTCCCGTTTATGGAGGGCTTCTTGCACTTTGCTCGCACAGTATTATGCTTTGAGGTAGGTGGGATTCTTCCTATTTTACAGGTGGGCAAACAGGCCCTGACAGCCCATTTCCATATAATATGGTGGGACTAGGATGGAGGACATTGGTCACCCCATCTTTAGCCCACTGCCGGCCCTCCCAAACTGGGTGGCGATGGCTGGTCACTGCACCAGGGCTGTGAACCCGAGGCCCTGGACTCCCGGAGAGCAGGACCGTGTCTGATCTGTGTTTATAGCCCAGGGCACAGGCTTGCCCAAGGTAGGAGCTCACTAAGTGTGTGTTGAATGAATGAATGATGAGTGCATGAATGAGCACCCTGCCCTGCTGCGGTGGTGAGTGGCCAGCTGCTCACCGAGCCCACATACTTGTCCTCCTGGGCACTCAGCTGGGCTGCATCTCCCAGGCTCCCTTGCAGTTCTGGCCAAGGGAATACGGGAGGCGTTACGTGCACACTTTCCAAGGTTGGTCCACAATCCTTCGGTGCCATCCTCCACTCTTTCTTTCCCCCATTGTCTAGCCATATGCAGAGGTTCCATCAAAGAATTTGGAGACTCGGGGGATGGTGGACAGACAGAAGGTGCCTCAGTGCCTGAGTCACTGCCTGGAGGAAGGCTGCTTGCAGTCGCCAGCACTGAGCTGCTACCTGGCCAGGAAATACACTTCCATCGCATCAAGGGCTGAGATGGGGAGGCTGTGTACCACAGCATTAGGCCACCATCATTAACATAGGAGTTTGAAGAGAAAGCTGCTTCTAGAATCATAGGCTCTCAGAGTTGGAAAGAACTTTGGATGTCGCAGAGATGAAGTTTCCACCCAGTGCAGGGATCCCTTTACAACATCTCCACATACAGTACTTTCAACCTGCCTTGCACACCCACGGCAACAAGGAGCTCACCCTATTGCTGGACAGACTCGCTGCAGGAAGGGATTCCTCACCGTGAGCCCTGCCTCCTTGTACTTTTCCCTCTGATCTGCCTCTTAGCCCCGTACAGAGCCAGTGGCTTTTCCTTCTTGCACTTGGTTGGGGTAGAGCCCAGGGCCTCTGGAGTGACTTCTTATCCCTTCGTTCAACCTGCCGGGCCCTCTCCAGGCCGAGCCCTGCCGTACGCCCGCTCTTCCCCTTGGAACACAGCTTGTATATCCTGCTCCATCTTTATCAACTCCTGCAGATGTGAGAGATCCAATTCTCTTCACCTCTGTCCCCGGCATTGGCCAAAGTGGGAGAAAATGCCACAGTAAATAGCATTTCCCACCCACCAGTTGTGCAGCATTTAGCATCCTGTGTGCATTCCATCCTCATGGCAGTCCCTCATTGCACTCCTGTTTTGCAGAAGGGGAAACTGAGGTCAGAGAGGTGACATGACTTGCCCAGAGAACCATAATCCCTGGCAGCCGGGGTCCACATCTGGGTATGTCTGACACCAGGCAGTGGGGAGCGGCCCTGGCCCTTCGGAGCTGCAGATGAAGGACCGAGCTGAAGAGCTCCGGCCTCCACATGGTGGCGGGGGCTCGTCTCCCAGGAGCAACTGCCCAAGTCGTCCACTGTGGTTAGCCTGGCCACATCCCTGGAGGGCTATGACGTGTCCCTGGGCATGTGGGAACTCGGGGTTACAGGAGGAGCGGCCAAGATCCGAACTGCGGCTGTCCCTGTGTCCGAATCTGTTGAGGGAAGCAGGAGTCTGGTAGGGCCAATTGCTGGCAGACCTCTGCTAACTGGAAAGTTGCTAACATATGTCCTTAATCCGACCGGCCAGCCGCTTGCCAGGCGCTGAGGCACAGGGCCTGCTCTGAGGGCCTGCGCTTTTGGACAGCAGGGCCCCAGCGTACTGGGACTGCATGCCAGGCGCTGACACACCAGATTTTGTTTCATCCTCACGACAGGCAAGAGAGGTGGATCATGCTGTACCTGTTTTCCGGATGAGGAAACTGAGGCTCAGAAAAGTGAAGTCACTGGTGTCCACAGCCAGAAGGTGGGAGAAGTGGGATTTGTTCACACTCGGACAGATCTGGGTCTCAGTTCCGTGCTCATGCTGTGCGTGCTCTCCAGTCCTCTGGTCGGGAGACGTCCATAAACACTGTCCTCCCTCTTCCCCTGCACCTCGCGCCTCCCTCGCTGCACAGCCGGGGCGTGCCCTGCAAGGGCAAAGACTGACCCGACTCACCCACCTGCTCCCCGCTGGCCTGCAGAAGAGCTCTGGCAACGGAGGCGAATGAGACCCAGGGGGCTGGACGCAGGGAGGGCGGGAGGGGGAGAAGGACCGGGGAACACGGCGGGGCAGGGGACGAAGCAGGAAGAGCAAAATGGTGACGATACGGAGAGAAAGACGAGAAGCAAGCCTGGAGGAAAACAGTTGCAGTAACAGCAAGAGATATGAGAGAAGGGCCTTCAGCAAAGGGAGGTTCTCATCTCAGCAGGAGAACAGACAGAGCCCCCAGGAAAGCAGGGAACCATCTCAGCAGGTAGTGAGCTCACTGTCTCTGGAGATATGCAAGCAGGGCTGCATGAACCTGTGTCTGGGAAGTCCTAGGGAGGATTAGTACATCTGGGCATGGCTGCACAGGCCTCTCCTACCCAAGAGACTGAGGCTCTGATCAGATATCCACTCCCCTCTGCTACACGAGCACATTTAGGGAGCTCAGCTCACATCTCTCGTGTGCCCTGAATGGAGGTAGAAAGTCCCAGAATCACAGGCTCAAAGCTGCTCTTCTGAGCTGTAGGTGCTCTGTCTTTGACCCTGAACTGTCTCAAACCGAGACAGAGGCGAGCTGTGACCTTCATAAAGGCTGCTTAGCACCACCAGGGGGTCAGGTCTAACTTCCTCCACCCACATCCAGAGCCCACCGCGGCTGAGCTGTCCCCCTGCAGCCCCTCTCCCTCCACACCTGAATATGAGCTCCACGCACAACGGAGCTCAGCCCCAGCCGGTCCTGCCCTGCTCTCACTGTCTCTGCTTAACGTCACACTCAGCGTGCCTCTGTAAGCACCACGAGGCCAGGGCTTCCTCGCAGGGACTGTGTATGACGCAGTGCAGAGCAGACCCTCCAAGTCCCCTTGGTGGCCTAATTGAGCCACACACTTCCCAACTCAGGGCCTTCCCAGAGGACTGCTCCCTCACTCCAGAGCACCCTTCCCTGTCCTTCTGTAGACAGCTGAACCCTCCCCCGTGCAACGCCCGGACTTGGGCTGGAGAGAGAAGTTACAATAATATTAACAATGCACATCATCAAGGGTTTTTCTATGTGCTCTTCGTTCCTCACAGCAACCTTAGGAGGTAGGTGCATCATTATCCCAATTTCATGGGCGGGGAAACTGAGGCAGAGAGGTTAAGTGGCAGGTGGGCAGATGTGTACAGGCTTCTGAGGCCACACCCCACACTGTAGGCTGTGGGTTCTGAGGACAAGGCCGCCCAATGCACAGAGGAGGATGGCAGCTGTGGGGTTTCCCTCCCCGGTCCTCTGGTTCCTCCTGGGATCAGAGCTCCTTGGGGTCCTTCTCAGGGCCTGGCAGGATGTCTGGCACATAATAGGTGCACAGAGAAAGGCTTGGTAATGAATCGGTTCCCTTCAGAGGGAACTTTACTAGACTCTGCTTCAAATTACCCACCAGTGTGAAGCATCTTGAATCTTGTGTGGCTTCCTCGCCCTGCTGAATCAAGCAGGGTATCAGGGGCTGACTTTGTGGTCACTTGTGAATCAGGGATGGGACATATGTGCTGTCACCCAAACCCTCTGCCAGTGCTGCAAGACCCTCCCCGGGTGTTAAGAGAGTGCACCTGGTGCAGCGGCAGAGGCCTGGGCCTGGGGGCTAAGGCTGCGCTTTCTCACTGGGTGTCACAGGAGCTGCCCTGGGAGTAGGCCTGAGGCCGGCTCCGGTGCAGGATGCTCCTTAGGGGGTGTTCTCGGCTCTACGCTGGTGCAGTGGGCAGGGAGGAAGCAGGTTGAGCAGAGGGAGCCATAGAACTGCCACACAGGCCCCCGCAGGGCTCTGTAGCTGGGATGACCTCTCGGTGCTGTCCTGAGTTGGGCTGAGGGACCAGGCCTTGAGAACCCGCTGGTCAGGCCCTGGATGGGGTTTAACCTGGGAAGGGGCGTGGCCTTGGATAACTCTGTTTAGCCTAAGCCCAGGTCCGGGTTTCTTCAGCCAAGGGAATCTCCAGAGAGGGCCGACAGCTGAGGTCCATCTTACAGCGGCTGGGGATCGGGGAAGTGCGTCACCAGCACGCGGCACGAGCCTGAGCTGCAAAGTGCCAAAGCGGCAGTTCTCAGACTCTTCATCTCAGGACACTGGGCACTCTTCAAACTTACTGAGGACCCCAGAGAGCTTTCGTTTATGTTCTAAATCTACCGATAATTAGAAATGGAAACTGAAAATGTTTTTAAATGTTTATTAATTCATTTTAAAATAATAAACTTTTTACACGTGAACATAAATAACATTTTAATTGAAAAAAAATCGGTGAAAAAAGTGGCATTGTTGTAGATTTCTGAAAATTTCTTTACCATCTGGTTCGACAGAAGACCCCTGAATTCTTACATCTGCCTCTGCAGTCTGTTGCGAGAGGTTATTTGGCTGAAGTATATGAAGTAAATCTGGCCTCACAGATAGGTAGTTTGATACAGGAGGAGTATTTTAATGGGCTTTTCAGATAATTTCTTGATATTACACAAAACTTGATGAGTGGTAGCAGAAACGGTTGCAATGTGGAATCTGAGAACATATTGATGAACATTTCATTCTTTGTTACATTAAAATCCACTGGTCCGTCTTGCACTTCGCATGGATCTTTTACCTACATGTGAATCTGAAACATCACGCATTCATCAGTGGAAACTGTTGGTTCACTGACTTAGATCTTCCAAATGCTGACACATTTAATTTCACAACATCAAAAGAAATCACACTCATTAGCATCAAAAACAAAGTCTTTAAGTGTTGGGAAGCAGGCTTACCATAATGGATACAAGTTTTACAAATTCTCAATTTTGTCAAAAGCTCAAATCTCTTTGGCAATAAATAGTGGTTCACCCTGAAGCAACAGGCTTGTTTCCTTCACTTTCCAAAAATGCCCGCTAAAACCACAAGTCTGAATAACCATGGCTTCCTGTCGTCACTCTTCCAGATAGAAGCAGTGCCCCACGGAGAAAGCAGCGCGTCCAGTCCACATGCAAACCACCGCGCAGTCGCTGTGCTTCCGTCCACAGCCGACGTGCTCTGCGCAGACTTCCCACTTTGTCACACAGAGTAGTCAGAAGACATGGACTCAAGAGTTGAGATTTAATAAAAAATTGTTGAATATTATTGCTCCATCCAGGACAACGTACTTAATCTTTGCTGTGAGAACATAATGGTGAACAACACGACTATACGGTGTAGGTGGGGGCCAGTCCTGGCCATTCCGGTTAAGCCACAGCAGTTCTGCCCACTACTGGTTTCCATCATCAGTGAGATGTCCACAGAGTGACACACAACTTAGTATTAGTCGTATGAGTACTAATATTAGGATACTACAGTAAGTAATATTATTATGAACATAGATTTTACCTTGAAGACCTCGGGGAACCCCCAGGAGTCCATGGGCCAGTCTTTGAGAGCCACTGATATTAAAAAAAAAAAAAAAAGCAATGGAATTTGAAGTCAGACCTGAGCTGGAATCACAGACCATACCAGCTGTGAGGTATTGAACCATGTGCTTAACCTCTCTGAGCCTCGGTTTCCTCATTCATAAAATGAGGATTATGTTACCTGCCTCACAGAGCAGTCTGGAGCCTCAAATGAAATGATAGCTATGAAAGTCCCCGGCACGTGGCAGGTGCCTCATATATACACCTTCCCCTCTGTTAGGGACTTAATTGTGTCCCTCCCCCTAATTCATATGTGGAAGCCCCAACCCCCAGTGTGACTATATTTGGAGATATGGCCTTTATGGAGGTAATAAAGGTTAAGTGATGTCATAAGGGTGGGACCCTGCTCCAATAGAATTGATGCCCCTGTAAGAAGAGGAGAAGACACCAAAGCTCAATCTCTCTCTTTCTCTCTCCCCACCCCACCCCACCCGAGCCACGAGCGCACAGAGGAAAGGCCGTGCGAGGACACAGTGAGAAGACGGCCGTCCACCAGCCAGGAGGAGAGCCCCTCACTGGACACAAATTCGCCAGCATCCTGATCTCAGACTTCCCAGCCCCCAGAACTGTGAAACAATGGATTTCCGTTGCTTAAGCTACCGAGTCTGCGATATTCTGTCACGGCAGCCCAAACAGATGAAAACACCCGCCCCCAGTACTCTTCTCCTCCCAGGGCCATTGTGTTGTTGGTTTGTAAGGTTTGAGAGGCCTTTATTAAGAGCTGGGGACAAGCAGATATTATTAGTGTTAGAAACTCTGTTCCCGGACAGCCCTTGGGCAAAGCTCCCAGCCTCAGGGATCATGCCTTTCGGGGGGTTTCTGATGAGAACTTTCCAAGATGCCAGTGGAAAATCCTGATGCTGGATTTTCAAGAACCATATTGGGAAGAAAGTAATTTTCTACAACAATAAACAGTGGAAAGAATACCACAATGGTAGCTTTAACTACCATAAGCCAGAGAAAATCAGCTTCAAGTCCTAAGCCATCATGCAGACTCACCAAGACAGATCTGTCACATGAAAACATCAAAAGCTCATCTGATGGTGGTGACGATGACGGTGATGGTGGTGATAGTGATGCTGATGGTGATGATGGTGGTGATGATGGTGGTGGTGATGGTGATACTGATGATGGTAGTGATGGTGATGGTGGTAGTGATGATGGTGATGGTGGTGATGTTGATGTTGGTGGTGATGGTGATGGTGATAGTGATGGTGATGGTGGTGATGTTGATGGTGATGGTGGTGATGATGATGGTGATGGTGGTGATGGTGGTGGTGATGCTGATGCTGATGGTGATGGTGGTGGTGATAGTGTTGGTGATGGTGATGGTGGTGGTGATGGTGAGGGTGGTGATGGTGATGGTGGTGATGTTGATGGTGGTGGTGATAGTGATGGTGATGATGGTGGTGGTGATGCTTCTGCTGCTAATGACAATGATAATGATAGCAATGAAAAGGATGCTGATGCTAATTGTGATGATAGTGGAAATTATGACAACAGTGATTATGGTGACTACAGTGATGATGATGATCATGATGATGGTAAAGATAATGGGCAATACAAAACCACTATTTTTTGAGCATCATATGCAAAGAAATTTGCTAAGTGCTTTAACGAGTGTGTCATCTCATGTAATGACAAGTGATACTTTAAAAGCAGGTATTAATATATTACGCCCATTTTACAGGTAAGGAAACTAAGCCCAGAGAGGCTGAGTAACTTGCCTAAGGGCATGTAGCTGGTGCGTGGCTGAGATGTACTCTTTTCATCTGTCCCAATAGTAATTTTTTTCTTTTCTCTCCTTTTCTTTTACTTACTTTGTTATTACAGCATTCCTAGGCTGACAACAGACTGAGATCAGGGTTGGGGTTGCAGGAAACGGAAGCTGATGAACTTGCTCAAGGTCACACAGCTTGTAAGTGGCCAAGCCATGATTGTGTCCTCCTACACTCTGTGTGGCTTGAGGAGCTCTGGACTGACATGCAGGTGTCAGGCTTATTGGCGGGACATGCCTCCCAGTTTGACTTCCAGAGTTCAGGGGACTCCAGGGCCTCGTCCCAGGTGACCAGGAGGGGGAAGCAGGTTGATCGGCCCTGCAGGCAGACACGAAGAAAGGTGTTTGCCCCTCCCGCCACCTTCAGTTTAGCTCCTGCCGTCCCCTCCACGTACCCCGAACAGTCCAAAGCCGACTTTCTGAGAGGGTCTCAGCCCAAGGCTCACTACAGCCTCCTTAGGTGGGGCCAACTTGCCACGGTTGTTCCCAGGAAACTGAATTTCCCAGGCTGGGCGATCGGCTGAGGGCTCAGGGGAGGGGACAGAGGCCCCCACAGCACGGTCACACTGGCTGGTGGGACAGGCGTTCCCACCACAGACTGAGGCTGGGGCAGAGTAGAGCTCCTGCCCAAGGTTTCACAACGAGAGATCGGAGGAGCCTGGGTCTGATGTCCTCCTCGTCACACGGCCCTTTCCGACTGCTCTCCCTGCTGTTCTTGGCATGGGAGAGGTTTGACTTGCTGGGCAGCAGGCCTGGGAGACAGAGAGCAGGCGAGGACGCCTCCACTCCCAAACTACACACACGGGAGGCAGGTGGGCTGGGAACTGGGGAACCGGCCCAGGCTCTGGGAATCAGGGAGGGGCAGTTGCCAGACCTTTGTGACTGAATGAAATTGGTGCTCAGAGAGGCTAAGTGACTTGGCAAGATCACACAGCCACTTAGTGGCCACAGGCGCAAGGGTCTAACTGCTGTTCGTGTTCGTTCATCCAGCTCTCTCAGCAGCCCGGCAAGATGGGTTGTCACTGTCACAGAGGTCCAGAGAGCTCCAGCAACACACTAGGAAGTGGGGAGTTGGGGCTGGATCCCAGGTGGCCTGGCCCTCGGGACTGGGCCCTTCTCTTTACTCACCTGTCCCTTCTGCGATCAGTCCTGTGGCCCCTTCTGGTTGTGCTGGGCCCATCTTCTCTTCTCCAGCAACCAGGTCCATTTTTTAATGGGGATACTGAGGCACAGAAAGGTTAAGCAAAGGTCATCTCACTGGTGAGAGGCAGGGCTAGGATTTGAACCCAGGCCATCTAGTCTTGGGCCCACATTCCTAACCACCAGGCCACACTGCCTCCTGCACTTCCCACGACACAGGGAATAGAAACCAGACTGCTCAGCACAGCTTCCCACCTGCCTCTCTGGCCTGGCTCTCTGCCACACTCCCTGCTTCTGCCCCCGGACCTTTACACTTGCTGTTTCCTCTGCCTAGAAGTGACAGCCACAGTGCCAGGAACCTGTAAGCTACTATTTCATGTAATTCTCACAACAACCCTTTGGGGAACATGATTCTTCCCATTTTATAGCTGAGAAAACTGAGGCTTAGAGAGGTTCAGTCCCCCTGCTCAGAGATGAAAGTGATGGAGCCAGAATTCGGATCTAGGTCTATGGACTGGGTGGTCTTCAGGCTTTCTTTAAGGCAGATTGCCCCCAATATGCCCAGCTCCTGAGGTTGCATGGCTCCTTTCTGCAGAAAAGGGAAGTTCAGCCACTTCTCCAGGTTGGAAATTGCTTCTTCATGTTGTTTTTCTGAAACGGAATTTGCCTGAAAGGGCCATCCCTCAGAAGAGACCCCCTGCCCCTAGGACTGGGGGAAACATGGCTCCCTCTTGCTGATACTAAGCCTGCCGCAGTCTGGACAACCAACGCCTGCCAGCACTGTGGCCTCCGCTCCGGCCAGCCTCGGGCAGCTGAGGGGAGGGGCTCACCCTGAGCGGGGCCATGCCCAGGACGGCTTGCTGGCATTTAAGCCCCTGAAGACGGCAGGTCGTTACCCCTAGAAGAGGCCTCCCTCTGCTCAGAGTGACACAAGCCTCAGTGGCCCCTTTCAGGGAATCGGCGGCCCTGTCTTCCACGCACAGAGCCTGGCCACGAGGCTGCCAGAGCCTGCAGCAGCCGGGGCAGAGGGGAGCCACCGGTGGCGACGAGGGCTCAGGCTCCAAACCCTAGTTTTGCCAACAAATACCTTTATCTCCCTCTGCTTGGGTTTCCAATCTTTAAAATGGGACAATAGTGAGAGAATGCTCAGAGTGTGTGAGGGTGATCCGAGGTGACACACATAAAGACTCAGAGCATATAGTAAGTGCTCAGCAAAATTAGCCCTTCCCATTTCAAAGGTTAAAAAGCATCCCAGAACCCCATAGGATGTCACCCAACAAATACCTTTAACTAGTCTAGTCTCTACCAATGGAGAAAACATAGACGTCTGAAAGCTGTGAAGCTGGTTTTTAACTTTTTACGTTGAAATAATTTCAAACTTGCAGAGAACTTTGGGAATGGTACCCTTCAGCCAGATTTGATGTTTAGGGCTTTTGTCACATTTGCATTGTCATTTCCTCATATACATGTAACTTTCTGGAATAATCTGAGAGTAAGTGGCAGGCATCTGGCCCCTTTCCCCCAGACCCTGTGGCAGACTGTCTGCGAAGATGGCCACCACCAGTGCCTCCCACCTTTTTCACATGTGCCATTAAGACGTGGCATCTACTTCCCACCCCTTGAAGCCGGGGGAAGCTGATGACTTGCTTTGCCCAATAGAACCTGGCAGAAGTGGTGTCGGTGCCAGTTCCCAGGCTAGTTTTAGGAGACCTGGCAGCTTTTGTTTGCCCCTCCTGAGATCCAGCCACCACGTAAAGAAGCTCAGACTGGTCTACTGGATGGGAGAGATCACGTGGAGAGGGGGAGGCCCAGGCAGCCCCCCACTGAAGGCAGCTCCAGGAACACTCCAGCTGACACCACATAAGAGGAAGAGCAACCCAGCTGAGCCCTGCCAGCCCACAAGATTGTGAGAAATGAGAAATGAGTAGTGTACCTTGTGCTGAGCAGAGTGGCTCACACCTGTAATCCCAGCACTTTGGGAGGCCAAGGTGGGAGGATGGCTTGAGTCCAGGAGTTCGAGACCTCATCTCTACCAAAAATTGGCCAGACATGGTGGCATGCACCTGTAATCCCAGCTAGTCAGGAAACTGAGGCAGGAGGATCACTTGAGCCCAGGAGTTGGAGGCTGCAGTGAGCTACCTTCGTGCCACGGCACTCCAGCCTGGGTGACAGAGTGAGACCCAGTCAAGAAGAAGAAAGAGAAATAATCATTGCTGTTTTAAGCCACTACATAACATTTGGGGTGATAAGAGATAACAGATGACTGACACAGTCCTTGAGTACTTCTGCATCTTATATAACCACAATGTGGCTATCAAAGGCAAGAAATTGTAAATTTCACATTGGCACCATATTATCTAATCTACAGTCTTAAATTTCACCAGTTGTCCCAATAATGCCCTTTACAGCATTTTTCCCTCCTGTCTAGGACCCTTTCAAACCACTTTGGCTCTGCTGGCTGGGAGTACCCACACACGACTGAACGGTAGCAGGGCAGTCACGTGGACAACACGCTGCTGATCTGAGCAGCTCGCAATGCTCAAATGAGGTGGGCATTTGCCACCCAGCGCCCAGGGCCCTCCAGCTCTTTGAGGGTCCACAGCCCTTGGCTGAAAACCTTTGGTAAAGCAGAGAGAACTCACTTTTCAGGCTCACAGACTGAGCTGATTTTTAGTCACCCCAACATACTCTGTGACCCTGCAATGGCACCCCACTTCCTAGAGCCTCAGTTTCCCACCTGCAAAAATAACCACATCCCACATTCTTGTGATCATCTGCATGGGCCTGCTCAGGAAGAGTGTGGCGGGGGACAGGTGCTCAGGCAGGGGGGTTTCGTCCTTCCTTTCCTACAAATGTCAGTTGCATGGTGAGCTACATACGTGTTGGCCTAAGAAAGGCTCAGTACCCACAAGACAGAAAAACCAACATTCGGTATTGAAGAAAGCCGCACATTCCAGGGACCACATGGGTTTCCCTGTCTAAAATTACGTCACAAGCCCAGCGATTACCCACTCCACCCTCCCCAGAAACACCGACTGACCAAAGCACAATTTCATTGTGGTTTTAGCGACATACTCAGGTTGAAGTGGCTCACACGAACTTTCCCAGCACATAGACTTACGAATGCAGCTTCTCTTGGAATCGAGATTTAGCAGTGGATGTGGTCAGTCCCCCTACTTTACCCCCAGATTTCCGCCCATAAATCCACTTTGGGATTCGGCCTTTCCATTTGTTCATCTCCTGCCTGGCGCCCTGGTAGAATTTACTAGGAATTCACAGACCACCCACCACCCACCAGGGGGTGGACAGGGAGGGGTTGGGGTGGGTAATTCCAGAGTCAGCCACAGTGAACTGGGCCTTGAGTGGACACTGCCCTGTCCTGGCATCACTGATGATCACCAGGGATGGACCATTCCTTGGGGATGAAGTAGGGTGCCTCCAAATGCTGCCTCCCAGCCCGCCAAGTGCAGGGAAGCACCTGTGAGGAAGGGCGGGCTCTAGCCCTGGCATAACTCCTCCTGGCCCATGTGCTCCTCAAAAAGTAACTCACCCTCCCCGTCACCCCTGTCCCACAGTGCGGCATCAGGGCTCAGAGCACTGTGAGGCCTCACCCAGAGCCGGACTCTCACTATGGGGCTTTCGCGCGTGGGCTCTGGGGCCAGAGACACCGCCTGAGTGCAAACCCCAGCTCCACCCTGCCTTAATGGCCTTGGGCTAGCTGCGTTACCATCCAGGGCCTCAGTTTCCCCATCTGCACATGGCACCAACAAGGATGGCTGTGCAACAGGGCTGCTTGAGAACCGAGGAGCCCGAACAGGGTCCACCTTTCATCCTCAGGCAACACAATAAATACACATGATTCAAAAGTCTTGGAGACATAAGAAACATGGTTTTATTTTTATTGAGGTAAAACTCACATAGCATCGAATTAACCATTCTAGAGTGCACACTTCAGTGGCAGGTAGTACATTCACATGTTGTGCAGCCATCACCACTATTTAGTCCCAAAACGTGTCCACCACCCAAAAGGGCAGCCCCACACCTATTATCTAGCCACTCCCCATGCTCCCTCTCCGCAGCCGCTGGCAACCCCGCCAGCCTCTGCTGCCCCTGCGACTCTGGACAGTCCCTGCAGACGGGTCAGGCAGCGTCTGCTCCTTCCACTTAGCACGGCGTCTCGCGGGCCCTCCCGCACCGTGGCGGGGATCAGGCTGCTTTCTTTTTACGTCTGAATGACATTCCACCACCTTAACACACCACATTTTGTTTGTCCAGTCGGCATTGAGGGACACCGATTTGCTTCTGTCTCTTGGTGACTGTGAATGACGCTGCCATGAACACTCACGTACGAGGTTTTGTGTGAACATCTCCTGCTTGTCCTTTCTCTTGGGCACACACCTAGAGTGAAATTGCTGAGCCATGTGGCAATTCTATATTTAACTGTTTTGGAAATCGCTGAACTGTTTTTACCGTGGGTGCGCCATGTTACACTCCCACCAACATGCAAGGGTTCTGATTTCCCCACATCCTCACTAACACTTATTTTCCATTTTTTGGTTGTAGCCATCCTAGCGGGTGTGAATGGGTGAGAACATGGCTTTTAAATGAAACTAAGAAGTAATTTTTTTTTTTAAACACAAGCATCGACCCCACAGCCTTGACCCTCTGGGAGCTCAACAAGGAGACTCACAGACGACTCTGGCCAAGATTGCCCCTCTCTGGGCCTCAGTTTCTCCCTCTGTAACATGACCTGGTTGGTCTGGATTAGGGCGTCTCAGATGAACGCTGCGGAAACCGCAGCGAGAAGAGAACTGAGACACTTTGCCACTGAAACGGAACAGTGCGGACCCTTTCTCGAGTCCCAGAGAAGACGGGCCGTGTGGATGGGCTCACCTCCATCTGGGGCTTTTGTCCTTGGTACACAGAACCTCACACACAGCTGCAAGGGATCTGGCCCTGGGATGCACTCAGCTCTTGGGGCTGCCGTGTCAGTGTCCTGAGACAGAGCCCCTGGCCTCCCCAGCCACCAGAAAGCTCTTGAACCAGGTTGGAAACATAGCAAGGCTCCTCCTTGCTGGCATTCTAGGTCCCCAGCCCATCCTCACAGCCCTGAGTGGGCCCCAGAGACCCCAAAGGCCATGCAGAGCATTCAAGCCCTCCCTATTCCTCAGAGAAAAGGTTTCCATGCCAACTGCTTATCCATTTCTGACTGCCAGGCTTCGCTCACGCACCCTCTGCCAGAACACCTTCCTCGCGCTTCTTCACTCAGCCAGCTCCCATGCCCCTGGGAAGACTCCACTCGGGACCGCTTCCTCCAGGCGGCCTTCTCTGATGCTCCACCTGGATTTAAGGTGCCTCCCCCATTCCCCTTCCGTCATAGCACTCTTTACCCTGTTTCAAGAACTTTCCATTTAACCAGCCTCTTCCACTGGGCTGTGAGTTCCTTGGGCAGAAACTTTGAGCTCCATCTCAGGGTCCCTAGGACTCCTCAAAGCCACTTCCAGGATAAAGTGGAGTCTGGCCTGCCAAAGCCTGCAAGGAATCTTCCTCTGGGAGCTGGCTCTTCCCTGGTGGTCTTGGTGGAAAGTTAATCATGGTGTCTGACCCTATTTGGTCACGAGCTGGGCACGTGACCCACGCGGGGCCTGCTGAGAATTTCAGGCACGGCACAGTGATGCCAGGCAGGACGAGAGCTGATACCAACTTGTTCCAACCTCCTCTTGCTTCCTGCTACCTAGAAGCCCAGAGCTACCCCATTTCCTGTCTTCCTGCAGACTGACGGGTCAACTTCTCTTGATTTTTGTGAGCTGCCCCAAATCTTGGAAATCAATGCTGTTTGCTGCATAAGGTTTGCCAGAGTCCATCAGTGTTGCTTTTCTCCAAAAAGGCCCGCAGATAGAGCGTGTCCATCATTCTTTAATGCATGCACAGATCCGTGAACAGAGGAGCTGCGTCTTGAGCAGGGAGACACCCATCAGAGCGGGAGGACCGAAGGTGGAAAGGTGCTGCCAGCAAAAGGACAGGCCCGGGCAAAGATCCCTGGTGGTCCACATGCGCTGGGAGGAGAGCGGGAGGAGTCCCAGCTGTAAAACTGTTTTCGGTCACCTTGGCCTCCCTTCCTTTGTGCTCATTGCGGTTTACACAAAAGAGAGAAGATGTCCAAACCTACGTGGAGCTTGAGGGCGTGGAAGTGGGGAAAGAAAGGGGCTGGGAAATGAGACTTTAAACGATGCTCTTCTTCCCAAGGCATTGATGGATAACTTGGGGTGCAGGATGGGGCCCCAGAGCAAGCTGAGTGAGGTGCGTGCTGAGGAACCAAAGGTCTGACTGAGCCAACAGCACGCTGCATCAGAGAGAATTGTCTTTCTTCAGTAAAAGTGGACAATCTCATCCTTAAGTGTTTCAAAAGGTGGGCTCCAGATGGACCAAAGGCCTAGATATAAATGTTAAAATAATAAAGCCAATCAAAGAAAACATGGAAAGATGTCTTTATGCACAAGGAAGGAATGATTCTACTCCAAAAGACCCTAAAAGCCAAGACAAAAGGGGGAAAATGACAGATTTAACTGCATCACAATTAAGGATTCCCATTTATGAAGGGCACCACAGACAGAGAACACACTGGACTGTATTTGCAAAGACTGAGATTGACAAGTGGTTATTGCTTAGAATATATAAGGAACTCTTTACCAAACAATAAGAAAAAGATAGGCGAACTGGTAGGAAAATAGACAAAGGCTGTGAAAAGGCAGAAGAGAGGTCTAAATGGTCAACCAGGATAATGAGATATTCAAACTCCTTAGTAAAAAGGAATGGTAGCTTTTAAAGCAAGGCGCTGATTTAGCCTCGTCGGAGAAAGGCAAATGCACACAAGCGGATGAAGTCATGCTGGTGGGAAGGGCTTGAAGAGCTGGGCACTGGCCTGCACTGTGGAAGGGACAGTCCTTCTGGAGGGGTGGTGGCCAGCTCAGAAAGAAGTTGGGCCTGGGGACACCCCTCATCCTTGAGATTCCTCTCGGGCATGTGGAGGTATGGATGCCGGGGGAGTTGTCATGTAGGTTACTAGAGGGGCAGGACACAGATGCCAAAGTCATTAGTCATTAGTCATGGGAGCAGGGAACTGGGGACATCCTGACACCCACCCCTCACTAGGGAACACTAGCAGGCAAGTCAGGCAGCTCCATGGGGTGCAACAGGAAGGAGGGGAACAAAGATGCCAGGCCCATAGTAAGTGCTCAATAAACATTAGTTATCAGCTCATGCAAATATGGCATCCCCAGCAAGGCAAGGCTTGTGCACAGGAAACCACTTGCCCTCTCTCCTCTGGGATCACCTGACACCCAGGCAGTATCCCCAGGACCTCACGGGCACCCAGTTTGCGGTGCATTTACCCTTTTGCAGTTGCCTTCAGTCTCCCTCCTGGGTGTATTGGAAACTGCACTTACCACCACCATTCCCAACAAAGTCCTGCCACAGGAAACACAGCAGGTCTAATCCTGAGGTCAGAGTGGCTCTCTGCAGCAGCTGTTCCTTCCGGCCCACCTCCTCAGCCCCCTCCCATTGTTGGGACTCTGATTAGCCTGGGTACTGGGTGACCCCTGCACTTCTTCCCCTGCCTTGCAAGGGTTAATCAGCCTTCCTGCAGGCAGCAGGGCAGCTCGGAAGGAGGCAGTGGGGCAGCCTGGCGGCAGGCGGCTTTCATTACTTTGATGGGATACATGTGCTCGGCTTTATCTCCGGCCTTTCTCCGTAATTCAGCGCTTGAACGTCTCAGCTGTTGGCTGATCTGCAGACAATTGCTCGGGGTAATACTATCCGGAAAAAGCTGATAAAACGCAGATGTGACGAGGCCTCTGAAATTTGCGGTTTGCTAAGTGGTTTGCTGCGGTGCTTGCCCCTGGCCAGGGCAGCTTCCCTTGGAGGCTGGGAACCAAGGGGGTGGGGATTGCATTTTTTTAAGTGAAAGGTTGAATAGAGGAAGTAACTGTAGAATTTTTTTTTCTCTAATTAGGATGATCGGCAAATAGAAAGTGGAGGGGGATGGGACTTCGCCCAGGACTTGGCAAGCTCACGCCCCCTCTGCTTCCAACTTAACCAGCCTCCCGGGGCATCTCCAGAAATGGGGCACCTGGGTGTCCTCTGTGCAGCTTGGAGTGAGTGTAGTGCAGGGGACCCTGGGAGGGAGCCACTCACAGGCTATGTGACCTTGGGCAAGTCACCCAACCTCTCTCTTGCTCAGCTGACTGGACTGAAAGACCAAATTTCTGACAACCTCAGGGACTGGGCTGCACCTAGCAGGATGCCTGGCACATAGTAGGTGCTCAATGAATAATGCAGCGGTTTTCTCTTTCTTCCTTTCATTCACTTAGGTTCCCAAATGACCCTAGAGAGTAAAGTGACGTGACCTTGACATGAAGAGATGGATGCAATTGGGTGGTAGGCAAGAGGCCAGGCTGTTAGTCTCAAAAATCATGACTTTCCAGGCCAAAATCACTGGGTGGGACTCTTTGAGGAAACAACAGTGACTGGGTCTTTCTTCCTGGGGCAAAGGAAGGAGTAGAGCAGAGCTCCTCCACCTTCCTGTGTGTCCAGGCCACCAGGGATCCTGTGAAAATGCAGATTCCCACATGGGAGGCCGAGGTGCCTGAGACTGCGTTTCCCATGAGGCCCCAGGGATGCTGACGCTGCCAGAGAAGCGAAGCCGGGACCCTGAGGCGTCGGGCTAGAGGGGAGGCTTTGGACACATCCAGTCCTTGTCTTCTCAGCCCAGAAGGACTCTGCTGACCAGAGAGGGTAGGCGGTGTGCTGGTGTTGCCCAGCATGTCAGGGGCAGAGCCAGGCTATGAGAGTGACCTCCACACATGGCTTGGTGCCTTGGCCACAAGGGCTCTGATGGCAGGCCTTCCTTAGCTGGCCAAGAACTGTTTTCAGAGTGGCGGGTAGGTCCACATGGAAGCTCCCTAAAGACAGCACGCTTCACTGTGCCCTTCCCAAATTGCTTTTGTGACAAAGGAAAAGGTACATGAATTGGCACCGTTCCATGTTGCCCTTGAGGCCATGTCACACGGTTCTCAGAACAGCAATGGGCCATTTGTGGATCTCATGCCCGATCCATGTGCAAACATTGTCAAGTAGATGAAAAGCCCATAAAGAAAGCTTGCGATAGCATGGCACAGGTTTGGGAGCACCCTTCAGCCCCCTTTTGCTTTCGTGCTCACGTGACAAAAGCCAGCACATGGAGCTGCTCCTGTGGCCTTTACGTTTCTTCCATGAAAATAGCCCTGCGAGGTGAGCTGGTCACACCCATTTCCAGGTGAGGGAAACTGAGGCCCAGAATGGTTCGGCCACTTGCTGGTGGTTCGGCCACTTGCTGGGGTTCAAACCCAAATGTGTTCAGGACTAACCGGCTCCAAAGGCCACACAGCTGCGCCCGTGCCATGCTGCCTCTGGACCCACAAACAGAGCACCCAGGCGGTCCGCTCCAAAATTCAGGGCAGGCCTGGGTTTTCCCTTTGAAAAGGCCATTCTGCAATTAGAGGGTCGATTTGCAGTTCATGCCTTTCAGAGAAAGAGGGCGTCTCTCCCCTGCTGGGGTGTGGGCAGAGCTGGCAGCAATTTTCCCACAATGTGTAAATTAGTCAATCTCCGAGTCTCTAAACGGGCCTTTGAAGGGACCTTAATGAAGCACTCCATTAGGGCTTAATGGCTGCCCCGCACTGCTGGCCTTTTGATGTCTTGGGGCCACGGACTGGAGGCTCAACTTATCTAAACGCAGGCGCTAAAAAAAAAAAGAAAAAAAAAAAAAAGGCAGAAAGCCCCCTTAGAGAAGTTGAAAAATTTTTAATGAAAAAAGTAGTCTGGGCCTGACTGATGTTGGCACTTCAAAGCCAGTGTAGACTAAATTGCTGTAGACTGCTTAATTCAAAAGTGCTCCCTCTCGGGTGACAGCCCAATGGTGACAAAATACAATTGGCAACAGGAGACGGGCAAGATCAAAGGCTAGCTATTGTAATAGTTTTGTTCCATGAAGAATTGCTTATTGTCGGGAGTTTTTAAGCCTTTTTTTCCTTCTTCTTTTTTTTTTGTGGCTCCAGCGCCATCCCGGGACTCCTGGTTCAGAATCCGTGCACATAAATACTTGTAATTACATCCTCCTGATAATACACTGCAGCTTGCAGAGGCCTCGGCTGCCTGACGGTCTCGCTTGAGGTCCACAGAGCTGTGCAGTGGGTTGGACTGTAAAACCCGTTTCTGGGTTTCGTCAGAAAAGACCCCGCAAGGCACCAGAGGGCACATTGGAGCTGGGACCCCCTCGTCACCTTGGAGACTATTTTAGGGTTTGCTTCAGATTATGCTGCTGCCTGCGAGGCCCTTGAGGGGTGGTGGGGGGTCCTGGCTCCCCTGATGACTATACCTGGCTTCTAGCCTCAGTTTCCCCAGTCATCACCTGGGGCTCACTTACACACAGCACAAGTATTTACTGAGCTCTGACAGGAAAACACTTGCCTTGCGGGGTCATGCCAGCAACTGTTAGAAAAAAGCCAGCGTTAAAGCACATGTGACCTGGAAACGGCCCCGCCCCTCTGTCTGGCAGGGTCTGTTTCCAGTCTGTGCAGCTCACCTGGCTTCTCCCGGGAACACAGAACCCAGAATGAGATATTCTGGTGAGTTGTTTAGAAACTTCTACGTGGAAGAAAGGAACAGGTGAAAGGAAAGCTTGTTCCAGGCCTGGAATTCTGTCCTCACTTCCCACAGCCTGACTCAACCCACTCACTCTACTTCCCAGAACTTCAGTTTCCTTCCCTGTAAAATGGGAACAACACTCCCTGCTCTGCCAGATCTCATGGCTTTTCCTGCCTTGATGCAAGCCTCAGACAAGGGAAAGGACGAAAAACACTTTACAAATGGCCAGAAAGCCACAAACATCCCCAAGCAGTCCACACAATTTTGTGACCCAAGTGGGAGGAGGTTCAGTTGTTTGGGGCTGGGTTGAGGGCCGGGGTGATGGGGGACCAGGAAGGAGCTGGAATGCTCCTGCTCCCTCCATTGCTGCAAATATTAGTCACCAGGAAGCTGCCCCATGAAGCCCGCTAGGCCGAGTGTCATTTACTCGTTTTGAATTAATTAGGAAGACTCCTATGGGGGCAATTAGAGCCCTGGGGCTGATGACATCTCGTCTCGCTGGGGTGGAGTTTGCTTCTGCACCCCCCTCTGCCCCTCCTGTGTGCCCCCAGATATTGGCAGGTTTGGTTTCTTCCCAAAGCATCTCACATATATTATAGGGCTGGATTGGTGGTTCTATAGACACAGGGGGGTCAGACAGCCCCAGGAGGGACGAGCTGACAGTCACGTTGACAGGCCTCTGTTCACACTGACGCCACATCTTGTGTCCCTCTTTACCTTCCTTTTGACCCAACTTCTCCTGCCTTCCCCACCCCAACGAACATTTCTGTCTGTCCCTTGTTTTAAAATTCCATTGGCACCAAGCATTCTAATTTCCCTAACATCTCAAGCAAACACTCTAGGGTGGCACTGTTCTAAAGCCAACCTTCTAAAGAGTTCGGTCCCAACTTTCTAAGGGTGTCGTCCAAATGTCCATGGGCCATGAGAGGCCCACAGCAACCCCAGATCTGCCTGCTAATCAGGAAGGGACACACCATTCGCCACAGACCCGCCTGTTCACCATAATCACGCACAAGTATGCATAAACCCAGCTGAGCAATTATGAATAATTAAATCAATTAGAGACAGTCTAGCACCAGAGATTATGGGCATTCGGGTGTGGGCCTCTGTAATATTTTAACAGTAAATGCAAGAGCCCCAGAGAGGCCTGGCGGGGAGAAGGGAACAAAAGCGTGTCCACATGCCAAGCCGTGTTGCTTGGTGACCCTCCTCCACAGTTTCGGCGGCCTTCCCAAGGAAAACAATGGTCATGAAATGCCAAGAAAATATTTTGGAGGCAAGTATGAAAGCTTCAAAATGAGTTAATTAAAAACGGATAAAACATGAGTCTCCTAAAGTATGTTGAGGAAATTCAGTGCTTGAAATTTGACAGAAGGAAAAGGTTTTCCAGCGCGAAGCAGAACTTGCAAGTTCTGGGACACTCGGTTGTTTTCTTCCAAAACCAGACTCTTCCAGCTTCTTCACACCAGAAGGGGAACTCAGAGCAGGCCTCAGAAAGCACGGACAGCGGACAGCCAGCCGAGGCCGCGGAGACCGGCCAGACGGCCCTCTCAGGCTGTTTCAGGAGTGGGCGATTTAGAAGCCTGTTCTGGACGCGGGCAGGCGGGCACCAGCGGAGCAGTTCCAAAAGGAGCAACTGCGCGTTAAAGGCATTTGGAGAGCAAACGCTTGATTCCGTTTATACTTGCTCAGCACTTAGTAAGCACTCAGTGATTACTCAACAAATGAGGGACTGAGAGAATTCGCACTGCTGTGACTCAGTGCCCTAGAAAGGGACCAACTGTTCCAGAGGAACCAAGGGGGTCCAGAAGGGGCAATGCGCCGTCACGTGTCTTCTTAGGGAGACAGTACTCATCTCTGCCACCCAGCCAGTTTGAAAGCAACTGTCAGAGGTGCTGGCTTCCCAGATGCCACCATCCCAGGGGCCTGGAAACGGTTGAGACTTCACTGCTTGATCGTGGATGCTTAGAGGATTCTAGGAATAGGATGGGTTTCATGAAAGCAACAGTAACATAACCGATTTTCTGTTTTCTCAGTGTCTGAGCCAAAGGCATAAATATGGCCTAATTTAGCCCAGCAGACAGAGTTGAATCGAGCCCTTCCAGCAACAAAGGACAAATGTCCCTTTTGAGTGACAATTTGTCCAGATCCCTTGACCAGGGCACATAGGCTATGCGAGTAAAGAGCAGAGATGCTGAGCATCATGCTACCAGGCCACACCAGCCCTGTTCTGACAAGCGCGAGAACAATCCTGCTTCCACACTGTGCTCTACTCCTCCGAGGCACCACTGAACATCTTGCCTTTGCTGTTTCTGTCTGTCTGAGTTGAGATGTTAGACATTAGCATTGCTGTGTTGTAGAGGAGGCTGTTGACACTCAGAGAGGTCACGAAGCTTGCTCCAGGCCCCACAGTCACAAGTGGCAGGCCGCGACTCCACCCTGCAAGCAGGTGTCTGTGGCCCCAGCTGCGTCCGGGTGCCTGCGTGATGCACATCCTGTTAGCACTGCCAGCTAGAAAGATGTCCCCAGGGAAGAGCTCCCCCAAATGGATAAGCTCAGGGGCCTTGCGTGTGACTTTGTAGGGTCATTGGAGGATTAACAATCATGCCCTGTGCATACCTGATTTTCCTAAGTCGCAATGATCTGGAGACATGACTTCCCTCAGCTCTGATTCCCTGTGGGGCAGGGCACTCACACTATTACTGACCCTCACATGTCACTAGCTCCCCACCTCACCCCCCACTCAAGTAGTCCCCTGAGATTCCTGCCCCCTCGCCCTCAAAAGGGACCCTCCAGTACTGTTGAGAGCCTTCAGGGGACAACTCAGGATCAAGTCCTCTTCCTCTGGACTGCCGAAGCCCGTCCCCCGACATCTGCTTGGCATCTCTGTGTCCATGGGCGGCTCCAGTACACCCACCAGGTCCTCAGGGTGCCGAGGCAGATGGAGTGTGGTGGGAGTGGTAAGGACCGGGGGACCGCACCCTCTCCGCCCTCTTTGGGTCACACTGTCACAGGATCCCCTGCCATCTGCCTGGGCCCCCATGGGCACAGGTGAAATGATGCCATTTTTCTTTCTAGAGTCTGTCTTCTGTCTAGAACCACACATGGGTCCCATCCAGGGGGTGGACTTGAGTGAGGCTGTCATCTGAATCCCAGGTCACTCTCTTTTAATGACTTGCCTTGGTTACTAGGTAGTTTTCTTCCAACTGCCACCCATTCATAAGCAACTAACGTATACCAGCCCCTGTTTCCTAAGAATGTGTTTTTCTTTAGCAGGCCCTTCGCTGCTCCGTTGCAGATCTGGGGACCTTGCCCCACGAGCAGCCAGACGTGCCCAGAGACGTTCGCCTATCAGCAGTGGACACCGCCTCAGCCTCCGCAGAGGTCCTCCCTCCGGCGCAGGACAGCCCTGGTTCATATTAAACATGCCATTCAGAAGATACCCTTGTCCCATGCTCAGTGGAAGGCTGCTGAATGCAAGGTCTGGGTGGGACAAGAAGATTAACTTCTGTCCAGGTGACCCTCTGAGGACGGTAAGTAAATCAAAGCACCCTTTGGGTCTGATGGTGGAAGTAGATCCACTGGATCCATTTAATCCAGCAGGTCCTCATTAAAGCCCCGGCAGAAGGGGGCACAGACAGCGCGTGCAGAGCGGCTCTCAGAAGGGCAGGCGCCTGCGCAGGGCTGGAGCCGCCGGCGGGCTCTCTTCCGCCTTCTCACGGCAACAGGAGAATGAAAGGGGCTAGAAGGCGACCTCACGCTGGCCTCTAACCCGACGGGCAGCGCTGCTTCCCTGTGCAGGTGGGAGTCACCGCCCTTCTGCCAGGTCTTGCTAAGCCTTCCTGACCGCCAGCAACCTGGTTACCAACTAACACCACAGACCGCTGAGCAGGAGGGGCTTAGATGGGGGCATGGCAGTGAGACGGGCAGGAGCATGCAAACCCAAATCCCGTCCATTTGCACTGTCATCTCGGACTGGCTCTGCACCGACCCCACCCTGCAACCCCTCATCCATCCTGGGCTTGAACCCTCACGACCAGCCCGTATGACGGCACAACCAGGCGCGCATCTGAGCTTGGGGCCTGTCGGGTCACTCCGAGCCTCAGCTTCCTCATCCATGAAATGAGGACAACCCTAATGCCGGTCTGGCCATCTCACAGGACTGTGGGAAGGAGAAAATGAGAAGACGGGCAGAAAATGAAGTGCAAACTGTGAAGTGCGTGTGCATCAAAGGCATCTCTATTTTACCAGGAATCCCGTGGGATCAGAGGACTTAAGGCAACAGATCCCTGCCTGGCTTCCCGAGGAGACGGTGAGGGGTGAGCAGCCCCCAGTCCCTGTTCTTCCAAACTCAGAGACTTTCCAGCTGTGCTCCCAAGAGCCAGGAGGGCCCAGGGTCACCTGTGGGGAGTGGAGATTCCACGAGGGCAGAGCTTGGGCCCTACCAGCTCAGCTCTGTTCTTTGGGGCCTTAGAAATTGTGAGATTTCAGTGCGAGAATGTTCTAGCCCTTGACAGGGAGGTCTGAAAGCCACAGCGCAACACTGCACAGTGTCTGGTGGGCTTCCAGAGGCACAGACCCCTGAACAGCCCCGGGCAGAGCTGTTGTAGAGGGGTCAGCAGAGGAAGAATCCAAACTCCTTGCTGAATAAAAATGAAAAAGCAAACTCCGTGTCCCAGCATGTGGACCTCCTGAGGCTCCCAGGAGAGCCAGGCCCCAGGGACAGAAACACACCTGGGTCTGCTTTGCTCAGATCCCGCCACACGCTCAGGTCTCCTGTCTCAGCCTCCCTCCCGGCTGGCACCACATTCCTGCGTGATCTTGATCACATAATGTCCCCTCTCTGGGCCTCGGTTTCCCCCTTTGCATCACGAGGGGTGGACTTTGATGGTTTGCAAGCATCCTGTGAGTTCTGCCATCCTAATCCTCAGTTCGTCGAGGCCCTCTTCCTGCCTCCCCTTGTCACCCTCTGTGAGCCCCGCCTCTGTCTCCAGCACCCCCACCTCCGGCCAAAGCCCTCCCAAATCCAGACATCCCCTCCTCCCCGGAGAAGTTCCCTACCAGGCCACTGCAGAAAGCAGCAATTCGGACAGAAAGCAGCAATGTTTTAATTTACTCGATTAAATCACCATGTGGACAGAGGCTCTCAAAGGAATCTGCTCTACAGAACTTTCTGTTTAATGGAATTAGTTGAAACCAGATCAGCCAAGCCCCGTCCCTGCAGGCCATCTGCCCAGACAGGGAAGCGCTTCCCTGAGTGGGACCCCTGCCGTAGCCGCCTCCAAAGGGCGTCTGCTCCAGTGGGTTCAAAGTCCTTCCCTGTGGGGCCAGTGGGGCAGCAGAGCTCACTCACGGGGCTGGGGCCATAATCACATTCACATTCAGCTCCGCCTTCGGAGGACTCCTGCCAGAGTTGGGGACTACAGAGAGGGGATGCCAACATAGAGCCTTTTCATTCAGAAACAAAGTCTGTCACATCATCTGCCTGGACTCTTCAAGAAAATTAGATGAACTAACATTTACTCAGCATTGTAGAGTCTCCTAAGAAGTTTTCCACGTGTTTTATTTAATCCTTGGGACAATCCTGCTCTTTCGCATCCTTTTGCAGATGAGGGTCAGAGAGGTTTACAAACTTGCCCAGGACCACACAGCCAGGAGCAAGGACCCTAGCAACTCAAAAACAGCAGTGACAACACATGCCAAGCGTGTTCCTCTGAGGCCAGTGAGGGGATGTCACTGTTGTGCCTGGCATGTGGTGACTGCGCTTGTACTTCGCTGCCCTTCTCCTGCGCAAGGGAGCCCAGAGCTGCTCATTCAAATCTTATCTTGCCTCTACTAATTATATGACTTTGGGGAAACCACTGAACTTCTCTGGCTCTCAGTTTTCTTATCTCCTGAATGGGAAGGGGCAACGACACCTCTCTCGGAGTCCAACGAGATGCGTGGGACACTGTCTGGGACACTCTTGGGGCTTAGCCTTTGCTGGCAACCCCGGGGGCCACCCAAATTCTGCAAGCTGACCCCTCGCCATTCAGAGGGCACGTCACCGATGGTGACGCTCAAAGGTGAGGATGCACCGTGTACAGCAGAGGTCAGTAAACTCGAAGGCCAAATCCCGCCTACTTATTTTCGTAAATAAAGTCTTATCAGAACGCGGCCACACCCATTAGTGTACATACTGTCTGTGCCTGTTTTCACCCTGCCACAGCAGAGTTGGTAGCTAGGACAGAAACCAGAAACCGAACAGCCCAAGAAGCCTGAAATATTTACTGTCTGGCCCCTTACTTTCTGGCCCAGAAAAAATTTGCCAAGCCCTGATTTATCGGGTCAGACAGTGGGGCCCCCACCCCCACCCCAAAGAGGCTGGAGCCCAGCAGGGGAGGAGAGAGGAGTTGCTCAGGAGCACTTTATTCTAACTGTTGATGAGCTTGTTTAACCTCTCGAGACCCTAGTCCTTGATCCCGGAGACCAGATTGGGTCTTGCGTGTTTTGATGTAGTATTCCTGTTTAGAAAAGGAATTATTAATATGCCCTGATTAGTCTGTCTTGGAGAGTTTTAAAGAAGGGGATGGGGCAGGGGCAAATCGTTCTGTTATCAACGGCCACTTTATAAGCCTGCGGTTTCTACTGCAGGGAGTGGCTGCTGTGTGGAGCTGATACACGTGGAGATTTATAAGGTCAAATTTTATGAGCCTACAGATACTCATGGCGTATTACCACATCCTTATTACAAGCTCATGCTGCTGTCCAGTTAACCAACGGAGCTAATATATTACTCCTTGCCTGCCTGGGCCACAGACTTGAAGGAAACTGTGCAAATAAAATGCGGCCTCTGGGAATCCACCGTGCCCTGGTTTTTTCCGCAGAAGTGACTTTGGTGGTTTTCTCCTCTCCCTCACCCACAGATGGAATCAGAGGCTGCTGTTCAGTTGGTGCACCCAGAATGAGCCCTTGGGAGCGGCCTGAGACCCCCAAACTGATTTGGGGGCAGGAGGAGCAGACCCAGGCGGGATGTGTCTCCAACAGGAGGGCAGGGTCGCAGGGAGAGCGCAGCCCAGAAGGGACACAGGGCCATGCATGACAGTTGCTTGTCTCTGGCCTGAGGCTGTTTAAATGGAAAGGGGGAAGTCGGCCTGACCCAGGCTGTGCCAAGCTGCTTTGGGTGTCTGCGGGTGTCTGTCCCCTCTGCTCCAGGCCCCTCAAGCCTCACATCAGGGTGGGCCCGGCTGAGAGCAGGGTTCCGAGCCAGCTGTGGGGAGCAGAAGCAAGGATACAACCTGACCATTCCAGGGGGGGCTGCAGGGCCCTCGTGGCCAGGGCAGGGGTGGGGGGAGCCTTCAGGTCCCACCCCCGTAAACAGATCAATGCCTAGGAGCGATTGCCAGCCCTTCTCTGACATAGATGCTTTGTCCAAATCTGCTTGTTTACCCTTCTTTTGAATAAGTGAACTGATCTGTACATACTCGCATGCACACCCGGTTCTGGAGCCAAAGTTAATGTTGGAAATGGCTGGCTCAGACGATGCCCTGGGAGTCCTTAGTCCCCACAGCACCAGGCCCTGTCGTCTCCCCACACTCTCCCCTGCCCACATCCCACCCGCCCCAGGTGCTGTCAGAACCCAGGCCCTGCACAATCTTGGGCTCTCTTGAGACACAGGCTGGCCAAGGTCCTGCCCGCTCTGCCCACACTGGCTGCAGGACTGTGGCAAGTCACAGGCGCCCTCTCTGGGCCTCATTTCTGAATCCCGGTGACAAAGGCTCATGTCTAGCAGCGATTCGACTGGGCAGACAATCAGTCTTAAATAATTTTGATTTTGGGAATCTACTTCTAGGAATCTATCTTACAGAAATAATCAGATATTTGGATAAAGAGTAGGAACAAAAGCATCCCCCAAACGTCCAACCACTGGGGACTAAGTAGATAACTAAGGGTTATCTAGTCAATGGAATGCTAAGCAGCCGTTCAATATTTACCTTTATATTATAATGAATTTTTGATGACATGAGAAAGACACATCACAATGCTAGAGGGGCGCGGCCCCCTGCCTGGCCTTCCAGCAGCGCACAGCCAGTGATGCTGGGGGTGTCCGCACTGCGCCCGTCCGGGCTCAGCCAGGAAGGCAGAGCTGCCGCGAGTCTCAGGGGAAGAGGGCATTCTGTGCAGGAATTAGCCTGCACCAGACAAGGTCGGCTGGGAGAGCGGGTCAGGAAGAGCAGCCGAAGGACCTGGAAGATGTCACTCAGTGCCTCGCCACCCTGGGCGAGCACTGGAAGGGTTGGACAGGCCTCAGCTTGCAGGAACATCCAAGCTGCAAGCTTCTGGAGCAGGATGCAGATGGGCACAGGACTGGGCCCCGGCTCCTTTGGGAGCTGCTACAGCCTCTGGCCAGCAGGGCTGTCACCTGGGACAGCGAGCAGGACAGCAGGGCCAGCGGGGCCCAACATACACCTCCAAGTCCGTGGCCGCAGTTTTCCTTCCACCTCCCACATCTCCCTCGAGCTTCCCTCCTGGACAGCTCCAACCTAGGACCCCAGAGCAGAGGGAGAGCTGGGAAATGCACTTCCCATCCACAGAAGGGAGCAATAGAGCCAAGCTGACAACACACACATCATTCCACAGTTGAGATGGCTGATGCACAGAGAGGTTGGGTGACTTACCCGAGGTCACACAGTAGGTCAGTGCAGCCTGACAAGGCCTGGAGCCCACTCACAGTGAGGTCTCCTTCCCTTCCATGAGCTTCACTGCCAGGCACTTAGCACCCAACACCCCTGTCTTGGGGTAGCTTTAATCTTTGGCTCTTGCCCTCCATGCAGAGTGAGATTACTCGGTGAGGAGGGGTGGAGAGGTGTTGGGGTGGGGGCAGGCAGCTGGCAGCTGTGCAGCCTTATCATGTGGTAGGCACTGTGCTAGGCACCTCACATACATGATAGAACTAACGTGTAAAAAGAAATGCTGGCGAGGCAGGAGCATTACACCCAGCTCAGGGAATCCTCCCAACAGTCCCCAGGCAGGGTGACGATGCTCCCCTTTCGCTGGTAGAGCTAGCAGTGGCAGACAGGCTCCAGAGCACGTCAGAGCTCTCATTTAGTCCCCACGGCAGTGGGGTGCCCTGAGATTTACTATGCTGTCTGCCTTGTCCCCTTGATATCTGTGGCAGTGACAAACTAAGCCTTAAAGCTTAAAGACACAAAGTCAGCCCAGCCTGGTGGCTTTCCAAGCAACCCTTTGGAGCTGTGACATGGGGACTCAGACAGTGGGCATCCGTGCATGAGCAACTCCAGTGTCCATGCTGCTGGGCCACCTGGGCTGAGGAAGAGCACAGCAGGTGGGTTGCAACTGGCCATGCCCACCCTGGCCAGAAGGGCTGTGGCTTGGGAAGGGCATGGCTTTCCACTCACGCTCCATTGGCCAGAACCAGTCATGTGGCCCCACAGGACCACACGGGGACTGGAACGCGTGAGCTCCATGTTCAGCAGTGCCCCCTCATCTGCCTTTTGCTTTTGCTTTCAGTTACCTGCACTCAATCGTGGTTTGAAAATATTAAATGGAAGATTCCAGAAATAAACAATTCCATTCATCAGCTTTAAACTGCACGCTGTTCTGAGCAGTGTGATGAAATCTTGTACTATCCTGCCCAGGACCTGAATCATGGTATACAAGCATGTACACGATCCGCCATTAGTCACTTAGTAGCCACCTCTGTGATTAGCTTGGATGCTGTGACATCGCAGTGCTTGTGTTCAAGTCACCCTTATTTTACTTCTTAATGGCCCAAAGCACAAGAGTAGCAATGCTGGCAGTTTGGACATGCCAAAGAACCACCACAAAGTGCTTCCTTCAAGTGAAAAGATGGGAGCTCTTGACTTAACAGGGAAAGAAAAAAGTTCTATGCTGAGGTTGCTAAGATCTATGGTAAGAACAAATCTTCTATCTGTGAAACTGTAAGAAGGAAAAGAAATTTGTGCACAGTATACACACACACACACCCACACACACACACACACACACACAGGGCTCAGTTCTATGTGCGGCTTCAGGAATCCACTGGGGGCCTTGGAACATGTCCCCACGGATGCTGTGCTGTTCTCACTGAGGAGAGGAGATGACTGCAACAGCCTGAATATTCAGTAAATATCTCATCCCAAACTTAGAACAAACGCACCTCTCCCCCCAGGGAAGAAAACCCCAGACCCACAGACCCCACTGTTTCTGCTGCCGGCGGCAGAGGCTCAGGGAATTCCCACCTAGGCCCAGAGACTCCCTCTCCTGCCCCCTCCTCCCCTGGCTCAAAAAGTTGCTCAAGTTTGAAGAAACGGTCTGGAAGCCAGGGCGATCTCCAGGACAGGGTGGACTCTGTGTCTGGGTGGTTGACGCCATGGAACATCTTTGGCCTCTGTTTGCTCCTATGCTCCGTGTGGTCCCTCTGCTTCAGCTGGCCTCGTGCAACAGAAGAGACAGGCCCGACTTTCCAGCTCCACGGAGCTCAGCCAGAGAGGCTCCCTTTCTGAGAACTTATGGGGAAAATGTCTTCACAGGTCTCTGTACCAGAAACAGTGGAGCATCCTTTGAGCAAATGCTTATATTTGTCTTATAGACCCTATGAATCTTGCACCTGGTCATGTTTACCTCTCCACCATCACCTTGGGGGTTAGGATTTCAACACATGGGCCTTGGGGAGGACACAAACATTTAGACCACCGCAGTTAAAGGATAGAAAAATAAGCACAGATAATGTAAAAGGAAGGAAATAATAAAGGTAAGAGTAGAAATTACTAAAATAGAAAATAAACATGCAATAGAAGCAATAAAGCCAAAATTCAAGATTTGAATAGGCTGATAGAATTGCCTGGCCCACAAGAGGACTTCATGAATGCTAGACTTGTCCCCTGGTGTCCTGGGTTCTCACAGACCGACAGAGGAGGAGGCCTTCCTGACACTCAGGAGATGGAAGCAGGATGCAACCCGATGCTTAGCAATTGCCTGTACCCCTTCCAGGGGTAGGGTGTAGACAGAGCTCTTTAACCAGGTTCTTCTGACTGCAACCAACAGAGACGCTGCAGACTCCCTCAGGCACCAAAGGGGGACTTGGGATGATGCGGGAAGCAGAGGTGTCCCATGATGGGGGAAGGGCAGGGGAGGAAGCACTTGCTCTCAGAATAAGGTTAGCAGGGGTTTTCAACCTAGAAGCTACAGATGCCCAAGGGTTGTGCCTAGAATTCAAGAGGCCCCTGAGCTTAGTTTTATTAATCTCAGGTTGAAACTTAGCATTTCCTCTATTTGTGAAGTAGACAACAAACCACAGCAGCGTTAGCAATAGCTGTGAATTTGTCACAAAGAGAAATCACAGCTACTTCACATCACATGGTCATTGCTGTTTGTGCTGATCACTACCCCAAAACTAGGGTCTTCCATCTGATGCCGGATAGTGCCTTTTAGTGTGTTGATAGAGCAGCATGGGTAGTACTACTTACAAATATGTTTTCAAAATATTTTGCTAATTGTATCTTAGTATAATGTTTTCCTTGGCAATCCTTTTGACTTTATTTTATATGTTAACTTTCATATGTTATATTTTATATGTTAACTTTTACAAATATGTTATACATATTTTATATGTTACCTTTTCTTTTCCTGAACAGAATCCCTAGGCTTCAGCAGGCTATTGAAGAACCCACAACATTCAGGTAAGAACCCTGGTCACACTCTCTGTCCCTGGCTTCTCTCAGCAGACTGGCTTATTTTACTTGTCGGTTCATGTGACGTAGAGTCTGCTGGGAGCTGTGCTGAGCACTCCCCACATGGACCCCAGTCCATCAGGTGAGCTCTGCCATCTTCATCCCTATTTGAGATGAGCAAATGAGGCATAGTGACATGGGGCAATTTGTCCACCGCTGGGGGTGGGTGAGGGTGGCATTCACTCCCCAGGCCAGGCCGGAGTGCATGCATGAACGCCTCAGGGGTGGGAAAGGCATCCTGTCTGCAGCCCGAGAAAGGTACTCACCTCCGGGAGACACTCGCATTCCTCTTCTAGATCCATCTCAGCCTTGGGTTCTCTGCATGGAGTTTGTATTGTGTCCCCGGCCTTGTGTTCTGCTGCTGGGACAGACAGACGAGACAGCCGTGACCCTTGCCATGCGGAATTCCAGACTAGGAGGCAGAAACACATATTCCCACGTGTGAGTAACGTGGGATGACGGAGCAGCGTGGCCGGGTCATCGGACCCTTAGGCCCCCACACCTTTGTGTCTGTTTCCTCCACTGTATGTCCCTTTTTCTAGTGTCTCTTCCTGGTGAACCTCAGTTCATCCTTCAGGGTTCCGCTTGACTCTTTTCTGTACACCTGCACAGGTCACGTGCTTGGGGCACTCAACACCTTCTGATGTCATGCGGGGCTTACTTCTTTTCCTTGTTTGTTGGGTGTTCTCTGTTTCATTCCACAAGAATGTAAACACAGACCGACACATCCCAATCCTTTAGAAATCTCGGCTCGCAGTCGGCTCTCAATGAAAGTGCGTTAATGTTGACTAGGAGGCAGCTGGTCAATGGGCACCGTTCACATCCCTGGCCATGGTCCAAGATTGGAGCCCAGGTCTGCCTGTCCCCAAGCCCGAGCCCTATCCCTTCTGCCAGCACAGTGCAAAGCTTAAAGCAGGCACGCCACGAATACTTGCTGCTTATGTTGAAAGCTCAGAGCTACTTGGCATCTGTGGCCTCAGCTTCCTCATCTGGCAAATGGGGTAATCGTAATATTTGCCCCTTGAGATTATTTGGCGAGTAAGTGACATAATATGTGGAAGTACTAAGAACAGTCGTGGAGACCTGCGGGCTCGTGTCACTGCTGTCGTCTGGAAACATCTGTGCCTGTGAGCGTCCCCACAGACAGGACGGGGCAGGGGAGGGCGTGGTGGCGACAGGGTTGTGGTTAGTATTCGCTCACAGTGTTTGTGGAATGATTAAAAGAGAAAAAAGGGAGAGGACAGAGAGTAGCTCACGTCAAGAAAATGCTGATGCAAGCCCCGGGCAGATGCGCCAGCCGTGAAGGTGCACATGGCTGTCACAGGACAACGAAGGGGCATTGCTGGCCCCACCCTGCAGGGGCCTCTGTTACGACTTAGAGGACATGTTTTGAAGACTCTACCAAAAGCTGAATAATTGATTTTGAAATATTTGAATTCTGGAACATGAAGTGAAACCCTTTAGGCTTTTCAAGTACCTTTCTCTGCTCCATAACAACACGGAACTCATTTCAAACTCCAGAAATAACAAGAAGATCCGGGAGACCACCCCTTAGAATAACTCCCCGCGTCGATGGAAGGAAAGCGTATCAAATTCACTTTGGGATAGAAAGGATTCTAAGAAACGGATTTTCACAATGTCAAAATGTAGTTGGCCTATAGATTTTCACAAGGATGAGACCAGCCTGGTTTGCCTTAAGATGAACTCAGATGGTCAAATTCATTTAACTGGGGTTACTAAAAAAAGAGTTTTAAGGGGCCTGAAAATGTTTTAAAACAATGTGAAGTTCTTGAACAAAATTACTTGTCAGCAAAACATTTTTCAAAGTAATAAGCCGTTTTTTAAGAGCAGTTTTAGGTCTTTAGAAAAATTGAATAGAAAGTACGGAGAGCTCCCACGTACCACCCCCTCCCACCCTAAAAGTTTCCCTTGTTATTAACATCTTGCACTACTGTGATACATGTGTTACAATTGAGGAGAGTCAATATTGTTACTGTATTATAACTTAAAGTCCATAGTTTACATTAGTGCTAATTCTTTGTGTTGTACATTCCATAGGTTTGGACAAATGCATAATGACACATATGCCCCATTATAGCACCATACAGGATAGTCTCACTGCCCTAAAAATCCCCTGGGCGACACCTGATCATGTCTCCCACCCCCTCCCTGTCCCCAACCCCTGGCAACCACTGATCTTTTTACTGTATCCAAAGTTTTGCTTTAAGTTTTACTCTAAGTTGCTTATTGTGCCTTGGAATATAAGCCAATAATAGTAGGACATGTATTGAATTTATAAAGAAATTAATCAACATATATTAATGGTGCAAATTTGTTTTACTAAATGACAACCAGATTTTTAAAAATTGGAGATCACTGCCAATGATCTTATAGCTAAATCACTTTATATGAAAGTCTACAAGCTTATACTACAAAATAAAACATTTATTTTTAAAAAAATTATAATATTTTACAATTGAAGGGTGCACTCTTGAATTTGCAAAGTGCTTTCATCTCCATATGTTCTTAGTTTATTTCTCTGTGGCGTGAGAAAGCAGGAGATTTTTACTTGCATTTTCGTGGCAATATTTGAGTGAATTTCTTAGCCCACCAGGCTTTCTTCCTCCTTCCCCTTTTCTTCTTTCTCTTGGAGTGATATGTTCAATAAGATATTTTTTCCACTGAACTCAGATTGTCTTACGACTGTCCCTGTTCCTTTGTTGGGGGTAAATGTGTTTTTGCCAATTTAAGGTAGTCACTCCTGCTTTAAAACATAGCTTCTTTGGGGCCAGTACTTCTGGCCCAAATTCTGGATTTTCGTTTTCCTACCAAATTCTTTTCCTACTACCTAGGGGTGATATAAATTCTGGGGCTTGGGTTGCCAGTATATTATCTGGTATTGCATTGTCAAGGAATCTTCCATGTCTAGAACTGCTACCTCGTGCTTAGGAAACATTGAATGATTGACTGTCTGTTAGGTATTGGGCCTGAATGGTTAGACTTAAAAAGTCCCAAACTGAACTCATATCTTCCTCCCTCAATCCCTGGTCCACTGCCCCTTCTCCAGGGCTCCCTATCCCACATGTGACACCATTGTCTACCCAGTTTTTCAAGCCAGAAACTGGAAATCATGTTGGGGAGTCAGCCCCTGGGGTCTCTGCTATATCTTGGCTTTCATTGCCTCCTTTTAATCTGTGCAGAATCTAAGGGCTCTAACATGAAAATTCTCATTGGTAGTCAGCGTACAGAACAGTAAGGACAGCCATTTGTGCAGACTAATAGTTCTCATTTTTGCAAATCTGTTTATACAAACATCCAAGTCTAGTATAGACTTTTCTGTAGGACCCTGTAGCCCACAGCCAGCTAGTGTTGCCTTGGCCATATCTGGGAAGACAGGGAGGGAAAGAGATGCACCTTTAGATGAGTGTCCCAACTCTTTGTCTCAGTTTTAAAGATGAGCCTTCTACCCTTCAAACAAGGTCCATCCTCCAGGGCTCAGAGAAGACCCTGCTGTGGACAACTGGGCACATGTGTTGTGCTGGGTTTCTCCCTTTTCTGTTACAGGGACTGCTGTTTGGAAGACCAGGGCCGTGTTGTCCTGGACCCAGTACTACTGGCCATATTGGCTCTCCCTGTTCCCTTTATTCCCTTTCTCTGGGAGCTTATAAGATGTGGGCATTATGAAGGATACATATTGCTCTGGAAAATGAATCTTAAGAATATGCCAGTTTTAGCCCTTCCCGAGTCTCCGTGATCCTGGAGTATGGACACCTGGGTTTCACAAGATGTGTGTCAGATGCAAGCAAGGGGAGCAGCTGCCGCCAGCGCAGAGGCTTGAGACCTTGCACAATTGTCCAGTGGTGACTCTGTCCTTCTCTGGCTAATCAAGCGAACCTCCTCTTGGATGGGTGACACAGAGACTGTGCAGCTCCTTGGGTGGCTGAGGACCCTCAGCAGAGAACCCACCCCCAGCAGTCTGCAGTCCATGTGTGGGGAAGGCAGTTTTTGCACAGAAACTCCACAATTGTCAAGGACTTGGAGGAGGGGGCTCAGCCAAACTTGTTTCCAAGTGGTGAAGCACCCTGCCTTGCAGCTTTATAACTTTTCAGAATAAGCTATTTCATATATTTTTATGGTAGGCTTTGGTCCAGTGTTATCCCCTCTACCTTACCAATGTGGAAAATGCAGATAAGGAAATGCCAAAATATGAAGTGAGTTGTCCAAGATTTCCCAGCCAATGGTGCTAGAGCCAGGGGTGGCATCTGGGCCTTGTAAATGCTCTGACTGTGAAGGTGTTGCCGACAGTGGACTGTGTCAGGGCTTCCGTCTCTCCAGAGCAGCCTTCCCCCTCACTGCACCCCCAGGGGCATTTGCAGAGCCAGCAGCTGATAGACTGTCAGACTTGGAAGGGACTTTAGAGGTGTCTAGTTCTGCCTCTTGTTTTTACTGAGACCTAGAAAGATGAGGGGCCTTCCCAGTGCCCTATATCTGGCTCATGGCAGAATGATCCCACAGATTCAGGACACAGTCAGAACTTTCTGCTTTCCCATAACAACCAGATGGAATAAACTCTGACTTCGCTATAAACTTTATTCAAATACAAGAGAGGCAGAACAGAGAAAGCTATTACTTTTTTCCCATCTGGACGAAGCATGGCAATTAGGATTTGTGGGCCTCCGTTCATTTGTCATAAAGAGATGATGGGGGAACAATATGATAATAATAGATATTATCAAACTTTCATTTCAGCATCATAGTCTATTTCTGCTGGAAGCCAATAGCTTGGCTAAGCATACTTTGCTAAGCATACTCCCTAGAAGCTGTTTGGTTCTTGGTTGATCAATCCAAAATGGTTTTAAAAGTTTGGAATATAGTCTGGCCCCAAGATAGCTAAAATGAGCTAAGGATTAAGGCACAAATCCAATTTTACTTTTCTATTAACAATAACACTTTTATTAAATCATTATTATGACTTATAAGGGGTGTATTAGCTTTGCCACTGACCGGCTGACCGTGGAGAAGGGATTCAGCTCAGTGTTCTCATTGTGAATGTAAAACACCCACCTTCCAGGGTGAACAGAGAACTCAGTCAGGTGAGAAAATGTAAGCTAGGTGCATTTAGTAGGTCCATAACTGGTGCAGTGGTCTGTGATTGCTCAGGTTTCTAAAAGCTGGTCTGGGATTCTCAGCCCCTAGGAAACGGTGCGATTCATCTTGGAGAAGATCCTCCCTCTTTGTCCAGGACAGAGACCCCTTAAGGGGTCTCTTAGTTTGTCCCTACAGCATGAGGCACACGGGCCTCATTTTTCAGGCAATGGAGAGGAAGTTGCCACTTTGCATACAAAGCCCAGCGACCCAGATGGAGTCCGTTCTCTGAGATTCTACTGTCAGGAAAGACTGAGGTCACCTGATTGAGGTCTGCAAGCAGGAAGGGCATCAGTGTCCTAAAGGACAGCTTGTTTGGCAGTCAGGACAGTTGGAGCAATGTCTCAGTGCAAGGACAGGGGGTGTATCAGTCAGGGTTCTCTGGAGAAACAGAACCAGTAGGACGAGTGTGTGTGTGTAGAGAGGGATTTATTTTAAAGAATTAGCTCACACAATGATGGAGGCTGGCAAGTTCAAAACCTGCAGGTGGGCTGGGAGTCAGGAGACACAGGAAAGAGCCAATCTTGCAGTTTGAGTCTGAAGGTCTTCCGCTGGCACAAGTCCCTGTTGCTTGGTGGGGAGGCCAGTGTTTTGTTCTATTCAGGCCTTTGGCGGAGTGGACGAGGCCCACTCATTTTCTGGAGGCAGTCTGCTTGACTCACAGTCCACCAATTGACATCTAAAAACACCCTCGTCTAAAAACACCCTCATGGAAACTTCCCAGAATGTTTGACCAAATATCTGGGCTCAGCCAAGTTGACTCATAAAATTAACCATTACAGAGTGTTCTCAGGAAAGGGGCTGGTTTGGGCAGAAGTTGAGACCTATTCTGAAAATTTTCTGGACCCAGTCACCCTTGCAAGTGGTTCTGTTTAAGGGAGCAGTGGCTCAGCAAGGGAACACGGGGATGTGAACTGCAAGACTTGTATTGTTGGTGCCTAGATTGGGGTGCCACGACAGCCCCAATAAGGTGCCTCCCAAAAGCAGGGCCAAGGCTGGTGAGCCAAACTGTGCTGAGCCCATCTTCAACAGTGGCACCCTGTGGCCATGAAGGGCAGTGACAGCAGTGGACAGATCAGACCCCCTTCTCCAAGTGGACCTCAGAGGCAAGAATGGGCCCTTCTAGACTGAGCAAACCTCCGAGGATCTCAAACAACCACGAGACTGGTGCAGGCTGGTTCAGGTGTGCAGAAAGGAGGCCTCAAGAAGGGGATACGAGCTTCTGCTAGTTGTGCCCAAAAATCCTCCAGTGATTCATTCCCCAGAAAAGCACAGGGGTGTTCACTGTGCCCAGAGTTGGTGAAACAGAGCACACAGGTTGCCTCCTATGAATTAATGACGATGACTTGCTCCCCTCATTGCCAGCATGCACAGAAATAGCAGAAGCTTTGCTAATGTCCCTCGTGCTGTAGGTGACAGAGTTTGAGCTGCAGATTCTTACTGTTTTCCTTCTGGCTTTCCCCAGGAGGCAGTTTAGGTTTGAGGCCAGTAGGGTGAAACAGAGTTTTGTTTTACATCTCTAAACAAACTCCCACGTTTACAATTTTGGGAGCACTTACTCCTCCTCCTGGAGCCTAGGGTGTTCCCTGGGTGGTGGGGCAGGGGTGTGTGCTTTGGAAGATCTGGAAAGTGACATTTTTATCAAAGTGCCTTCCATGTGTCATGATGGGGTTAGATGCCTCTATTATGTCTACATATCCTCAAACCACGCCAGGAGGTGAGTCTTAATGCTTCTATCTTATGTGGGTAAACTGAGGCACAGAGAACTTTGGCAACATATCCATGGTCACAAATCCTACAAGCATCAGAACCTAGAAAAGGAGATTATGCCCTACACTGAGGCTCCCCTGGAAATGGACGAATTCTGTGGATGCTTTCTTAGGAAGCACAGGAGTGTCCCTGCTCCCCCAAGAACTCCTTGGCATGCAGACAGTATTTTTCCTACCACAACAATTTGCTTTCAGGGTTTTTTTCTCTGAGGCCAGCAGAGGAACATGGTATGATCATTTTTCATGGCTCAGTTACCCAGAAATCTGCAATTACAAGATGATGGGAAAGTTTCCTCTTTCTTTGTGGTAACCTGGAGCAAATCCTAGACCTCTCTCAGAGGGCCCATCTTGGCGGCAGAGAAAGGACTTTATCCGTCGCCCCTCAGTGCCGTAGGCCCTCTGAGTGGCACACACAGTGGATCTCATCACAGAGAATCATACAAAAATCGCAAAACCACTTACGAGTCTGTTTTGGAAAGGAAATACCTTACAGTTTGGGGTAGTTTCCTCATACTAAAATCACAAAGCTGCTTCCTACCCATCATTAAAAAATTCTTTTAAAGTAATTTTTTCTCCAAATAAGAAAATCTTATTCTCACGAGCTAATGCTTGCCTAGGCTTTGAGTTAGATGTTCGTAAGCTGAAAGTCTGAAACGCACACTCTGTACAGTACTGGGCAGGTCACTGAATCTCCCTGAGCCTCGGCTTCCTCGTCACTGAAAGGAACTGTGACATCTGTGCCCGAGTGCTGGGGAGCAGACTGCATTCGTGGGGTGCAAAGTCTGTAAACTGTAAAGCACTGAACTCACTCGAAGAGTTCTTATTTTTCGTAGTTACAATATATAGATTTTAGGACATCACAACGGAATTTTTGTCCTTCTAGTGACTGGCTGAATAGATCACAAAATTCATGGGCACATGAATTCCTCAATTAACGGAGGTCAGAATCACAGTGAAGGGCTCTGAGCTGGCTGGGGTCACTGAGGACCCTTCCCCCTCAGTCCCCGGGGCAGCTTTGCAAACTGGGCCTGGTTGCACGGCTTGAAGCCACAGAAGCCACGGGGGCCACAGGGGCCATGGGGGCCAGGGGCCAGGTTGCTGCCCCCCTGAGGTCCAGTCCTGACCCTGAGATTTCCTAGCTGTGAGACTTTGGGCAGTTGATTCTTACCTCTTGGCACCTCATGAGCAGGGGGAATGGTGTCAGTAATAACAGAATGTTCTTTGTAGAGTCATTGTGAGAATTAAGAGTTTGGATAAGCAGAGTGTGAGGTGCCCATCTGGCACATGGGAAATGCTGAGGATGCTGCGTGTCACACAGCCCTTTCTGGAAGCGTCCATCTCTAGAGTGGCTCCCAGCTGCTGCTGGCCACTCTAGCTCCTGCCCACTGTCCACTCACAGGGCCAGGCCCTCTCCTCTGTGACAGTCATAGAACCCACTTCTCCTCCCAACCCCAGAAGCCTCCCCCAGTGTACCTAGGCTTGTGCAGAGCTCTTACTGTGGCCAGGGTAACATCACAGAGGATTACAACCCAACAGGGCCGACACTCAGTGTCTGCTCTCACTTGGGTTTTCCTTGTGTTGCCCAGGACTTGGGCCTTCCCAGAGGGGCACCCCCACCCCACCGCTGCCTCATGGCCCTGTCCTGGCCCGGGAGCCAGTTCCCTCTCCTCCTCTCTTGGTGCAAAACTCCACCCCTCTTTCTGGAAACAGGGATTCATGGCACAGCGCAGGTCTCAGCCTTGGGCCGCCCCAATCCCTGCAGCTAGGAGATGTGCATCGGCCTTGGCCTGGGTGGGCGCTGGCACTCCTTCCTGCTCAGCCTCCCGGGCTCAGTGGGTGGTGACCTGCACCAGCAGACTCAGAGCTTCCTCCTCCACTTCCCCTCCAGCTCCGCGGGCCTGAGGCCCCCGCTTCTGCCACCCCTCTCTCCAAGACTGCGCTGTCTGTCCTTGGTGACCCCATGAAAAGATGATTTCTTCTGCATCAAGGCTGGCACCTTGCCCTTGGAAACAACGGGCGCCTTATTCTCATGAGGAGAATCCTATTTAGGGAAAAATGAGGGCTGCTCCAAGTGCACCACGGAGACGCAGGGGCGCCCTCTGCTAGTGCCACTTTGCGGGCAGGAGCATGAGATTCGCCAAAACCGACTCCCACCCTCATGCTCCTGCCTAGGAGCTTTCTGGAGAATGGCACCGCCATCTGAGGAGTCACCCAAGCCACCAACCCGCTACGTGTTCGATCCCCCCTACACCCCCCACATCTGGCGGTCCACGGTGTCTGTCTTATCATTCAGTCATTCGACAAGCATTGGCTGAGTCCCTGCCATGTGCCCAGGAGAACCACCCAACCCCACGCTCACCCACTTGGGCAAGACGCACAGGTGATTGCGGAGCCAACAAGCCGTCCCTGCCGCCTGGTGTGGCAGGAGCGCAGCCCGGACGGACCGAGGCTGCCCAGACCCCTCCTCGGCGGCATCCACGGCGCCCTGGTCCTGCACGCTGGAAGTTGCACCTACCCCTGCACTGTGGCGGGTCCACACGGCCCAGGGAGAGGACAGGGCTCCCTCTCCGGCTTAGCGGGGTGGGCTGTGCCAGCTCTGGCATTCTCAAGCCAGGATGAAACGTGAATTTACAGTGGGGGCTGCCGAAGGCATCTCTGCTTGCAGCCTCGAGGCCGTTACTCTGAAATCTCAGCAGACTGAATCGGAGGCCACTTTTGGCAGTCAGCACCCGGGACTTAACTAGGGGAAGATGCTCCACTAGCGCTGTGGGCAGGAAAAGGATAGCTTTCTTGTTTTACAGCCAGAACAGGACGGCGAGGCAGGGCCTGCAGATGCAAAACCAAGCCGTGTCGGCTGCAAAGCTTTTGTTTTTATTTATGAGACTGATTTGTATCTGTTAAGGCCAATTGGTAGAAATTGGTCCATTTGCAAATTGGCAGATAGATAAAAATCTTGATTTAGGACTAAAAGCAATGAAGCTAAGGCAATAAAAGGAGAATCACTTTCATTAAGTTAAAAAACCAGACTCCTGTTCAAGCTTTTTTCCCTTAAATTCTTAACTTCTCTCATTGCAAGGGGTGCGAGATAGTTTACAGAGACGGTATATGATGAGATAGAAATTAAAAGATCAAGAAATCAGGGAAAAGGGAAAATAAGAGTGGAATGATATAATAAAATAAAGCCAGAGAAAAGACAATACACAGAAATACATATGATGTTCTGGGGGGGCACTAAAAATAGTTAATTTAAAAAATTTTTAGATTGAGGTATAACATGCATTTATTAAGTACAAAAATGTTAAGTGTACAGCCCAGCTGGGTGAATTTCTACCTGTGTATGTATCTGGGTAAACACATCAATAAAGATCTAACATGTGCTCTAGCATGTGTACCTCTTGGTAGGCTTCCCTTCTAGTCAGTACCACTGAAAAGGTATCCACTACTTGGGCTTTTTCCCTATATATTTTAATAGTTTTGCCTATCCTTCAACCTTTGTGTAAATAGAGTCACAGTAAATACTCCCTGTCTCCTTCACTGCTATGTTACCACCGAGGCTCACCTGAGCTGGTGCGCGCAGCTGCAGTCTGCCCGACTCGCTGCCGCCTGCGCTTTCTCGTGGGCACGGCCCACGACGCGACAGATTTGTCCATTCTACAGTGATGGGTATTTGGGGCATTTCCACTTCAGAGCTGTTAGACATGAAGCTGCCATGCGCATTCTTGGACATGTGTCCTGGGGGGACGTGAGCACTCATTTCTCCTGGGAATATGCCCAGAAGTTGGATTGCTGGGTCACGTGGTACGCGTATATTTAGCTTTAGTAGACAATGCCAAGCATTTTCCTAAGTACAGGCCTACTTCGCTTTATTATGCTTTGCGGATGGAGTAGTTGTACCATTTTAGGCTTCTGTCAGCAGCACACAAGAGTTCCTATTGCTCCATATCCTTGTCAATGTTTGGTGTCGTCAGTCTTTAATTTCAGTCATTCCCATGGGGGTGTGGTGTTTCTAGAAGCCTCCCCCCCTTTTTTTTTAAGAAGTTTCTGGAAGAGTTCTCAGCAATCATTTCTGCTTTTTGGACAAAAGCATTGATTTCCAGTAGAATCCACCATTCCCAGGCCCTGAGGAGGATCACATGACCCAGGTTACGTCACTCAGTGCATCATTTTACCCTGACATAGTAACTGGCTGGGTGAGCTTCTGGAATCCCCCATTCACTAGCCCTGGGAGGAGCACAGGACTCAGGTTTTAGCCATCAGTGCACCGCTTTGTCCTGACAGCAACTGGCTCGTGTGAGCCGTTTAAGTGGATACCCAAGCTGGTCCAGTAGGAGTGAGTCTCCAGCCTTTTGCTGGGACATGAGCAGTAGTGTGCTCTGGCATGTGAGGACGAGGGCCATCGGTGTGACACCTACAGCACCTGCTCCACAGCCCAACTGGGGCTCCTTCCCGTTACCTAGTGTCCTGAGGAAGCCACTTGGAAGGACGGAACACCTATTGTGTACCCACCCCGAATTCCCCGCCTCCTTTGCTGCTGTACGCCTCTACCCAGCTACCTTGACCAGGATGGCTTCAGCTCCCTCACCTGTGAAATGCGGATGGCCGGTCGCACCTGCAGGGCTGGGGCAGGACCAAGGGGCAGACGGCTGCTCAGCTCCTGGCCGGGGGTTTGGCCACAGCAACTTCGTAAAGCAGTTTCCTACCTCTCCACCCAGCTGCTCTTTCCCGCAGCTTGCACCGTTCTCGGCACACGCCTGAAGTGAGGGCTGTTTCAAATGCCAATGTTTCTGAACATCACATCTCTCGGCTCTTAGAATTGTGCTTACTGGAGAACATTCCCACTCATGTGTACTGGGGCCCATGGCCAGAGATGGCCACTGGCCAAGAGAGGATTAGACCGTTTCTGAAAAGTCTTAGGCAAACAAATAAATAGCTTTCCCCCAGGCCACCCCAGTGGAGAATGCCTTCTCAGTCTAATTCCAAACAGCCTTTCCTTGTGGCTGAGCAGCCACAGGCCGCTGAAGCACAGGGACCCTGAACAGGCTTCCCTTTGGATCCCAGCAGAAGACAGTTTAAAATGCCTGGGGGGCTTCTCCCATTCCAGGAAGGATAAAATCACCATGACTGGTCCCAGGCTCTAGCCCTTTACAGTCTGCAAAGTCCTTTCACATCCGCTTCTCCTTTGATCCTTGACATCAGCCCTACTGTGAGCAGGCCAGCGTGGCCTCATTACAGCCATTCTGACAAGGATCAAGGGAGGCCCAGAAAGGGACAGCTACCCATTGAGTGTCACACAGCCAGATACAGCAGAGCCAGAATGGAGACCCTATCTGCTGCCTCCTGGCAGCGGCACTTTCCCCAGTGTGGCCCTCTGCACCCCAATATCAAACCCCGGAAGTCCCAGAACGGAGGTAACGCCAGTCCCTTCCTGCTTTTTAAAGAAACTTCTCTTCTTATCCCCACCCCCTTCTTCTTTAGTAAGTAGAACCATTAGTTTTTATTGACGGGACTAATGCTTTTCATTTAGGGCCAATTACAATAGGAAGGGAGATGCTTAAGGGTAACTGGGTGATGAAAGGCCCCCATTAGGGAACAAGCTCTCGAGCTGCTGTTTCCCATTTGTAATGCTGGTTCCACATGCCAGTCATATTGAAGCCATCAGCAGTGGCGCCCAGGGAGCACTCGTGGATCGCCTTGAGAAACCCAATACTTTTATCAAATCGCCAGATGGCCACATATTAGAGAAACCATTTATTTAATTTATCTTTTCCCCCTTCAGAGCTGCTTATATTCTCAGAAGCTGGCTCCACCTAACCCCACCTAACTCCAGTAGCATCTATGCTCCTGCTTGAAATAATTGTCCTTCAGGTTTTACTGGTGTCCCCATGGCTGCTTGTAAATGCTTGTTCATTTTTCTCCTTTCCTTTTTTTTTTTTTTTTTTTTTTTTGGCAATTTTGTTCAATAGGGGAGGAAAAAAATATGTGCTCAGTATTTTCCTGGTCCTGGGTGCTGGGTTCCACTGTTCATTTATCTTAAATCATTTAGTAGGACTCCATCAGATACACCCATTTCACAGATGAGAACACGGAGGCCCACAGGGGCCTCTCAGCTTGCCCAAGCCAGGAAGCAGCAGAGGAGGGGCGCCAACCCAGGGTTGTCTGTCTCTTGTCAGGGCTGCAAATAATTTGGAATCTACACTGAAAATTTCTAATAGTCTGATATATTGTATATTTACATAGTATTTTTTTCCCTTTAAACCAGAGACTTGGCAGAGCGCGAGATTACGCAGAGGATCCCCAGATGATTGTGGTGCCGTGTCTGGGCTGCACAGAAAGTCTTGGCATTAGTGGTTGCCTTTTTTTTTTTCTTTTCTTTTCTTAAGGTTTGTGAAAGTAAACTGGCACTTGCCCTAAGGGGCCTGGACTAGTGGGGGCTGGAGAGCCAGGCTGGGTGGGAGGGTGAGGGGGCTGGAGGTCTGGGAGGGGAGGGCAAACATAAACAGAGAAACGGGAGCATAAACAGCAAATCAACCCAGGACAGACAGTCGGGGGATGGGCAGGAAGGGAATTCTATCTGGGGTGGGTGGAAAATGAAGAAGGAAGTTGGAATCTGCTTTGAGTCCTGTGGGTGCATTGACTTCAGGAGGGTGGGAAAGTCCAGAGTGGGTGGGGAATTCTGCCTCCTGCTTGAGATGTCACTCCCAAGGTTAGAGAGAGCCATGCCAAGTCCAGAAACTGCAAGGACAAACGCTCTTGTCCTTTAAGGAACCCGAATTCTAGGGACAGGGTGCAGATGAATAATAGAATAAAAGCGTCCTGGGCCCCACTTCATTTGCACCACAAACCTTTGCAGTGCTGCTGTTGGTCTCAGAGATGAGAAAGTTGAGATCGAGGAGGCATCATTGATCAAAAACCCCTAGTGAGTAAGTGGGAAGCTGGGATTTGAACCCCTCATCAGATTCCAGAAACTTCCCGAGGGGAAGTTGTGGGAGGTAGATTCAAGGAGGGGAATCCCAAGCACCACTTTCTGTCACCAAGCCTCGGTGACATGAGTTCCCGATTTTACCTTTCAACTTCCGTTTTGTAAGTGAAGTCCAATGGGACAATGGCGCCCAGAATACTGATGGGCCGCATGTGGGAATTCAGCAACACATATGACATCTATGACTGCGTAAGGGGAGGGGGGATAACACCTCCAAGAAGTTACACTTTCTGTTCCAACCAGAGCCTGCTTCACATGCAGAAAGAAGGCAATGGCGTTCTAAGAAACTTGAACAACCCATCCTGTGCTTTCTTGTGTTACTTCCCGTGTGGGTCAACTACTTACGCTGACAATGATAACAAACAAAGAAAAAGGAAGATAGGGAAGCCAATAGATTCTTTTCCTTTCAGTACATCCTTACTCCTCTGCAAGCCGAAGGCAGAGAGTGGTGGTACGATGCGTGCTCATCAGGAAGTGGAATGAAAACACCTGAGTTAGTTTTGTGCAGTGTTTCCACCATTCTGAGAAGAACGAGGTACATGTGCACATGTGAGATTTGCCATATGAATGTGGAATTTCTGCGATTTCACCTACCAGTTAAATGCTCTTACATGTGCATCTAAAACTGGCATCACACACTATGAAGATGAACTGCAAAATTCATGCTAATATACAATTTTAACTTTTTAAAACACTTAGAATGCCATTAAGTCACAAATTAAAATACACTATGGGCCGGGCGCGGTGGCTCATGCCTGTAATCCTAGCACTCTGGGAGGCCGAGGCGGGTGGATCGCTCGAGGTCAGGAGTTCGAGACCAGCCTGAGCAAGAGTGAGAACCTGTCTCTACTAAAAAAAAATAGAAAGAAATTATCTGGCCAACTAAAATATATATATAGAAAAAAAATTAGCCGGGCATGGTGGCGCATGCCTGTAGTCCCAGCTACTCAGGAGGCTGAGGCAGTAGGATCACTTAAGCCCAGGAGTGTGAGGTTGCTGTGAGCTAGGCTGACGCCACGGCACTCACTATACCCAAGGCAACAAAGTGAGACTCTGTCTCAAAAAAATAAATAAATAAATAAAAATAAAATACACTATGGCAAGTCCAGAGAGACTGTGGAAGAATGGGAAAAGCTTTATATTTCAGTACATTTCGTGGCACTTTTGTCCTGTTTTTTCAACAAGGGGCCCTGAACCATCTCTGGACTGGCTCAGCCACTGGGGGCTGTTTGTCAGGCTCTCAGCTGTTAAAATGAAAGGAACAAGGAGCAGGAAGCAAATGGGAATTGTGGATAGAGACTACACTTGGTCAGACAGAGCTGGGGCTGCAATCCTGGCTCTGCCAGTTGCTAGGCGTGGCCTTGGATACGTTGTTTAATCCTCAGAACCCTGATTTCTTCATCTGAAGACCAAGGCCACTAGCATGCGACAAGGAGAAAGCTGCAGTCTGAAGCAACCCTGAGCAAGTTGCCTGGCTCCAGCCTCAATTCCTTCATCTAGAAAATGAGGAAAATAAAACTTCAGGGAGTTGTCATGAGACAGCACTAGAGACGGCAAAATAGTGAATATTAATAGATAAATGATTGAATGTTATTTTAAAATTATTATTAAGGTGCATAGTAGAGGGGACAGCCGTGGCGACCACCTTTGGTTTTGTCTGCCTGGTCCCTACCTGCCCCTGGCACCTTCGGGGCAGCACCCAGTTGCTTCCAGAATGTTCCTTTCCTCCCAACACAGCGGTTTCCAAAAGCAAATATTTTCTACGTGACTCCTCCCCTCTGCCGGCGTTTGATTGGTCTGTGGGTGTCCCATGACCAAGCCTGGCCAATCGGCGACCTGCACCAGGATTTCTTGCACTACTGCCGGGTTGGTGTGATCTGGGGTCTGTCTCTGTTTCGAGAGGCGAAGGGCAGGAAGCTTCAGAGGGACTTTGCTGTCTTGAGTGGATGTTTCACGATGCGGGGTGGTGAGGGGAGCACAGACGAGGGGCCGAGAGGAGCCCCTCGCCCGTCGGCCCTGGGCCCCGGCTCTGCTGCTCCACAGAGCAGGCCGCGCGCCCTTCCGGGGCTCCGAGAGGCAGCGCCTTTCGTTTGTGCCCGAGCGGGCTCGCGGCTTCCATTGCGTGTGGCGCAAAGAGCGCTGCTGGATGTGTTTGCTGGGATGCGCCTTCACTGCCCAGCAAAGACCCTGGGCAGCTTCTCCCACGCCTGGAGGGCGTGCTGGGGCCCGTCTGGCCTAGAAGGAGACTGGCCGCATTCCTCAGAGTCACCCTGGAGGAGCCCGTCGGCCTCGGGTCAGCTCCTTCCAGAGCGCTCCAGGGAGAGTAGCGGGGATTTACTGACTTAATTATTTCAGGCTGGACGTGGGGGACCGGCCAGTGTGGTGATGAACGTTGGTGCCCTCTCCAGCCTCCGCTCCTCACTCGCCCTTCCGTCACGACACAGAAGGGTCTCTAGGGTAATTCCTAGGGCTGAATTGCTGCATGGATGATACCCTTGAGTAGAAGGAACCCAGTGTCTTCCCTGGAGAAGTTTACAGGTGGGTACAAAAAAAGCAAGCCAACCCGCAATTCAGTTAATTAAACACATAACTGATCTATGTAATCATGCAATCATCTATTCATTCATTTCTTTAGGATCCAGACACTGTTCTGGGGTTCAGGATACAGTGGTAAAAAAGTTACACAGGGTCCCTGTCTTTAAGGAATTGACATTAACAAATTAACCATCAGAGCTCACATTCATCAGGCACTTTGTAGTTCAAAAATCACTTTCATGATAATTTCCTAAATCTGGCCTTCACAAGGGCTTGTGAGGTAAATGTCATCTGTCTATTTTGCAGATGAGGAAACTGGGTTCAGGCTGTTGAGTGACTCATTCAAAGTGATTCAAACTCACCTTGGATTCAAATCTGATACTGCTCTCCTGTCTATAGTTTTCCTACTAGAATATTTGTTTAATTACTTATTTACTGTCATTTATTCAACAGGGCTGGCCAATGAGACAGAGTAGAGATCTGTTGGGAGAAACTTAGTACAAGTTTTTTTGCTCCTTGAAAGAAAGCAATAGTGGCATGCCTCCAATACCTCTCTCTTCTCCTCATACTTGCTTCTAGTCTTCAACTTCAGGTGTGATGTCTGGACCTATAGCAGCCACCTTGCAACTCTGAGGCAACAAGCAAGAGAATGAAAAGTCAGTAAGCTGAGAATGGCAGAGAAGAAAGATTGAGAGAGCCTGGATTCTTTATGATGCTTTGAGTTGCTACATTAATCCTAAACTGCTCCCTCCAGACTTCTTGTTATGGGAGACAATTAAAGGTTCCTTACTGCTCAAACCAACATTGGGTATTCTGTTACTTGCAGCCCAACACATTTGTAACTGATCCAAACTCCTAGAATTCAAGCGCTGGAAGTAAGCTCATCCTGGTCATCTGTTTTATTGGCCATTAAAATCCCTGCTCCACCCATTAACACTATGTGACCTTGGGCAGGTTTCTAGTACTCTATGTGCCTCAGTTTCTTCGTATGTATGATGTTGGTAATAACACTAGTTCCTGCCTAAAGTTGGTAGGATTGGATAGTTTAATACATGGAAAACATTTAGACTATCTCAGTAGTCGACTAGGAATAGACAGAAACATCCTCAGCTTGAAAAAGTGCAACTACGAAGAACCAACAGCTAACGTCATACTTAATGGAGAAAGAGCAAATGAACGCTTTCCCTTGAAGATCAGGAAAAAGCCAAGGGTGACCATTCTCACCACTTCTATTATAGAATAGATTTCAGCTAGTACAATAAAGTAAGGAAAAGAAGTAAAACTGTCTTTATTCTCAGAAAACATGATCATCTATGTAGAAAATTCTGTGGAATCTACATAAAAGCTAATAAGTGAGTTTGGCAAGTTTTCAGGTTATAAGATGAATATTCAGCAGTGTATTGTATTTCTACATAGTAGGCAAGTTTTCAGGTTATAAGATGAATATTCAGCAGTGTATTGCATTTCTACATAGTAGCAATAAACAATTGAAACTGAAATTATAAAAGAATAATATCAGAAAGCAGAAAATCTTTTCTATAAAGATATAGAAGAGCAAAATTTTTAGGCTTGTGGCCTATATACAGTCTCTGTCACAGCTACTCAACTCTGCTGTTTGAGGGCAAAAGAGGCTATGAATCATATTAATAAATGGGCACGTGGCTGTGTTCTAATAAAACTTTATTTACAAAAAGAAGCAGTGGGCCATATTTGGCCTGTTGGCCATAGTTTTCCAACCCATGCCACGTACAATAGCAAACAAATATAACATTTTTTAGGGATACTTTGACAAAAGATGTCTAAGACCTATATGTTTAAAGACACAAAATATTGTTAAGGGAAACTGAAGAAGACATAAACAAATGGAATGATATACTGTATTCGTGGACTGGAACACTCAATATTATCAAGATGTTTGTTTTCCCCAAATTGATTAATAGATTCAGCGCAGTCCCAGTCAAAAGTTACAGGAGGCATTTCTGGTAGATGGTGACAAGCTGATTCTAAAATTCATATGGAATTGCAAAGGATCTAGACTAGTGAAAAACTTTAAAGAAAAAACAAAGTTGAAGGACCTATATTACTTGATTTCAAGAATGTGTGCTATTGGCAAAAAATAGATAAATAGGTAAAACAAACAAAAACTAATATAGAATGTAAAGTCCAGAAATAGACTGTTATAGGCTGAAAATCTGTGTCCCACACAAATTTATATGTTGACACCATTACCCCCAACATACTGGTATTTGGAGGTGAGTGTTTGGGAAGTAATTGAGCTATTAGGCCATGAGGGTGGGGGTCCTCATGGTGGGATTAATGCCCTCATAGGAAGAGGAAGACAGAGAGCTCTTTCTCCACGTTCATGCACCGAGCAAAGGTCATGCAAGTTCACAGACAGAAAGTGGCTAAGATAAGCCAGGACATGGGGCCTCACAAGTCACTGACTCTGCTGGCACCTTGATCATATAATTCCCAGCCTCTGGAAATTCAGGAAATAAATATCTGTTGTTTAAGCCACCCAGTCTATGTTATTTTGTTATAGCAGCACAAACTGACTGAGACCCAGACCTACCCATACTGCCCACATATGGTCAACTGATATACAAAAAAGGTGTAACGGTAATTCAGTCTCACCGAATGGTGCTGGAAAACCTGGATATCCTGATGCAAAAAATAAGCCTCAATCTATACCTTGTACCTTATAGAAAACTTAATGTGAAATGGATCATAGACTTAAATGTAAAGCCAAAAATGCTAAAACTACTAGAAGAAAACATCATGGAAAATATTTGTGGCCTTGATTTAGATTAGACAAAGATTTCTTAGATACAACACCAAAAGCACAGCACATAAAAGAGTAAATTGATGAATTGTACTTCATTAAAATTAACAACTTCTGTTCTTCAAAAGACACTATTAAGAGATTGAAAAGATTAAGAGATTAAGAGAACATATTTGTAAATCACAGATTAGTAAGGGTCTTGTATTCACAATATATAAAGAACGCTTGAAATTCAAAAATAAAATAACTTAAAATTGGGTAAAATATTTGAATAGACACTTCACCAAAGAAAATATTCAGATGGAAAATAAGCATATTAAAAGATGCTCCCCATTATTAATCATTAAAGAAATGCAAATTAAAATTACAATGAGATACTTCTACATACCAACTAGATGGCTAAAATTAAAAAGACAGACCATACCAAGTGTTGGCAAGGATGTAAAGTGACTGGTACTCTCATATACTGCTGATAGGAACGTGAAACGACACAGCAACTCTGGAAAAACAGTTGAAAAAGTTTAAAATACAACTACCATGTTATTTACTCATTCTACTTCTAGGTACACCCAAGAAAAATACAGGTATGTGTCCACACAAAGACTTATACAGGAATATTCATAGTAGCCTTCTTTGTAATAGTCAGAAACTAGAAACAGCCTAAAAGTCTACTGGCAGGAGAAAGTATTAAAGTGTGGTACATCCGTACAATGGAATACTGCTTAGCACCAAAACATAATGAACCATTGATACATACAACAACTGGAATGAATCTCAAAAGCATTGCTGGTGTGGTTTGAATATTTGTCCCCTCCAAACTCATGTTGAAACTTAATCTCCAATGTGGCAGTATTGAGAGGTGGGGCATTAAGGAGAGATTGGGTCATGAGGACTCTGCCCACATGAATGGATTAATCCATTCATGAATTAATGGCTTCATGGGTGATCCTTGGAGTGGGACTGGTGGCTTTATAAGAGGAGGAAGAGAGACCTGAGTATGCCAGCTCAACCCCTCACAATGAGATGGCCTGAGCCACCTCAGGACTCTGCAGAGAGTGTCCACCAGCAGGAAGGGTCTCACCAGGTGCAGCCCCGGGTCTTTGGACTTCTCAGCCTCCATAACTGTAATAAATAAATTCCTTTTCTTTATAAATTTTCTGGTTTCAGGCATTCTGTTATAAGCATCAGAAAACAGACTAAGACAACTATGCTAAATGAAATAAACCAGATTAAAAGAGTGTATATGTATGATTCCACTGATGCAGAATTCTAGAAAATGCATACTGATGTATAGTGGCAAAAAAACAGATCCGTGTTTGGCTGAGTGGGGGTGGGAAGGACAGGAAGGAAAGAGAACAAATAGGCCAAGGAAATCAGGGGTCATGGACTTGTCCACTGTCTAGGTGGTGGTGATAATTTCACAGGTGTAGGAATATGTCCACATGTATCAAATTGTACACTTGAAATACGTGCAGTTTCTTATTCCTGTTATACCTCAATAAAGATACAAAGACAAAATTGGAACAACGCTAAGCTCAGTAAATGGCACTGATCACTGCTATTTTCCCACTGTGATCACTGAAGCCCAGAGAGGATGTGACTACACTCTACGTCCATCCCATTCATTCACCCATTCAACCTTTCATGCCCGTTCCCCCTCCCTACAACTATTTCTTGTGCATATATTCTGTCCTGTCCTTGGCCCCTCTGGAAGTCACAGTGTCACAAGTTAATGATCCTAAATGAGAGTGACCCTCAGCATTTCTGGGCCTTGGTGGCCTTGCATGGGACACACATAGATTGGGTTAGTGGGAGAGAATCCTGGGGGCCTGTTGGCTGTCACATGCAGTCCCCACCTTTCCCCTGCTCTGCTCGGGATCTCCAGGGCTGACTCCCACAGGCTGCAACTGCCAGATTCCAGGTCAGCTGGATTCCAGCTGGGTTCAATTAATGGAAGTTTCCAGAAAGGAGCTCAAGGGAAGATTCAGGGAGGAGAGGTGGTGCAGGGTATGCCCCCTTCCCTCTGCCTTGCTGCACTACTAGAAGCAGCCACACCTCCCGCATGGCTCAGCTGCCATCCGTGGCACAGCCCCTGGTGGCCCCGGCTCTCCTCTAACTGCCTCCCTTTGCCTCTGCAGCCTGGGGTGCTGGTGTCTCCAGCCGCTGCAATCTGTAGGTTACCGCACACATTCGCTCCCTTGTCAAGTCTGAAAGCAGCTTCTACTTTCCTGGCTAAACCCTGATTGATACAAATCATTTCTAGGGTTTCTTCCAGATTTAAAAAAAAAAAAAAAAAATCCAAGAATTTGACAGTGGAATTTCAAGCATGGTGGCAGGCAGGGTTTAGAGGGTTTAGAGGGTCTCCTGGAGGCCTCTGCAGGCTCATCACAGAAACAGCTGCATTCCTCGCGGCAGGGCCCATGTGAATCCAGCCCCCTGCCCAAAGTCCAGGGAAGCATTTGGCAGTAAGCTTAGATATGTTTCCATCCAGAGTCCAACACAGATGAAAGTGGTGTGGCCACACCTGCTTTGTCATCTCAACTAAAGTGGTCCCAAGCTGCTCTGGAAGGACATATTGGGTCCCCCAGACACTGCTGTCCAGCATCAGCTGGGAATTTCAAGTGGAACAGATGTTGTGTCTTTGTGCACGTGTATGTCTGCACACGTGTGTGCATTCTCAAGTATAGGAATCCCATTGTTCCTATTTAATTCTTCTGACTCTGAGATGCCCAAATCAGAATGCACATGGAATGTTTTGCTATTACTAAATCCGCTTATGAGTGATGCTGCCTTAAAATTGAGGAAATACAGGCCCCCTCCCTGAGAACACCACTCTGGTTAATGTTCTCCCAGGAGGATGCCTTTTGGTTTTTAATACCCAAATTTTATAAACTATATATTGTAGTACTTCATTTTTTGGCCAGTGTTTACATAAGAAAAAAAAATATGTTTATGTCCAAACAACTTAACATAACATTTTTCCTAAATAAAATGATGAGTAAGAAAAGTCTCCAATTACATTCCAAATAAAATCCATAGACTGTCAGAATCACACATACATAGGTCAACAAAAGGAGTGTGTATTTCAGATGAGGTTGGCACTGAAAGAGGCCTTGCAGATTCTTCCCATTGTGAGCCGTTTTGTGCTTGTCCATAGCACAGTTCAAAGTGTGCTCTTGCTTTTGCCTGATGTTGAACAATACGTCCCCTCAAGAGTTGAAAATTGTGGCAAGAGAAGTGATTATGGTGGAAGGAAAGAGCCTACCAAACAAGATGTGTATCAGCCAGCTATTGCTGTGTAACAAATTGTCCCCAAGTCTCAGTGACTTACAATAACAATCATGTATCTGCTGGGTGGAGGTTGGCTGAGTGAGGCTCAGAACAGCTGGGTGTTCTGGGAGAGAGAGAGCATTTACTGAGATGGGGAAGACAATGAGAACAGCAGGTTTGGGGGGATGGGGAGCCTCAGTGACTGGACTGAGGACACCTTAAGTCTGAGAGAGCTAGTAAGCATCCAGATAGAGGTGTCAAGCAGGAAGTTGGAGAATTGAGCCTGGGCCTCAGGGGAGAGAGCAGGTCTGGAGATGGGAGCTCCTGCCGATACTCAAAGCCACCAGGTGGGATGAAGTGGACAGAAAGAGAAGACACCTGAGCACATCCAAGACCAGGAGAACGTGGTGTAGTGTGGGTGTGTGAGTTCACCAAGCATCACCCCACTCCTAAGAGACCGAGCAGCAGGAATCAGTGCTGCCTTGACTGGTCGACTGGTCTCAAAATGGCGGCCCAAGAGCTGTAAAATAGCCCCCACAGGTGTTTTGTCAAACTGCACAGTGTTTTTCAAAGAGTCTGAATTAGTGACTGACATTTAAAAATTGAACAATTTCACCAAAAAAGTCCAGATTTTCAGCTTCCCTTGACACATTAGAAACTCTGGGTATATTGGGGCCATATTCCTGCCTGGCAACACTGAACCATTGCTGAGAACGGTTGTCCTGGAGACAGGCCTGGGCTCCGCAGTGCCCCCCAGTCCCCGCCTCTCCCTATTGCCTGACACCCACCCCACTGTGTTCATGTGTGTTTCCTGCCTACACCCTGTGGGCCCTTGAGTCTGTGAGTCCCGAGTTTGGCCTGTGGACATTCTCCACATATCCATGCCTTGTGGCTCCAGGATTTCTGACCTCAGAGAAGACCTGGGGCTTCTTGAACCTGCCCCATCCATAGCCTCGGAGGCTGGGGGGGAGTCAGAGCCTCCCAGATCCCCACGACCTGTCTTTGCTCCTGTGGCGCATGTGTTGCCACTGAGGACCGAGGGTACGGGGCTGTGGGAAGCGGGCAGCTTGCCTCCCTGGCTACAGGCGGGCTACATCGGGGCCAAGCTCAGGGTTCATGTTATGGACTAAACTCAGCCAGAGGCCTTTAAGAAAGGGAGCAGCCCATGAGCAGGCAGGAGAAGGGCACTTCCCCAGCGTCCAGGCCCGAGCAGGCCCTGCCGGCCTCCCCCAGCCGCTGGACTGCCCTGGTTCATCGCAGTCTTCAACGACCACAGCAGGGAAACAGCAGAGGAAACAGTTTTTCCCAAGCTCTGTCCTCAAGGCCCAGAGGAATTTTAAACGGCTCCAGGTTGGTGTACTTGGCATAATTTGCAGCACTAAATACAAAACAGATATGAGCAGCCGCAGCCACAAAGCCTGCCCTGGGCCCCGGGTCTGGAGTGTCGGCAGGAGCAGAAGCCGCCCAGCTTGTGTTGGAGACATGAGGAGCACCCTGTAGGACACTGGACAGGGGAGGGGACACAGCCTATTGGGGAACAGACCCGAGGTGACCACGTCACAGCACTGCTGACACAGGCAAGTCACTTTGCTTTCCTGGACCTCACTTTTCGTATCTCTGAAATGGGAGAGGAATTGCAGTTGATGATACCCCTGAATGACAATGACTAAAGGAAGTTTTTTTGAGAGAATGCCCACCTTGGCCCTCAATACAGCCCTGTGAGACAGTGGGGAGTAGTGTTTGGGGGGACTCGGCAACAGATGGCATGACACTGAGTGCTGCCTTGGCCACTTGTGGGCTGTGTGTCTTGGGACAAGTAACTTGACTTCTCTGTGCCTCAGTTTTCTCCTCTGTAGAATGGAAGTGGTCATAGCCCCTACCTTACAGGTTGGCAGTGTAGACTGATAAAAATGCTAAGAACATGGGTGCGGCTGTGTCCCAGGCTGCCCCCCAGGTGCTCTGCGCAGTGTGTAGAGTGAAGACCTGCGGGTGCTCAGCACACACTGGTGTGCCGCGTGTGCCCAGTACATGTGGCCACTGTCCTGGGCTGAGTGGTGCCCCCAGAATTCCTGTCCACCCTGGAGCCTCAGAATGTGACCTTATTTAGAAATAGGGTCTTCGCAGATGTAATTAGTCAAGATGAGGTCATGCAGGATTGGGGTGGGCCCTAAATCCAATGACTGGTGTTTGCAAAAGGCGGCCATGTAGAGATACAGCTGGAGGAAGGCCGTGGAAAGGCAGGGGCAGGGACTGCAGCGACGCTGCCACAAGCCAAGGAGTGCCAGGAATCACCAAAAGCTAGAAGTGGCAGGGAAGATTCTCCCGTAGATCCTTCAGAGACAGCATTTCTCTGCTGAAACCTTAATTCAAACTTTTGGCCTCCAGAACTGTGAGAGAATAAATTTCAATTGTTTTAAGCCACCCAGTTTGTGGTGTTTTGTTATAGCAGCCCTAGGAAACTAATACAGCCATGTTTATCACTTTACGGCTAAAATGAGGGGGTAGGGGTGTGGTGACGTGAACGTAAACGCAGAACTCACAGTTTGCCAGGTATTGGAAGCTTAAAAAAAAAAGTAGAAGGGAAAGAGGAAGGGAATTGCTACTCTCTGAGTGTCTATGAAGCATCAGGCATTTCACTAGATGCGATTTATCCCTGTTACCTGCAAGGAAGTCAGGGCTCAGAAAGGTTGAGCAACTCACCCCTGGTCACACAGCCAAGGGAAGGGAGGCTGGATTTCAAACCCTGCCCTGGTAACTGCAGTAGCCCTGCACTCCCTTCCGCCCTGCTGTACAGGGACCAGGCCAGGCTGTGAATTCCCAGTGCCAGCCCAGCGCCTGGCACCGAGTGGGCCACCTGCAAATATTGGCTGATGAATAGATGAATGGATGAGTGCTCTGACTTCCTCATAGCACTGACCTTTTAGGGCTCTAATTTACCCCACTGCTCCATTCTGAATTTCAGTCCTAGACTTCAATCTCATGATTATGCCCCTGGGAGACAGCAAAGGGATTTTCTTCCCGAATCCCTTATCCCAAGTTGTGGCAGCTGCTTGGATCTCCCATCACAGGGCTGTCTGCAGCCTCTGGCTGGCTGCTGCACCTGGAGGCGGTCTCAGCGTCTGTGTCACGACTGCGACGCCCCCGGGCGCCTCCTGCACAGTGACCGCTCAGGGTGGGGCCATGAGAGCTGGCCATTCTTGCCCAGTGAGGCACCCCTGTTGTTTTCAAAGTTTTTCCGGTTTAGAACTGGAATCTTTTAAAAAATTATAAATAGATTCTTATACAGAGTTCTGGTAAATAAAAACTATATGAATAGCATTTTATTATTAATAGTCCATAATAACATTTACTTATAAAGCCATACAATGAGGACAATGGACTGGGTTTGAACACAAATGTTTAAAATAAGAAGTTATGTCTGAGAAGTGTTCTCTTTTCCCCCAAAGCTAATTTGTTTCTGGTTTATGAAGTTTGTTTGGATTCATGGTATTGAAAATATAGTAATTCTCATTCACAAAGATAAATAGTTGCAAATGGTAATAGTTCCTAAGTGCTTGTCTGGCTGTCTCAGGTAATCCATTGGTTAAATAGAGAGGAAAGGAGAGATTTGTTTTGTCTTTTTCTTGGGTCTGAATGAAACCTAGTTAGCCTAGCATTCCAAGTTATAACAGATTTGTGGTGGCCTCCAGTGTGTTAAAATATGGTTCTCCATCCATTTGAGTATGTGTTGTTTTTCATTTCATTTTTTATAAGCATTTAGAATTGTATTAAAAATTTGAAATACGAAACAAACATCTGAAAAATTCCTAAAAAGCAATTTAAAATCACTGGCTGAGATTTTACTAGGGTCCTGCCCCGCTCAGAAATGCTGTGATAAAGGGACTCAGTTATTTACCACCACAATAATGCCATGTAACAAGCCATGCCAACCCTCAGTGGCTTAAAACAGAGGAGCACTTCCTCCCCTCCTGAGTGGGCTGGTGATTTCAGCTGGGCTTAGCTGGGTGGTTCTTCCAGTCTATAGCCGGGGCTGCTCCGCCTGCCCAGCCTCCAGCAGGCTGGCCCAGATGCGCTCTCTCAGCCGAGGCTGAAGGACAGGAGCAGAGGAGAAACACATCTAAACTTTTTCTAGCGCGTGCTTGTGTCACATTCACTCTCATCCCTTTAGCCAAAGCAAGGCTTGTGGACAGACTCAGACCTAGGAGTACAGAGACAGAATCAGTTTCTTCAGTGAAAAGAGCTTCAAAGGGTGTGGGAAGAGGTGCAAAATCAACGCTCTGCCTTGCTCCCCTGCCCTAGTCTTGCCTCAGCTCATTAACAGAAGGTAGTTCAAGCAGCCCTTCCAGGGGCTTAGGGAATAGTGGGTATATTAGTTTGCTGGAGCTTTAAAAACAAAATATTACAGACTGGGTGGCTTAAATAATAGAAATTTATTTTCTCATAATTCTGGAGGCTAGAAGTCCAAGATCAAGGTGTCAGCAGGGTGGGTTTCTTCTGAGGCCTCTCTTCTTGGCTTGTAGACGGCTACCTCCTCCCTGTCCTCACACTGTCTTCCCTCTGTGTCTGTCTGTGTTCTAATCATGGGTGTTTATAAGAACAACAGACATACTGGATTAGGACCCACCTTAATAACCCCATTTTAACTTAACTACCTCTTTCAGGGCTCTGTCTTCAAATATGGTCATATTCTGAGGTACTGGGGGTTTAGGACTTCAACGTATAAATTTTGGAGTGGACATAATCCAGCCCATGACAGTGGGGAGAGACTTTTTCTCTTCTCTCCACCCCTTACAGTAAGGTTAGCCTCATGGCTGGGCTTTTACACCATGCAAGTTGCAGGCTCCACCGCCTCTCTCTGAGCTCGTTGCTCTCAGAATGGCTGTCCTCGGCCAGAGTGAATTCATCATGCACTTCCTGTCTCCCGAAAGGAAGCCTCTCTTGGGGCCTTCCCACCCAGGAGGAGAGGGAGGTCTCTGCAGCTTCCTAGCCTGTGACATGTGGATAAGACCAAGGTGCCAGGGAGGAAGCGGAGCCCATAGCTCCTTCAGGCTTCAGATGAAAGCTCTTGTCCTCCAACCCAGGTTACTAGGGGGTCTTGCACTTTGGTTCACAAGGTTCATAGCTCAAGGAGTTGGCTCAGTTCTTTTTGTGTCTCCTACCTGGTAGGCAGGAAGGGCGGCTGATGGCACACTCTAGTCTCTAACAGTCCCATGACCGTCACTGGGAAGGAGGCCTCTGGGCACGTCCCGGACAGGTGTCCCAGGTACTCCTAATTTGGCCAGAGAGGCAAACGCCCACTTTCCTGAGCCGCAGATGCCCTCTCCTCTGATGGTGGCTGTGTGGTCAGGACGCCGGCTGAGCACCGCCCCCTGCTCCCGCCAGCCCCTGATGCTGCCTGGGCTGGGGTGGGCAATGTTGGCAGAAGCTGTGGGGAACACTGGCATGGAGCCATTTTTTGTAAAAGATGTGATCTTCTCTTTCTAAGGCATGACATAAGGGAAGGGCAGGAGGAAAATGGTAATGGCTGAAATTCTTCCAGGGCTCTTAGCGTCATTTTAAGGCTAAGGCGAAAACTGGAGACACCCTCGGGATGACTACCAGGGCTCTGGTAGTAGCCGTGGCCCTGCAACGTGGCTACTTGCTGGCCCCATCCCCCATGTGCCTGGCTGAATGTTGAGTGCTCCAAAACCTGACATATCTCTTTAGCAAGTTTGTTGGAGCAATGTTTAGGAGCGGGGTGGGGATGGGAGTGGGAAGCAGGATGTTGGGACAGGAGGGTTTAATTGAGTTATTTATGTTCTATTATTTTTAGATGTCTGCCTCACATAAAAAAGGATTTGAGACACTGTTTTAAGATATACTTAATGCAATAAGAAAGGAAACAAAATTGAGGGCATTTGGGTGCAATAGGAAAATAGAGGTAGGAAAATAAGATGGCACCAAAGCTAAGATCAGTCTTCTTAGGGGACTGATCTTAGCTTGGTACACACCGAGGGAAGTGTACCATAGGTAGTATGTACTTGCCACAGCCAAACTGCAAGGGATAACTCCGTGCTTCCTTGTGGCCAAAGCAATGGAGGTGGGGCCTTTGGTGGGTGATCAGGTCATGAGGGTGGGGCCCCCAGGATGGGATTAGTGCCCTTATAAAAGAGACCCCAGAGGGCTCATTCACTCCTCCCGCCACAGGAGGACACAGCGCAAAGGCACTGTCTGTGGACCAGAAAGCAGGGCTTCACCAGGCACTGAACCTGCTGGGTCCTTGAGCTTGGACTTCCCAGCCTCCAGAACTGTGAGAAAGAAATTTCTGCTGTTGCTAAGCCATGCAGGCTGTGGTGTTTTGTGATAGCAGCCCATGCAAAGACAGCCACTTTCTTAGCTGAACACTGTTGCGGGACGGTCTCTCTCCCAACAGACTCTAAGACCAAGGTTTGGGTCCAAGAAGTGCCTTCGGGATCAGTCCCTGTGAGGGAGGGACACAAGCACAACTGGGCAGAGCACCAAGGCAGCCCCAGAAAGGGCTTCTGCCAAGCCCAAAGGGCCAAGCCCTGCTGCTGAGATGCGCTCTGGGACAAGGGGTGCTCTGTGTTTTCTTACATTCTGTATTTGTGCCTTTGTTGTCCATTAGGCACAAGCCAAACTAACGCCAGGGTTGTTCTCCACTCCCCTGAGATCCAGCTCATTCTGAGCCACCTCCCTGGCTAACTTGCACACCAGCCAAGACTTCCCTGCCCAAAGTCAAGAACAGACTCTGCCCCAAGGTCTGCTGGAATTACCCAAACTGGACAATGCCTGGCCTTTCCCGCGAAAAGTCCAGCAAAGGCTCTGGCCTGGACCTCTCCCTCACTCCTCCTGCTCTGCCTCCCGACCGAGCCTGGTGCCTGCCCCTGCGGCCCTGCGCGGCACAGCGTGCCCTCCTCTCAGGACAAGTAAGGAGTGAAAGTCTGTCAATGGCATTGGCCTCCCTGTGCTGGCACTTGGTCACCTCCGTGAAGTAAAGTCCCACCGGTATGACTGAGTCAGGAGGCCAAGCCTTCATGCTCCTCCAGGTAGCTATTAGATGTGGGTCCTCCCTGAGAAGAGGATGTGGCCTGTGCAAGGGGCTGTCATCGGCCCAGGGCAATTTCCCAAAGAAGACCCCCTGAGAGGTGTCGGCTACTGACATCCAGCAACTGAGGGGTGACGGCTTCGGGCGTGAAGGGGCGAATCCGGGCGGTGCTGTGTCTGTTACCGGTGCTTGCATTTCCAACCTTTCTTCTTTTCCAATATGTGCACTTAAGTCTAAAAATCTCACTCAAAGTATACCTTTAACTGCATCTCACATTTTTTGATATTCATTTGCATTATTTGTATTTTCTAAATTTTTTTATTTAAAATTTTTTGTGACATTTCAAAGTATAATGGCTCAGTTTCCTAAATTTGTGAACTTTCTAGTTATCTTTTTTCAGAGCTTTTTGCAGCCATTACCATAAATTACTCTGCTGGAGACTCTATAATAGGTTTTTGTTCCAGATTAAATTAACCAGAATATTTCTTCCTGTGAGTTCTGGATAATCATTACTTTGTTGCTCCACAGAGGAGCAGGACTTGTGGAGTCCGAAGGTCACTGATGCTAAACGCTAATGTTCCTCTCTTCCCTCTGCAGAGCAGCCCTGGAAAAATCCTTCAGTAGTTCAAGGCCCCAGATGCCCTCTCAGTAAAATAGGGAAGGAAGCCTTGTGCCCCAGAGCAAGGATGTCAATACATAATGTCTCAAGTGCCATTTCCACTTCAAGTCTGTGACTTCCTAGCACTGAGGGCTATTGCAGACTGAACACTTTCCATGTGCCAGGCATCACCAACCGCCGTGTGTGCATAAAAGCAATCCTCGCAATAACACTGTGGGGAAAATATTCTCATTAGCCCCCAACTTACAGACCGGGAATTGGCAGCACAGAGAGGGTGAGTAGCTTGCCCCAGGCTTGCAGACAAGAACTAGCAAAGCTGAGATTTGAACCTAAGAAATCTATCCTTAGAATCCACAAGCTTTGGCTACTACATCTGATTCCCCCCAGGCAAGCCAAAGATGTTGCAATTTCTATACAGAATTTTTATTTCTGGGGAAATTTGTATAGTAGCTCAAAAATATTATTTCCTTTTTCATCCTGTTTCCCATGAAGTTTGCTCCAAAGCAGTATTCCCTTCAGGCTCATTTAATTTGGCATCAAGGATTTTATTGGTCAAACATCCGTTTTATCAACAATTCATCTTATGAAAATTCAGTGTAATTACACTGGTTACATTTTCTCACAAAATCATTTTCACGGCAAAAGAACAAAAAAAATGCAGCTTTGCAGAACCACTGTGTTTGAAATCAGAAGGAGATAAAAGTCCCAGAGACAGTCTCTCTTGTGAAGCATTCTCCACCTTTCCCCCTGGAGAAGGGGCCACGGGAAGGCTCCCAGCAGGGTCCCCATCCCAGCTCAGCTCAGAGTCTTGAGGGAATATCAAGGGAGGTTCAATGACACTTCAGTCCTCCGATTCCATGGAAACTGTGAAGTCAGAAGCAAGTGGCTCACTTTGCAGAATGCCAGAGCAGGTCAAGAAAGCTCAGTTTAACCCTCATCAAGACCTCGAGGCTCAGAGCAGCCTCGTCTTGTCCGACACCACCAATCAGCATCAGCTCCAAACTGGGTTGTCCAGGTTTTGCACAAGTAGTTTCCTCACTCCCTCGGTCCAAAGGAGAAGAAATCAAAAAATAAAATAAAGCAGGGTTTGAACTTTATTTTATCTTCAACAAAGTGGTGGGACTAAATCTTAACAAGTTGCAGTTACCCCAAACCCATAAAATAAAAGAGGAAGGCGTTGGGGGAGCACACGTGGGGAGAGGACCGTGAACAAAGCAGTGCAGTGGTCTCCCCAAAGACACGACAGAGCGCCAGGAAAACTTCTAGAAGGCCCGAATTTCCAGAAAGGACAACTCACAATATTTAATGTAACCTTCAAATCTGCATTGGCAGATGCATAAATGTTTCAAAAAGGCAGTGTGGCCATTCATTAGGAAGTTCTAGACGGCCTGTAATCCTAGCTCAAAGGAAATTAATGTTCTCTTAAACAATTCCAGATTTCTTAGTCCAAGCCAGAGGTCTGCAGTGCTTGGAGAGATATTATTGGCTTATTAAAAATTATATGGAAAGAAGGCAGGAGGCCAAGTCTGATTGTCCTGGAAGATTGTGAGCAGTTCCCATCAGCCCTGGCACCAGAGCAGGGAAGGCTTTTCACACACTTCACGAGAGAAGCACCGAGTGTGCACAGGTCACTGTGCGAGGAGAGGACACGGGCTTGGCAGAAGCATGTGGAGCTCCCAGGCAACGGATCTGGCAGTGCCGCTTACCAGCAGGTGGCCTTGAGGAAGCCTCGTCACCCAGGCAAATCACCGGAGTCAATCAGTGGACACCGTGGTAGACAGAGTACTGAGACCCGGTCTAGACCCCTTTGCTCCTTACCACCTATTATCCTTGGCCACGTACCCCATCGCAGCCAGCATTTCTTTACCTGGAAGGTGGGTATGATGACGTGAGCATCACAGAGCTGTCAGAAGTCAATAATTTCTGTGACTTAGGCATATAAAGCCTTGATCATTATTGATTACTATTACTATTAGCAGATTAGTAGTGTTATTGCCTAATCATCAACTTTGAACACACAAGAATATCCACATTCCAAGGCAAGAGGTGGGGCACGTAGCTTGAGAGAGGTCAGAGTTTGAAAATGTTGGAAATGGCAGAGTTTGGGTCTGATGAAGTGGGAAACATGGAGCCATTGGAGGCTTTTCACCAGCGGAATAACACGGTGAATGGAGTACTTAAGAAAGGTAGGTGACACAGGTCATGCCACCAGGGCTAGAGGACGAGAAAGACCAAAGCTGGTAGGTCAGTTCAGAGATGATTATGACAACGCAGGCAGAGAAGGGAGGGCATAGGAGGAAATCGCCGGACATAGAAGGAACCCACTAAGATAAAATACAGAGATACAAACAAATAAGGGGGGAAAGCAACTTGGGGAAAACAGACTATGTAAGAAAGAGGAAAGATATTACATCCATGAAATAAGAAATGTCGCTATAGAAAAGGAATAATCAGAGAACACCCAAAAAAAAGTTGTCTTTGAATTTAAAAATATAATCACAGAAATGATGAAATTAAAGATTTGGGAGATAAATTTGAGAAAATATACCAGAAACTAGAGGAAAATAGCAAACATAAGAAAATTAGATCTCTAAGAAGTTCAATATATGAATAATAAAAATTACCAGTGAGGAAACAAACCAAATGGGAGAGGAAATCTTCAAAGAAATAAACTTCAGGAATAGTTTCCAGAACAGAAGGCATGAATTTTCAGACCAAAAGGTTCCATTTAGTGTCCAGAACAAGGACACAAGGAGACTCACTCTAAGGTGCATCATCATAAAATTCTGGGACACTGGAGACAAAGAGAAGATTCTACAACTGTCCAGAGGAAAAGAATAGATCACAGGCCAAGAACCAGGATCAGGCATCTCCACCCTGTGGAGCACTGGGGCGTTGCTTTGTAGCTCGGAAAGAAAGTAACTTTGAACCTAGAATTCTACACGCAGGCAATTTAATATCAAGTGTGAGCCTAGAATATCTTCAGACATGCAAGGTCTTAAATATTGTATCTGCCATCCACTTTTTCTCAGAAAGCTACAACAGGATGTGCATTAAAAAAAAATACAGATAAAATAAAGGAAGAAACTGAGTAAGAGAAAGATGTGGCACATAAGGAAACAGGCTCCCTGGCAGGGAGAGGTGGTGGCCTCCCCAGGGCGGTGGCGAGGGGAGGGGCCCGAATGTAACTGCATAACCGAGGCTGGAGCAAGTCAGAAACCTCCAGGAGATGCTTTCTCTACAATGAAAATGTGTAGAATGTCTGATGCGTCTGAGCAGCATTTGCAGTCGTAACAACGTAAAGACAAATATTAAACAAAACCAAAATCAGATGGAAGTGCGCTGGGAGGCTGGAGAGACGCAGTTTGATGGTGGGAGGGGATGAGGGTAAAAGAAAACTAAACCTTGATCTTTCATAGTGGGAATTCAAACAGAAAAATTAAGAAGTAGCAAACATAAGCGTGTTATTTAATAATATGAAGGTCGGCAGGGCACGGTGGCTCATGCCTGTAATCCTAGCACTCTGGGAGGCCGAGGTGGGAGGATCGCTCAAGGTCAGGAGTTCAAGACCAGCCTGAGCAAGAGCGAGACCCCGTGTCTACTAAAAAAAATGGAATGAAATTAGCTGGACAACTAAAAATATATATGTAAAAAATTAGCCGGGCATGGTGGCGCATGCCTATAGTCACAGCTACTCTGGAGGCTGAGGCAGAAGGATCGCTTGAGCCCAGGAGTTTGAGGTTGCTGTGAGCTAGGCTGACACCATGACACTCACTCTAGCCGGGGCAACAGAGTGAGACTCTGTCTCAAAAAAAAAAAAATAATAATAATATGAAGGTCATTGCCAAAAGGACCAGTCCAAAGGGTCAAACACTGTGAGCTGTGGGGCCAGGGCGGAAAGGAAGGAGAGCAGCCGGTTCCCGTAGCAACCACTGGAAAGTATCTGGCCTTTAAGTTGGGTACATGTAAAATTTTGATAAAAGTAACACTTAAAGAAGGAAAAAAATAAGGCTACATGTCACAAACTTGGAACGAACAAAAGAAATCTCATTCTCAGCTCAGATAAAAGCCCAGGAATAGAGACACAGCTTTGGCCTCACAGCAAAAGGCCTCTGGCTCGGCCCTGGACGTGGGCCCCCCTGCGGCGCTGAGCCCTCCGACATCGGGGCAAGTCCCGCGGATCCTCCGCGCCTCTGCTCCGTCCTCGGAGCAACGCGGGGTCAGTGCCTGCGTGCTGTACCCAAGGTGCTCAGATGACAAGGTCAGGATCCCCAGAGTCACATCAAGACGGAAGGGACAGACAACTCGGAAGTCCCCTTCCCCCTGGAGAGCGCAGCAGTGGCCGGCTGCCTGCGCCCGGGAGGGCCCTGCTGCGGCGGTGCCGCCTGGAGTTTCCGAGCCCTTTCCCTGCGGTCAGGAGAGCAGCCAGGGTGTCTCCAGAGCCCTTTCCACAGCGTGTCCAGGCCAGGTGGAATGCTGGGTACTCGGGTGGTCACTAGCCGTGTGCCCTGTTACTTCTCTACTTGACATTCACCCCCCCACCATGCCGTAGCTGCCCGTGCTAGAGGCACGTGGCTGTCAGGTCGCAGGCATCCACAGCGGTCTGCAGAGCAGACACCTGGGGGGCCGAAGCCCCTCACTGAGCACAGTGTCCCTGACCCTGCAGTGCGGCGCACAGGAGTCTGGGCTGGGAAACAGAGACGCTCTCACTTTGAGGTAGTAAATACAGGCTGAAAAACTCTTTGTGACAACTCAGAACAGCACACCAACACCACACTTTGGATTATTTATGGAGAATCACAACATCTTAAGAGCGGCAGAGAACGTAAGTGCCGTGATCTCTGGCCGGTCCTCTGAGTATTCATGCCAGACAGTCACACTGCCACTGTGGGAAGGAGGCCGTTGTGTGACAAGTGTGCAGCCGGGAATCCGTTTTTAAACTGGGGCCCAGGAAGCGCTCAGCTTGTCATAAAGTGTGAACCCCGGTATTCCCTGGAAGGAAACAAACCTTTGCCCAGTGAAGACCGCCTCGTGTCTCCGTGAGTCTCCTGGGAGCAGCTGTGGCCTCTGCATGTGCGCAAGTGGCCACCATCCCAGAATCCTTCCCTCAGCCGTGCCTTTCTCTTTTAAAATATCTTAGTACAATCCAATAAAATAAGTGAAAACTAAAAAAGCCTGAGTTTGACATTCAGGGGATGTAATGCAAGTGTAGCCGGTTGGACAACTTTCCTGTGAATCAGAAGAATAACAGTTTTTCTCTTTGTTTTCTTTGTGAAACGTAAAATGAACACTCAGTGCACGGAGGCCCAGAGCGTGGGTGGACTGCGAGGCCGTCTTGCCCTGGGCTCCCTGCGTCTCCCGAGAAAAGGCTCAAGACCAGATCTGCCCCCACCTGGCCGTGGCAGGATCGCTTTCCAGCCTTCCTGAGAACTCACGCTCCCAGGCTCCACTAGCCTGAATCTCAGCCTCCAAACACCACACCCCGCAGCTGGGTTTCCATCGCCACCCAGCAGCCAGCTCAGCTCCTGTCCACATCTGGCACTGGGCCCTGGGCTCCAGGAGGTTCTAGGCTAGGCTGTGGTGGTCCGTGGGGCTCAGTCCCGGCTGGTGCTCATTGAACAAAGCAGAGTTCAAGCAAGAAAATAAAAATGACAAAGAGGGCTGGGATTCGTGTGACTGGAAAGAGGAGCTCCGGCCTTCTCATGAGCTGAAGCCGGTCCTTCTGGCCGTGGGAGGCTGTGGAAGTCCCTCATTCAGACTGGGGATGGCCCTCTGCAGGGGTGGGGGCACACTGATGGGCAGCGAAGAGCCCTGGCACACCGCTAAGTGGCGGGATAAGCGAGGTGTTTTGTGTGCGGGAGGAGTTTCTGCCCGGCACCCTCACCTAATTGAAACAGCAGCGAGCAGCTTAGTGGTCTCCTTTCTGTTCAAGAGCTCCAGCCCACAGCAAAGCCATCCCAGACCACCTGCAGCTCCCTAAATGTCCCCATGCTGTCTGCCTCACAACTCTGGCCTTTGCACGGGCTTCTCCTCTGCTTGGAATGTTCTGGCGTCCCCCGCCCCTGTCCTGCCATCCCCTCCACCCATCACCACCACCACCCAGCCACCCAGCATGCCTAGTGACTCACCCTTCAAGAGGTCATCTCCACAAGGACTTAATGACTTCTCATCATTCTGCCCCTGTCCCTGGAGCCTGGCGCTGGGAAGTCAGAGCACGGATGTGTGGTCGGTGCTGCTGGGCGCAAGTGCCTGCTTTCCCCCCAGATGCTCAGTCCTCTGAGACTCGTGCCCCGGGGCCTTCGTTGGCCCTCTGGGCAGATTCCCTACCTCCTCATGGCGCTCTGTGCCCAGGAGGTGCCTCTGCTGTCTGGTCAGTCGAGTTTCCTTGTCCTCTGGCTTCCAGCTGGGTGCAGTGCACAGGAAGCATTGGCAAGAGCCGTGAGTGGAGGATGAGGAAGCCCTTTTCCTGCTGGGCCTCAGGTGGACAGAGCCTGGGCCCCTCCCTGGAAAGGTACAGCTCATGTTACATGGCCCTTCCCCAGAGCTGTGGCTACAGCTATCGCTGGTCCAGTCACTGCACCTGCCCTGGCCCTTTAGCCAAGGGAGACTGTCTCCGGCGTGGCTAGCCTCAGGCTGCTTCATCACATCTCGCTAATTCCCTTAACCCCGCTTTGAAAGCAGTCCCTACAGCTGCTCTGTCTGAGTGGGCCCTCTATCTCCTGGTAGGATCCTGACATAGGAATATGCAGCTTTGGAGAAGGAGGGCACCTTGGCACCTCTCCAGTGGGACCCCAACATCAATTCTCCCTCCAGTCTGAGAACTTTCAACACTGCTGTAAAAGGCAGTAGATCGGGAAGTCTGGGGGCAACTTCTGCTTGCAGGCTTATGACACAGCCATCTCCAAAAGCAGCAAAGGGCAAACACATACATCTGCTAAGATGTAGGCTAAGCTTCTAGAACCCAAGGTTCCCAAAACACATGTGGTTCAAACAAGATAGAAGCTTCTTGCTCTGTCTCATGACAGTCCAGAGGAAAGCAGGCAGCCCAGGGCGGGCAAGGGTGTCTGCTCCACAAGGTCACTCAGGGTCCCAGGTTCCTTCTATCTTGTCCCCCACACACATGATGGAAGTTGGTCACTCGCAGCTAGCCTGAGCTGGGTACACGACCACACTTCAGCCTGCAACCAGGGTGAAGAGAGAGGCACTGAAGGGCGAGCAAGCTCCACCAAGGGGAGTGTTGCAGAGCCTGCAGGTAACACCGCCACTCTCATTCCCGCAGTGAAAGCATGGTCACGTGGCCAAACCTCACTGCAGGGGAAGCTGGGAAATGTCACCTCTGGCTACTGAAATCAGGACAGGTGTTTCCCTTAGTAAAAGGAGGGAGAATGTACACTGGAGGACAGGAGCCATCTCTGCTCTACCATGTTTGGGACAGACAGAGAACAGAACACAAGTCTCAATAAATACTAATACTATTGCCACACACCCAGTAAAGTGTATTGCTTCAAGAACGACAGTGGTTTTACCGTGGTGAGTGGTGTATTAATCTCCTGAGGCTGCTATAACAAAGTGCCATAGACCAGGCATGTTAAAGAACAGACATTTATCCTCTCACAGCCTGGAGGCTGGGAGCTGGAAACCAAGGTGCTGCAGGGCTCTGTCTGAGGGCTTCGAGGAACAATCTGTCCCAGGCTCCTGATGGCCTCAGGCATTCCTTGGCTTGTAGGTGGCCATCTTCTCCCTGTGTCTTTATATTGTCTGCTCTCTGTATGTGTCTCTGTCTCTCCAAATGGCTTTTTTTTTTTTGAGGTGGGATCTCACTATATTGCCCAGGCTGGCCTCAAACTCCTGGACTCAAGTGATTCTCCCACCTCAGTCACTCAAGTAGCTGGTACTACAGGTGTATGCCACTGCTCACAGCGTGGCTTTTTTTGTTTAAAAATAAGGACACCAGTCATTGGATTAGGACCCACCCTACTCTAGTATGAGCTCATCTTAACTAATTACGTCTGCAACAAACCTATTTCCAAATAAGGTCACATTCTGAGACACTGGGGGTTAGGACTTTAACATAGGAATTTTTGAGGGATACCATAAGTGGGAAAAGAACTGACTTTGAAGTCAGGAAACTTGACTTATGTCCCAGCCCTGCCACTGGCTGGCCACGGGGCCTTCTACAACCATGCCAGGTCTGACCCCACTGACCCCATTCCATGCTGATGAAAGAACCACACGTTCTTCCCAGGGCCAAGGAGGGGGACAGGTGTAGTGACGTCTGCAAAAGCACCGAGCCCCGGTCAAGCGATGCGAGGCCCTCGCCAGGCCACCCCCCACCCTCCTCTGATTAAAAGGTCAGCGCAGGGGAAGGCAGAGCTCCGGGCACTAGCCGTCTCCTCTTCCTCAAGTACACTCTTTTTTGAATTAAATCTGGATTCTCCACACCATTCAAGTCAGAGGGGCCTCTTAGAGAGAAACTCTACCATACGCAAAATACCTTCAATTCCCTTCAAAGGGAAAAAACATCCCTTTTGGTCCACAGATGGGTAATTGTATTCACTGTTTCCAAATGTCAAAATGCCAGCCTGGGCCAGCTTTCCACTGAGATCAAACGGGCTCCCAGGGCCCCCTTTCTCCTGGCGTGGATGTGCGTTTAGCCACGGCGGCGGAGGCCGATGGCTGCACAGCTCGCACAGCAGAGAGGAGCTCGGACACCCACCTTCCTGCAAAGGCAGAATCCGAGGAGTCACACCCAAGCCAGGGAAACTCTTTGAGCCACCAAAAACGCACAGTCTGTGTGCCTGACAGTAAGAAATAAAAACTGGAACCCGTCATGAGAATAAGGCAGGCAAGATTGTCTAGTCCACATTCCTGACTTTGTGATTAAAGGCCAAACTGACTCTCACCGTGAATCGATATTAGTTGTTGGTTTTAGAAATTAAGTTAGTAGCTATTGTTGATAAGGGCAGGGGACCCTTATGTGCCCTTCTGGAGGATGTGGAAGTCGGTATGAACTTTCCAGAAGGAATCCTGGGAATGTGCTTAAACAGTGCCATTATCCTAAGGAATTGGACAAGTCCACAAAGTCCGAGATGGTCATTCTGACTGTTTATAATAGCGACGGATGGAAACCACCCAAGTGTCCAAAGATAGATGACCTGCCACGTGCCCGACTGGGCCCTCGGGTCTCGGCTCCAGTGTCAGCTGCTGTGGGAAGGTGCCCCAGCCCCCCGCAGGCCCAGGACTCTTCTCCTCCCCACACCCCTGCTGCAGCAGCTGCTTGGCCGGGAGCCTTTGCTGGGCATGTTTCTCTCAACGATGCCAGCGGATGGCAAGCAACGGGGGGCCAGGCCACCACCTGTTTTTAACTGAAATGTGTGGGACACAGCCACACCCGCTTCTGCACATATTCTCTATGGCAGCTTTCCTGAGGGCAGCCAGACGACCCTCACGCCTGCACTGTTTATTATCTGTTCCTTTAGAGAAGAGGTTTGGCAAGCCCTGCACTATGCCGTGAGTCCTTGGAAGAAATAAATAATCCAATTTACTTCTGCATCCTGTGAAGCCTGTGTGGTGTCCGGCACACAGAGGTGTTTCATAAATGTGCGTTGGGTTAATTAAGGAGCTTGAACCTCCAAACTGACAGCAGTTCTCACATTTGTGTGCATGAGACTCACCTTGGGCATTTGCAACAATGCAAGTTCCCATGCCAAACTCTCAAAAGTGTAATTTCAGAGTTTTGGTGTGAAACAAGGGGATATTTATTTATTAATTACACATTCCAAAGTGACTGTGATATTGATAGACCTTAAATTAGTCCTAGCGAGAGATGCTGAGATGACATAGCGAATGAGATGGGTTTCCAGTAGCATGGTGGACCAGACAACCTGAAAACCCTCCTGACACGCTGAAGAAAAGTGTACGGAACTTAATTAAATGCAGAGCTAAGCTCATAAAGTCAAATAAAGGAAATTTCCAGGGCACAAAGGAGAAGCAGGAACTGAAAACCAGAGCAATCCACGTGAGCTGCCCTGTGACCCCTGGGGGGCGTTGTGGGGAGCAAGGTTTGGGCACCACAGAGGCCGAGGTATTAGGGGCTGGCAGCATCAGAACACAAGACCTTGACCACTGACCAGCAAGCTAGTCTCTCTCAACCACGTCGTCCTTTAAGGCTTCACACTCGTAGCTGCATTGCATTCATGTTTAGTGTTAGCATTTATGTTCCCCACGTGGTTGAAGAACCTTGAAGCAGAGAAATTAACCTAAAAGGCCAGGCTACTCTCATGAACCAGTATTTGTTGACTGTTTTAGAAATTGCCTAGTGTTGGGTCAGGTGCCCAGAAGAAGCAAAAACAAATTCTCCTTGGAAATACATCCCTCTCCTCCAGTTGCAAGTGTAGCCTCTGAAAATGAGCTCACATGCCACAAAGACAAAACGGTGGGAGCAAGGTGGCAGATACAACCAAGTGCAGATAATAAAACTATCATATTCCACCATTTCTTACCACCTTCCCTGACACCACCTGATCCCAGCCACCATCCCCTCTACCTGGGATTACTGCTTTTTGTCCTTATCCTGGCTACAGTGTACTGTCCGTCTTCGCCATCAGAGGAATCTTGCTAAAACATGATCTGATCTGGCCCTTCCTCTGCTCAAACTCCTCCAGCGACTCCCCGTCTCCTGCATAGTGAAAGTTGTGAGACCTCACATCATGCAGCTCCTCACTGCCTTCTAGACCTGCGTCCTCCACCCCGGCTGCAGGCAGGTCCCGGTCTGTGGCCTGTTAGGAAAGGGGCTCCACATCACCACCTGAGCTCTGCCCCACCCCCACCCACGACACCCATCCTCCCACCCCCGGTCCATGGAAAGATTGTCTTCCATGAAACTGGTCCCTGGTACCAAGAAGGTTGGGGACCACTGTCCTCATTTTTCTGCTCCCACTCTTTCTCTCAATCTGGGCCCCAGGGCATTCTGTGTCCCCTAGTCATGACAGGACTATCCGTCTGTCTGTCTGTCCGTCTACCTGCCTACCTACCCATGTTTCACTTACATCTTCTTTGTTGTCTGTCTTCTCCATTGTGTTGTAAGCTCAAGGCAGGAATCTTGTCTGTTTTGTTCCTTTGTTCCTGGTGCCTAAAACAGTGCCTGGCATAGACTTGCTGCCCACAAACGTTGAATGGATGAATGAACGCATGGGGACAAAAGGCAGAATTTTAACAGAAGAATTTTAATAAAATTTTAACCTGACCACGTTAAGGCTTTAGAAAAACCACTCTTCACGGCAGAACTGCAGCTTTGCTCACCTCCTGCCTGCGAGTGTTGATGTAGTTGCTACAGCTATATATGAGGTCAAGGGGCAGAAAAGTTTTTTTATCCCTACTTTGTAGATGAGGAAACGGAGGTTCTGAGATTTAATGCCTCACCCAACTTCCCCCAACTTCCCCCAACTGGTGGGCCTGAACCTACACCTCAAGATTCTCATTCTGGCTCCTGCTTTCTGCCTGCCGCCTCCCCTAGTTTCAAGTTTCAGTGTGAAACACTCCTGACACGTGCGGGAGTTGGAGCTGCAACCCTAAAATCAAGTGTTCCTTGAAGAGCAACCCCAGGGATGAAATGTCATTTAATGAGTTGTCTCATGCAGGGTTACCAGTGCAGATATTTCACCAGGAAGCGCGTGGAGTGGGAGGGCCACCTCTGGGGGGTGCGTGTTGCCGTGCGTGGGGGAGGTGGAAAGCTCACCCCTGGGCAGAAATCCCAAACTCCAGCCTGGTCCACCCCTGTCCACCCTGGGTTCCTTTCGTCATTAACAAAGAAGCAGGAGCTTGGACTACCGTGGCGCCACGTCCTCTCCGGCCCTGGCACGTCAGAGGAGTTGACGGTGAGCTTGAGAGGCCGAAGTGCTGGCTCACTTTCCCTATTAAACACTTTACTCACCATTGCTCAGTGCATGAAAGAAGCTTGAACACACGTTGCAGCCTCCCCAGTGACCCTAGTAACACGCCTAAAACCCAAAGCCCTGTGTCACAGAAGAATGCACTAAGTGACCCTCATTGTTTGACACTCTCGCCATTTACTGACCTGACATGGAGTGCCACGCTCAAAGCTCAGGGCGGGAGACCTGGGTTCCAACCCTCGTACTAGCTGGGTGTCCCTCGGTGAGTCACTGTGCCTTCAATCTCCGCTGCAGAGTCCCTGCCCACCACCCCAGCTCTCCTGCAAGCCCATCCGCCCCCGGCCCCTGCACCATACCCACCCTCTGCTGCTTCCAGCACCACAGGGGCTGGCGAGGCTGTTCCCTCTGGTTGACTGCCCCCACCCTGCCCCGACCCCACCCAGCAGGCTCAAGCTCCCCCCAAGCTGCAGGCCGATCTCGGTGTAACACTAATCTCCTGCAGGACACCCCCATGAGGTTAGCACCCCAGTTGGCGCTCAGCCCCTGTGGGTGCTCCCGTTGGTACCTATCACTCTGGCAACTCTTAAATTATGGGTGTAATGCATTATTTGGTGTCTGTCACTGCCCTGAATGGTGACTTCTGTGAAGGGAAGAGCCATCCACCACTGTCCCGTTCACTGCTCTATGGCTGGGCTTGGCATCTAGTAAGTTCCAAATTGTCAAATGAATGAATGAGAGAATGAAAGGAGGGGAACCCACATTTCTGAGTTCCAGCTCCTCTCCCACTTACCCTCAGGGAGGCAGAGCAGTCTCATGGGACAAGAAAACGGCCCAAGGTCTCTCAACCAAGTGAGAGAGCCGGGAAATGACTCCACCGTGACCCCAAACTCAGCACCCTCCACGACCCCTGCCGATGCACTCTCTGTGATCCAAATGACCCCCAAAGTCTCTGAAGCCCCTCGGACAGGGGTCCCACGTGACAGCAGAGGATGGGCCCGTGGTGGGGATGGAGGCGCTGGCACATGGACACATTCCCGAGGCGTGCGTTCCCTTTCCTGCTCGGTCCTGTGTGGCGTTGACAGGTCCGCGGTTTGCTTGAGTGTGTCTTGACAGTTTCAGGTGTGGGGGCTGCACTCGCTTCGCCTGGCCCAGGAGGAGAGGCTGGGGGAGGCTGAGAGGGGCCGGGAGCACCAGAGAGGCCGGGCACAGAGAGGTGATCCGCCGGGCTCTCCCAAGAGCAGACGAGGCTTGGCCACACCAGCGCCTCTGCTGGGCACAGGGAATGTGATGGGCTGCTGAGGCCTCCGCGCCAGCACAATGGCATTCCGGGAGGCCGGCTGAAGGAAAACGAGATTACACAAATCCCCGGCTCATGGGCTCATCAGGGTAATGAGGCTTGATGCCTGCGACTCGGTGGTAAAAGAAATTAACTGTGGCCCAGAGCCCGCCGCCCGTGGCAGAAGATGGAGCCTCTGATGCACTTTTGTGGACAAGCTCTTAGCACATGGTCCCTGGCCATGGCCTTGAAGGGCCCTCCTCCCCCTGCACCCATCCGTCCATCAGGTATTTATTGAGCAGTTGGTCCCACTTTCAATGCACCTTCTGCCTGTGACCGTGACCACCAGCATGTAGTAGGTGTGATGATAATGATGACCACATTTGGGGTCCACCGTGTGCCATTCGCGCATTGTACTGCAATTGAGGAGGTGGGACTATTAGTATCACATTTCACAGACAAGGAAACGGGGCGGGGTGGGGGGGGGAGTAACTTTCCCGAGATGCAGAGCCAGCATGGGAGCCAGGCGTCAGGACGGCAGTGGGGGCACGGAGAGCAGTGGCCAGGACAGACGTCACAGAGGAGGCCCTGGCTGAGCTCTCTGTCTTTCAGAGCCTCGTCCTCTCCTCTGTGAAGTGGGCGTGAGAAGCACTGCCTCACAACGTTGCCATGAGCAACGGACACGGGAATGCCTGCGGAGTGGGGATCCCAGCGCGTGGTGCAGAGTAGTGCAGAATGGTCTGAATTCACGGCCCACGCGGTCTGACGGCTCACAAAAGCAGGCAGGGCCCCAAGGTCAAGGTGCAATGAGGCCTGGTGGCTTTGGGGATCAGAAAGCCCTAGGATGGAATCTGGCTGATTGACGTTGGACACAACTACGCGCTCCTCCACAGTGAGGATCTAGCTATAGACCTCACTCATTCTCTGATGCAAAGCTTGGGGCCTGGCACCAAGCACGGGTACGTGGGTGGATGGATGGAAGCATGGGTACTTGGATACTGGGATGCAGGCGTGGATGGATACACGGATGGATGGATGGATGGGTGGATGGATGGACAGAATTTCAGAACTCCAAGGAGCTCGTCAGCTCAACCTACCCCTTCGTCTTCAAGTGACCGGAGGCCTGAAGTGGGAAAGCAACTTACTCAAGAGCACACAGTTAATTAGGCCCAAGACTGAAGGCTTCTGGCCCCTTTTACTATGCTCCTCCTCCCTTTAAGTTTGCTAATATTATTTATCTCTTGCCTGACCTGATGCAGCGAATCTAGATTATACCCCCCATGGTCCCCGCCCCATGCTTGGGGACCTGGGGTTGGGCAGGGAGGGAACATCCTCGAGTCTGGCCTGAGCTATACATGGGGCTCCTCATTCAGTCTCATCTCATCGATCCTCCAGAAGGCAGGAAGTCGGGTTTGGGAGAGTCCTGCCCTCCCCGGGACTCTAACGCTGTCTTACGCAGGCCACATACCGGAAGACTTGAAGTCAGCAAGCTTGGGGACTAGTCCTAATTCTGTCACTAGCTGGTTGTGCAACTTAGGCAAAGTCGTTTAACCTCTCTGAGACCCCCGAATAACGTGGAAGGGCCATTCTGTCCTTTAGGTTTATGGTTGTTAGGGAGAGAGAACGAATTCCAGGCCAAAGGTTTCCAAAGCCATCCTGGGGCCCAGCCTCCCTGACACGAGGACAATTCCAAGGGAGCTGCCACACAGAGGGGAGGGGCAGGAGCCTTGATGCCCCCGGCGGCTCCCTCCCCTGCAGCGCTTCTGGAGGGCTGAGGGTGCCGCTCCACAAGCTGGGCTGTGCCCGTCGCGGGAGAGGCCATGGGTCCAAGATGCAGTCCCACCTCGGCTCTTATTAAAACAGTGTGAGAAATTGTCTAAGCACCAGCCCAGCCGCCAAACCCACTGAGGCTTCCTGCAAGCTTGTCATTCCAGGAGCCGCGATGAGAGAACCACACGGCCCCTCAGCGCAGGGGATTCTGCCAGCCCAGGCACCTCAGAGACGCTGGCCTGCCCTTCTCTGCAGCCACGGTGACTCCTGCAGCCTGGGCAGAGGAACCTGCTAGCCTGGAAGGGCTGCTTTGGACTAAAGCAAGGAAGGCTGAGCTGGAGCTGAGTGTGCAAGGGAGCTGGGGTCTGGGGGCCGCCCTCGGGCCCAGGTCTGGGCGGGCAGAGCAAGCCACTGAGTCAGCAGAATCCACCAATCCCTGCTGCTATTACTCGGCCACCCCTGGGGGAGAGAGGGGCTGTCTCCGGATTCTGCTGTCATCTCCGCAACAGGACTGCAGAATAGGTACCGTCGTTATCCCCACCGCATGCATGAGAAGGTCAGGCTCAGAGGATGAAGGTATTGCTGTCACATCCATGGCTATCAAGAGGTGATGGTGGAATTTAAACCCAGGTCTGTCAACTCAAAGCCAGTGAGTCCTTTCCTCGGTCTGCACCATTCTTGCTGCTGACAGCAGTAGGACCCCAAAAGCTATTCAGTGACCCCAAGGGGAAGGAATCCTTGCCCTTCCTGGGACCCCCTTCCTTCCCACCATCGAGGTCAAGTAGGAAGGCCACAGATTGGTTGCACCAGAGGGAAGGTGGCCGCCTTTAAGACCAAGAGGGATTCTTGGTGCAGGCAGCGTCTCACAGCCTGAGGTCGCTGCAGACCGTTCTCAAACAAGCCCATGAGCTCCTGTCTCTCCGGCTGCAAGGACTGGCTTGGCTCGGCACACCGAGCAAGTTGGAAATGCCCAGAAGTGAACACTCTAGGAGTGACCCTCAACCAGTGAGGGATGAGAGTTGGGGGTCCCTGGCCCCTCAGTGGGACAGCTCTGGCCGTGTCCTCACACTCCGCCAGGCTCCAGGGGATGGAGCTCGGTAGTCCACAGCGAAGACATACTCGTCTCCCCGCTGGACTCTCCTCCTCCCGCCTCACTTCTCTTCTCTTCCCCTTGCTTCCTGGGTTATCACCAGTTGAATTGCTTGAATCAAATCCTTATCTTAGGATCTGCTTTGGGGGAGCCACACTCAGACACGACCCTGTAGGCACTGTTCAAAAAAACTCCAAAAAAAGGGGTACTCCAGGCCACACCTGCATGGACAGCCTTAATTTAATTCTCACCTTCTGCCTGCAGGAATCCCTGCTGACACCACGGCAGCCCCTCACCCACAAACCGGTAAGTAGAGACTGTGGCCACTGCAAAAGCTCACGTGGGTCAGAGCATGCCCGCCAGCTGCCACTACCACAGAGCAAATTCTACTCTCCTGACCGTGCACACATGCATCCCATTGCAAGGACCCCAATTACACCCAGAACCTCAGCAGCAAGGGATGGTAGGAAGTGCATCTTCCATCCCCTGGGAAATAGCAGGTGGCAGAGATCGGGGAGGGGCACACGTGGGTGCAAAGTGCCTGCAGAACATGCAGGGCAATGGCACAGAGTGGGTGCTGGATTCGTTACCTATTGCTCTGGGACAAATTACCCCAAAACTTAGTGGCTTGAAGCAACATTTATTATCTCATGGTTTTGGTGGGTCCAGAATCCAGGCACAGCTTAGCTGGGTGCTCTGCTTCATGGCTTCTGACTGGATGCCATCGAGGTGTCAGCCCAGGGGCTGTGGTGTCGTCTGAAAGCTCCAACGGGGAAGGACCCACGCAGGCAGCAGCTGTGGGCAGCATTCAGCTCCTTGTGGCTGCTAACTGAGGGCCTCGGTTCCTCACTGGTTGTTGGCTGGAGGCTGCCTTGAGTTTCCTGCCACACACACCAGCTGGCTGCATCAAAGGGTGCAAGCCAAGAAGGCAACATGAAGAATCTGCTAGCAAGATGGAAACCACGGTCTTTTAGAAGCAAAGCACAGAAGTGACATCCCATCATTTTTGCCATATTCCATGGTTAGAAGTGACTCACTAGGACTAGCCCACACTTAAGGGGAGGGGTTTACACAGGGGGTAACACCAGAAGGTGGAGATTATTGGGGCCATTTTGTCTACCTACGACACGTGCTAAGCAAACATTTGGTGAGCACCCGCATGAGGCAAGAGGAAAGGGAGTCAGATGCTCCGGGGAGGCCCTCTGGCTGCCCATACTCAGCTTCGTGTGGTCATGGTGTCCTGATGGCAGCACCCGGCCAAGAGTTCCCAGGAGTGACCAGGCTGGGCATGGCTGAAGGACAGAGGTGGACCACAACACTGGGACCAATGCATATGACAGGGGCAGATGAACCACGTGCCAAGTGCCCCTTTATAATGAGAAAGGCAACTTCCAAGGGGGCCAGAAGGTTGAATAAGCTGAATGTCTTGGTGTATGTATCATGGTCTCAATTTGACCTAATTTTGACTTCTCCTCTCTTAAAATTTCTATCTCACTTTGTCTCTTTTTTCATTTTATGGCATGAAAATACACATGGCAGAGAGTTGTGACCAAGAAGGTTCATTCATTTGGACACATTCAAGTGCTTACTATCTCCCAGGCACTGTGCTAGGCAACAGGATTCAGAGGCGAGTAAGACACAGCCCTTGTTGTCAAGGTCTTTGTGGCCCCCGAGGGTGGCGTGAGCACAGACAGGGAGGACTGAGTACGGGGAGGGCTCTGAACTCCAACTTGGAGAGACACAAAGGAAGTGACTCGTGAGGTGCGTCTCAGAGGTGGAGTAAGAATTTAGTCGGGAAGAGGGGGACAGACATCCCAGGCAGAGGAGACAGCACAGGCAAAGGCAGGGGGCGAGGGACAGGGACGTGGATTTGGAGCAAGTAGGAATGTTCGCATTGAGGTTAGGAAGGGAGTCGCATTTCTAGATGTTCTCCAGGCTGTCCTGAAACTTTTATGAAGAATGCAGTGTTTGGGGGCACCTTGTTTTAGTCTTTGTTTAGCTGAAAACGAGAGCAGGTGCGGAGGTGGCCGTCCTTGATGGCCGCAGAGTGGGCCGGGGCCCAGTCCTGCAGAGTGGAGGGCAGCCCCTGCTTTCAGCGGTCAGGACACACACTGCGTCTCAGCCTTCCCCTCGCAATGGAGTAGAGTGTATTTCATACCCACTCGCTTGATGAAATTGTTGGGGATTAATAAAGACGAGGTTCCCAGGCAAGGTAACCAGTGTCTGCAGAGCAGCTCTATGACGTAAGAAGATTCTTGACAGGATGTGAAGAAAAGGGGAAAAGGTATGAAGTTGCACACGTAGAGTTATGATCACACACACACGCACACACACAGAGGGAAAAGAGTGGAAGGAACTTTGCCTAAAGGAAAACATCCAGGTAGTGGAATCACAGCTTTTTCTTTTTTCTTTCTTTTTTTTTTTTTTTTTTTGAGACAGAGTCTCACTCTGTTGCCCGGGCTAGAGTGCCGTGGCATCAGCCTAGCTCACAGCAACCTCAAACTCCTGGGCTCAAGCCATCCTCCTGCCTCAGCCTCCCGAGTAGCTGGGACTACAGGCATGTGCCACCATGCCTGGCTAATCTTTTATATATATATTTTTAGTTGCCTAGATCATTTCTTTCTAATTTTTTAGTAGAGACGGGGTCTTGCTTTTGCTCAGGCTGGTCTCGAACTCCTGACCTTGAGCAATCCTCCCGCCTCAGCCTCCCAGAGAGCATTACAGGTGTGACCCACTGCACCCGGCCCAGCTTTTTGTTTTACAGATGATTTTTCAAATTTACAAAATTTTCGAGGAAGGGTATGTTATGCTTTGAAATCAGAGAACAGAAATGTTTAGAAATAAAGAATGAACAGGAGGGGGATGGGAGGAAAAAGGATGAAAGCTGGAAAAGTAGAATGGAAAAGTATTTTGGAAAATAAGATCTTTAGTCCATTTCCCCAAACATTTCACTGACCACATGCTGTGTGCCCAGCACAGCATGAGCAGAATAAGATAGGGTCACACTCTCCAAGGAACCTCAGGCTGAGAATGGCCAAAAAGCAGCAGGCTGCCTTAGTACCTGTGATACGTGCTAGAGCTAATGAGATTACAGAGGCTGTGGGAAAATGAAGGAAACTACTCAGTCCCAGAAAACCCAGGAAGGCTTCCTGTAGGAGGCAACATTTGAGCTGGGTCTTGAACAAGCAGCAGGAGGTGGCTTCACCCAGCAAGGATGATGGAAGTAGGACAGACATCCAGAGGAGGTCAGCTTGTGAATTTTTCCAGGAGACAATTAGAAATAGTGTCTTTCCAACTGAGCCAGCTAACGTGTGGTCCCAAACAGCAGCCTCCATGTTCTCATCTCTGTGGGTTATGAGGGTTATTATTTAATATCCTCATAATTCAATAGTGTCCTATTGTTTTTAAAAAGCCCCTGCACATTGTCTCATTTTATCTTCTGACAACTCTCTGATATAAATATCATTACAACCATCCTTTTATACATGATAAAATCGAAACTTAGAAAAGTGAAATGGGTGGGGGTGGGGAAGTGAAAGAGTTCGGAATCCGGAGCAGACTGTGTGGGTGTTGTTGGGGACGGAACTGTTTCCCCACAAGATTCATATGATGGAGCCCTAACCCTCAGTGGAGCCGTATTTGAAGACAGGGCTTTTAAGAGGTAATTGCAGTTAAATGAGGTCATATGGGCGGGGCCCTAATTCAATGGGACTGGCGTCCTTGTAAGAAGAGGAGGAGACACCAGGGATGCGCATGCCCATAGGAAAGGCCGTGTGTGGATGGACGCAGCAAGGTGGCCATCTGCAAGCCAAGGAGGGAGGCTCAGGAGAAACCAACCCCGTCAGCACCTTGATCTTGCACTTTCCAGCCTCCAGAACTGTGAGATAATAAATTTCTGTTGTTGAAGCTACCCAGCCTGTGGTATTTTGTTATGGCAGCCGGAATAGACTAAAATAGGTTCCTATACCTGCTCTACTACTATTAGCTGTGTGACCTTGGACAAGTTGCTTAACCTCTCTGTGTCTCTGTTTCCTCAACTACAAAACGAAGATAGGAATAGTAGTCTACTTGGCAGGGCTGTTGTGAAGAGCATATTAGTTAATATATACATAAAGCATTAGACACCCCTGGCACATAATAGGTAGTAATAAATAAGGGTTATTTATTATTTTAGCAATCTGCCCAGGGTTGCACAGCTGTCAATTTATGGAGTAAAAATTGAGACCCAATCCTGTGACAACCACTGCTCCCCACTGCCTCACCCAGGCCTCCACCTTGGTGGGTGCAGACCCATGGGCTAGTCAGTAGCCCCCAGATGTGACCAGCCTTCCAGCAGCCCTCACGCACGTCGTAGTCCCGAGAGACAGAAGACTGTGGGTGTGATACCAACTGATGAATTCAAACCACCAAATGAGTGCTCGGGCAGCTGGACACGCAGGCTGCCCCGGCTCTCATCCACCCACTCAGCAGACACGGAGCATCTGCTGTGGGCCAGACCTTGGGCACGACTGGTGAGCCGTGCAGACGTGACCCTTGTCCTCCCGCAGCAGGGACTGACAAGGTACCTGTGCATTAGCGTAAAGCCACGTAACCAGAGTGCTGCACGCAGAGGCGGCCCGTGGTGCAGTGAGAAAGGCAGCTGTCATCCGGCTCCTCACAGTCCCCTGCCGCCCGCCCTTCACCTCCTGCCCTGTGAAAACACCAAGAGTCCTGTGACTTTTCTGCTCCCTCTCAGGCAATAGAAAGTTCTACCATCACTGTCAGTCATCACCCTGGTCTCAATTCAGCATGAAATAGCCAATCCCAGGTAATAACCAAAACTCAGAACCCAATTTAAACTTGAGATTTCCCCTTTCCCAGCCTGGGCTGGCTCCAGATGTTGGCAGATGTCCTCCTGCTCTCTGCATCTGACCAGTGTTTACAGCTAACCCTCCTTACGCTGCCGGCACAGGTCCCTGCGGCTGCCTCCAGCAACAGGCGGGCACCGGCGTGCTGTGCCAGCCGCAGGAGCACAGAGCAAGCCCTCGGATGGTCCTCTGGGACCTTTTTTTAAACCAGTTTGGGATTTGTAGGTAGCATCCCTAATCCCCATCCCCACGTGCCAACAACTTGCACCAAAACTATCCTCCCATTTCCACTCTCTTGATCCTTTTAATGTCTTTGCCTTAGATTAGGGGTCCAAGAGCCATATGATCTGTTCCTGGCTACTTCCTGCCAAGATGTGCATCGTGGTGGGCTGTCTTGCAAATGCTATCACTATCCAATAAACCCTATCCTGGCACATCAGACAGCACGTGACCCCGGGGTCACCATTTCATCCTCAATGCCTGCCACAGTGCCTGGCACACAGCAGCTGCCTTTCCCATTCTGTGGGTGAGCCACGTTGTCTTAGCCAGCGAAACCGGGGCTATCAAAAGAGACAATGAATAGGAATAAAAGGCAAGAAAAATGGAAGACCTTAAAGACACAAGGCATGATGCTTTGTTCTACTGTCAGAGTAATGCCACCATCAGTGCACTTAGATGGACATTAGCGTTGGGTGCTCAAGTCTGCAGGACGTCTGCAGCCACAGAGCCACGGTCAGGGTGCTCAGCGCGTGCCGCAGCGCAGTCTCCCGGACTCCACGAAAGCGCAAAGAGCTTTAGACTCCAAAGACCATGCTGCGTTCACAGTGCCTCCCCCAGCCACACCCTGCTCAGACAGTGCTGGGGACTTTCACATCCAGCAATTTTACAGAAATATAGACACAAAAATATATATGTTATAACTATATATTATTTATAAATAATATATTTATTAATGTAATAAATATATAAATGTATATAATGTTATCACCTCCATCCTGGATCCCTCTCTAAGGGTCATACTCCACCTGAGCAAGGCAGCACAGTGTCGTGGAATTTTCTATGGCATTGGAGTCAAACAGATACAGGTACAAATCCAGGCTCTGGAAAGTTCTTAGCTCAGCCACCTTGAGCAAGTCACTGGCAAGTTTTCATATGAGTCTTACCATGGGCTTCTACTTGCTCTCTATGCACTTCTGCCACCACCCTGAGAAGACAGTCCCTAAGTAGCGGCTGTTCCTTCAGAGATAACCAAAAACAAGGACACAGTGGGCGGTGCCATCCCAGCCAAGCCCAGTCAGACTCACAGCTTGAAGCAGAACCGTCCGGCTGAGCCCAGCCTGAATACACTGCCCCAGATGACTTGTACCCCCATAAGAAATAAATGTTCATTGTTGACTGCCTCTGAATTTTGTGATTGCCTGTTACACAGAATTATCAGGCAATGGTTGATATTGGTGGGACAAAAAGGCAGTTGTGGGCTTTAAATTGGCAATCAGTTGTTCCTGGTATAGCTAATGGGAGGAAGAAAGGCCCTCTGCCTTTATAACTAAAACCATAGTAATAACTAAAGAAGCAACAATGAGAAGCCACATGGCACAGTGGCTAAAAAATCATAGACTCTGAGTTCAAAGCTAAGTTTTATCATGCACTAGCTGAGTGACCTTGCCCAGGCCACTTAACCTCTCTGTCCCTCAGTTATTAATCCAGCTAATAATCACACCTAAATGATAGGACTGAGTAGGAGCTGGATGAGCTCATAGATGAACAGCACTCAGACAGTATCTGGCACATATACTGTTCCTGTGCACTGTTCCTGTGCATTGAGCACCTACCGCATGCCAGGCTCCAGTCTGAGTGCCCTCCCTCTGTCACTGCTTACCCTCTCAGCAAACCTATCAGCTCCATTGTACCCAGTAGCTCAGATAGCCTGATCCATCCAACTCTCTCCACCTACAGTTCTACCCCACAGGTAGAAATGCTAGAATGTTCTTCCTCCAGGGCACCTCCCTATCTGCTTCCAACCTCAGCTGTGTTGTCATATCTTCAGGGACATTTTCCTAACCTTCTACTGCCAGCCCCCTTTGATAATACTTCACAACACCAGGCATCTAGCTGTCCGCAGAGCTGCATCAATCAGGATAGGCTGGGCCATGCTGCAGCAACAAACAGGCCCCACATCTCATGGTCTCACAAAGGCTCATTTCTGCCTCATGCTACATGTTCATCAGGGGTGCTGGAGGTGGGAGTGTGATCCATCAGAGTCACTCTGGGACCCAGGCCTAGCAAGGCTTCCTCTTGACACCTGCTTCCTCATTCACCACAGCAGTGGACAGGGAGTGTGGTGTGTGAAGCCCACACATACTGAGATACATGGCCCTCGTGCTTGCATTTCACTGGCCAAACCAGCCATGGCCAAGCCTAACCTCCCAGGGGGTGAAAAGTGCAACCCTACCATGTGTGCAGCAAGGGATGAGGGGACAGAACTCTGGAGAACAGTCCTAGTGACTGCCATGGCAGCACTTACCCCAGTTGTGAATGCACACGAGTTTGTGCGACTGTGATCAGCATCCACCTTCCCCTCAGATCAGAGATCCCAGGAAGAGGCCTCGTCTGGTTTTGCTCATCATTGCACCCCTGGGGTCTGGCACACAGTAGGCACTCAATAAATATTTGTTGAGCACGTTATTGAAAACTGACTATTCCAAAGTCACCCGTGGTAAGATCCGAACTTGAACCCACATCTGTCTCCCACGTCTCTCTACCACTGTTTACTTCCCTGCTCAGAAAGCTATGAGCCGAGCTAGAGGTGGCGCCTGCTCCGCACTGCTGCGTTCTGTTTGTTTTTAATCCTGGACGTGTTTCAGGTGGGGATGGGGAGATTAACTCACGTCTCGGTGGGAATCTATGCACACATACAGGGTTGTTTCCTCAAAGCCTGGCTTAGCTCAACCTCAGAAACTACGTCTGGGGGACAGGGTGGGACGGATCACGGTTTTAACGAGACAAGGATGAAAGACAGGAAGGGGGCAGTGTTCATTTTGGAATCTTTACCACCCAGGTGACATTTCGAGACCCGATGACTTTTGAAGGACAATCTTGGAACACTCCCTGGTTGCACCCACAGCGGACGCTGGTTGTGAAAATGACACAGGCCCAGTCAGACAACATGTACTCTTTCCTCAGAAGGCTCTAGCATTGAGAAACTGAGTCAGCTGTCCAAGTTGCACATACAAGTAAAATAAGGAATGTGCACAAATATAACTTTCCCTGTTCTTAATTGTGGCAGGAAGTAATTTTGCCAGAATAAGTAGGCCCTGGATATGAGATATTTTTATGGAAAGTTGCCCCCACACAACATGCTGTAACCCTCCGGGTCTTGGGCAAGGGGTGCCGAAGCGCCCTCTGGCGTAGAACCTGAGAACTGCAAGCACACGGCAGTCGTCACTGGTCAAATGCGTCCTCCCAGCATCTGGAGTACAAGCTTCATGACGTATGCTTCCTAGGACCTCTTTTTTATTGTCAACCAAACCATATCAAACTCAAAGTTGAATGGCTAAAAGATATTAACCACTGGATTTTTAAGGGTGTGGGAGAAGTGAGAAAAGATTGTCGTAAACTGACGTGTGGGGCTGACAACCACGTGGCCACAGTAATGAAGCCATTCTGATATTTTCAATAATGATGGCCTTTCCTAACTGCTACCGCGAGTCGAGTCGATGGAAGAGCAGGAAGAATCTCTTGCTTTGAAGGAAGAGAGAAGACACACTTAGAAAGTGGCTGGAGTTGGAGGTGGGGGTGGAGAGTGTTAATACAACACAGACATTTTGGCTCCAGGAGACTTTTTCAGAATGAATAAATGCATTTTAAAGTGATCTGGATTCATTTGGCACCCGATTTTCAAAAGTCTGACTGAGGAGCTCACTCAGGTAAAGCATTTAAATGTAGCCTGGAGATTTCCTGCTTCTGAAAACATATCTCTGCAGACTTTACTGCCTGTGGCTCAGAAGTACCAGTATCAACACAAGTGGTTTTTAACCTCAAAGGCAAGGCGGCTTTTACAGGCCTCATACTTGGGGTCAATTTAAACCACAAGCCCCCACGAAAACGCCCACACCGGCCAGCGCCTGCTTGAACCCAGGCCGCTGGGAGGCCCCCTCCTGCCAACACCTTCTGCTGAGTGAGGCTTCCCAGCTCCCATGCCAGAGAAATTCTTGTCAAGTCAGAGCTGCTTTGTGTGGGGAGCAAGGCCAGACGCTTGGAAAGACTTAGGACGCAGATACAATCCCGGTCATAAGGAATCCAGAATTACCATTCTTGTTTATTTAAGAATATGAAAAGAGCAAGAAGAAAAGAGGGAATTTTAAAAAAGAAACCTAAAGAATAGGACATAGAAGAGTGACATTGAGAAAGTGAGGAGGAGAGAGAGGATGTGAAAATTATGACAATACATACGTGTATTCAAAAAGTCACATGAGGCCACCATTTAGAATGCCCCCCACGTGAGGACAGCTGTGGCACTGGCACCCATGGGAGCCTCTGCAACAGCAGTCGGCTCCCCCAGAGAGGAAATGGCTGGTGAGGGCCTTTGGAAAGTTCTGGAAATGTCCTCCTTAAGCTGACGCTTCCACATGGGATCAGGGGGAGATGTGGACTCTGACCCGTCTTGACTATCCTTCCTCTTTTCTCCAAATGTCATTTGAAAAGAGAAAATTTAAACTAAACTTTTCTTTTCTTTTGATCAAAGGGCCTCAATGAACAGAAGCAGCCCAGGAAAGCCTACAAGAGACCACCTAGGAAAGGAAGCAATACAAGGCGCTAAGCAGCCTTTCTGAAATAAATGCACAGTATTTCCAACCTCCCGGTGCTCACTGGTGATGCTCATTGGTGATCAGCGCCTGCTTCCTGGAAGTGGGAGGGGTGAGCTGGGAACCCCAAATTTATATCTCTATTAATTCCCTAAAAATCACTCTAAAATAGACATGAGAAAAGAGGCTATCTCAAATAAACAGAATAAATAGTGAGAGAAAAAGCATTTTAGAATTAGATCTAATTGGTATCGAAAATAAAGTCATACACACATGGCCGGTGCCTCCCACGCTGAACCTTTCCCCACGTGGCGGCCTGTTGGGCTTGGTCCTCAGCTAAATGTTGTGAAAGGGCTTCCCTCTCAAGTGCCTATTGGACTGATGCTAACATTGCCCTCAAAGTAAACCGCTGGGGAAGTGGGGTGCTACTGCAAAAGACGAGGAGAGACACACCAGAGTGTGCGGGAATCCGGTCCCCTGCCTTACAAGTCCTATCTGAAGCGAATTCTGAATCCAGTGGGTAGAGCACCACCCTTCCAGCAAAGTCTGAAATTCTCTGCTTTTGTCAATGTGAACATTAACTCTGTAACAGTAAACCTTTCTTTTCATTTTGTTTTTAGCTGAGAAACTAATTTTTAAAAGATCAAAGTATTTGTTATACCAGCTTTAGGACCTTCTTGTTATCTCTGACTTTATTCTGGATACCAATTAGATCTAATTCTAAAATGCTTTTTCTCTCACTATTTATTCTGTTTATTTGAGATAGCCTCTTTTCTCATGTCTATTTTAGAGTGATTTTTAGGGAATTAATAGAGATATAAATATTATAATTGTTTCCTTTTTTTTTTTTTTTAGAAACTCCCCCATACAATTTGCCTGTCATTTACACTTACATTAAAATAGAATCTTTCCTTACAAACTCCAGGACAAAGTAAGAATGTAACAGAGTGTAAAATTAGCTATAAATCATTGTAAATATCTCCTAATTCTCTTAGCTCCAGGCCCAAGATGCTCTCTGCAAGGGGAGATATTTCAGAGCTCAGAAACTCCTCCTCTGCAAAAGGCCCCATGAAAGGACCACAGGCAGCCACCTCACGCACCCACCTGCTTAGGAAAGGACAAAGGCAGGGAGGCTCCTTGGTGACACTGGAACTCCATAACAACAACTGAAAGTATTTTCATAACATGGTGCAAACTAGGGGTTGGGAGGAGGAAGGGAAGTTTGGTCTTCCTTGAAAAAATTCAAAGATTCAATGGAGAAATGTCAAAGGGGTGGAGGCTCCAGGTGAGGAGCAGGGAGTAACTTAGAAAGGTAATAAACTGTGACCTTTCAGATACCCCCAGAGGAATAAAGGGCAGAGAGAGAAAGATTCTCAGATGTCCTTATCTTTTTATTCTGCTCTGTTGTAAACAAATATGTGTGTAGCTCCAAGGAATATGGATCTGGAAATGATAGAAAGGATGGATGGATGGGTGGATGGATGGATGGATGGATAGATGGGTGAGTGGATGGATGGATGAATGGGTGGATGGGTGGATGGATGGGTGGATAGGTGGATGGATGGGTGGATGGGTGGATGGATGAGTGGATGGATGGGTGGATGGGTGGATGGATGGGTGGATGGGTGGATGGATGGGTGGATGGGTGGATGGATGAATGTATGGATGGGTGGATGGGTGGATGGATGGGTGGATGGGTGGGTGGATGGGTGGATGGATGGATGGATGGATGGGTGGATGGATGGATGGATGGGTGGGTGGATGGATGGATGGGTGAGTGGATGGAGGGGTAGATTTATGGGGTAAGGGATGGATGAATGGATGGATGGATGAATGGATGGATGGATGGATGGATGAATGGATGGATTGATGGATGAATGGTTGGATGGATGGATGGGTGGGTGGATGAATGGATAGATGGATGGGTGTATGGATGGATGGATGGATGGAAGGATGGGTGGGTGGATGGATGGATGGATGGGTGGATGGATGGATGGGTGAGTGGATAGATGGTGGATGGATGGATGGATGGGTAGATGGATGGATAGATGGTTGGGTGGATGGATGAATGGATGGATGGATGGATGGTGGGGGGTGGGTGGATGGATGGACGCGTGGGTGGATGGGTGGGTGGGATGGATAGATGGATAGACAAGTGGGTGGATAATTGCACAAGTGAGTGGGTGGGTAGATGGGCAAACAGGTGGTTGAGTAATGGAAGATGGGTCGGTGGATGAAAGGAAGGGTGGGTGAGCAGTTAGATGGATAGATGGATAGGTGAATGGATAGGTGGATGGAAGGAAGAAGAGTAGGTAGGTTGGTGGATTAGTGGATGGATAGATAAATATAATAAGCCTTTTTGTATTTTTATATGTAATTTCATTACAGCATTCTCCCTTCAATAGTCACAGGTCTTTCATTTTTAAAATTGCTGTCTAGTGCAGAATATAGTAAAATAGGCACTCATATACCAACTGCTAGTGGGCAGTTAAATTAGTACAACTTTTGCAGATGGTAAAGCTTGTCAAGAATCTTTAAAAGGTTGGTGCGCACACATGTACATAGCAGCATTATTTACAATAGCCAAAAGGTGGAAACAGACAAATGTCCACGGACAGATGAATGTGATACACACACACACACACACACACACACACACACAGGAATATTATTCAGCCTCAAAAGGGAACACATGCTATAACATGGATGAATGCTGAGGACATTATGATAAGTGAAATATGTCATTCACAAAAAGATAAGTATTAATACTATATGATTCCACTTACATGAGGTCCCTAGAGTAGTCAAAATCAGAGACCAAAAGTAGAATGATGGTTGCCAGAGGCTGGGGGACGGGGGTGGGAAATTAGTGTTTAACGGGATAGTTTTGTAAGAGGAAAAAAGTTCTAGACACGGATGGTGTGATATTGCACAGTAGTATGAATGTACTTAGTGCCACTGAACTGTACACTTAAAAACAGTTAAAATGGTAACTTTTGTTATGTATATTTTACCACAAGAAAAAGAAAAAGATTAGTGCTCTCTGACCCCTTGTAAAGTTACTTAAGGCATCAGTCCCTAGGAAAGGTGTTGAAATGTGGACAAGAGTTATGCACAATTATATGCATCACCTAATTGTTCACTGGAATTAATCTACATATCCAAAAATTTGGGACTGCTTAGGAAATTATTATGCAGCCATTAAAAATGAGATTTGTAAAATTATCATAAAGAAATGGTTAATATGTGAGGTCATTTTAAATCAGAAAAACAGTACAAAAAATTGTATGTGCAAACTACTAATAAGCTCATAAAGAAAAGAATAGTCTATTGGAAAAAGACCAAAAGATTACCTCCAGTCCTCTGAGTAGCATACTAGAATAATGGATAATAGCTTTTCAGCTTTTTATATTTTCATGTTCCCCCTAAATTTCCTACAGTATGCACGTGTTCCTGTGATATTGGTGGGTGGAGTTGAGGTATCTGTTTAGGGAAATAAGGATCTGTTGTTTCCTTGAGCAAAGTCATTTGCAAATTAAGCTGGTAGTGAGGGAACGTGGTCTGAATTGAAATTGGTATGGGGTGTACAGAGAAACGCATTAGCTGCAACCAGAAAGGCAGCTTCCTAAAGTCCCCGCAGAGAGTGGAAGACAGTGAGTGGAAGGTGAGGTGGGCATGGGCGTGGCCATGAAGCAGAGTGCAGAGTGGCTGTGAAGGGGCCATGGGTGTGGCCAACGCAGGACTCTGGGCAGAGGCTTTTGGAGGTAGGTGCTCTCGGCACCTTCAGAGCAAGAGCTCACACAGATTCCTCCGTCCTGTGGTGAACAGGTGAGGATGGAGTTCTAAGGAAGGTCAAAGGAAAGGACTTGGAGAACAGTCAGAGTCGGTTAAGAACTTTTCAGAACTAAATGTATTTTATTTCTGGGAACAGGGTGGAGAGCAGTTGTTCTGTGAAGTTTTTAAATGGGAGGATCAGACATAAACATTTGTGCCCTGAAAGCTGCCCATGAGTTATTATATTACCCATGCATTCGACAAGTGTTTATCGAGCACCTACTGTGTCTGCAGTAGGGCACTAGGCTCTGGGGACATATCAGTGAACAAAACAGACAAAACCCCTGTCTTCATGGAGTTTGCATTTTAGTGGGAACAAATGACAGTAAAGGTAATAAACACGTCCAAAGGGAGCTGCACATTATTGTGTGCGTGGTGCCACCCTGGCGCTGGTCACTAGGAAACTCGAGCACCTGTGTGCTCAAGCTCCGCTGCATTTCCACACCTGCCTGCAGTGTCTTCACTGGACTCAAAGAGCAGCATTCAAATGACACAGAAAGAGCCTAATGCTTGGAACATTGCCCATAGCCAAATCCAGTGTCCAACACATGGTACTGTATAAATTCACACTGAATAAATCAATGGATCAAATGGTAAATGAGTGACTGCATCAGTCCATCAGTTACTCAATGACAACGTTCATTTGGAAGGCAAAAGAATGAGGATTCTAGAAAGAAAAGTGTACCAGGAAAGAGGGACTTGCCAGTATGAGCACCTACTGTGTGCCAGGCATTCCCTGTACGTGTAAGACACACACACACACACACACACACACACACGCACACAATGCTGTGCACATGGAGACACAGAAAGGTCCTGTGCCCTGCCACTGGCCCACAGCCATACCCAGGGAGCCAGGGCTCACGTCCAGGTCTATCTGCTCCTTCCACTCCCTTCCCTGGGTACCCCTGTGAAATAAACCCCTCGGCTGCTAAGTTGTTTCCTTGCCCCAAATAAGCAAACCCTGGAGAACTTCCCAGGAATGCAGACATGTTTGCAGCAATGGTTACTAACTTTGGTAGCTAAAACTGGCCCTTTGTATGTCTTTATCTAACAAGTCAGAAGTCCCCTGTAATTGGGTTTGTTTATGGGTGTTCTGCCCAGTCCTACAAATTGCTGTTAATAGATTCCTGGGAGCCGACTGGGTTTAAATCTCATCTCAGAGGGAGTTGATAAGAGCAGCTTCAAGTCCTCTGGAGGGGCTGGAAGGTAACTGGGAGACTAACAGAGCCCTCACCCCAACCCCTAAGGGGCCCTGCCCACTCCCGGCCCAGCTGACAGCAGGTACTTGTGCTCTGAGACCTGGAGACGCTGTTCTGCACGCGAGAGCCCTGATGGCTGGCTAGCCAAGGTGCTGTTTGCAGGAGAACATAAATTAGGTTTGGAATTTTCAGAATAAACATCTTCAGAATTTATTCCTGCAGCTGTTGCCATGAGTGCTGGTTTCAGAGTAACCACAAGGCCCCAAGGAAATAGTCCTGTGCATTTTTTCTGGAGCCAGGATGCTAGGAAAAGCCCACACGCCCCTCCTCAAGGATCACCGAAAGGATGGAGACTTTTGCTCTGGTGCTGACCGCTCTGGGGAGGCGGGGCGCAGGAGGCTTCCAAGCTTGGAGTTCTCCCCACCAAAATCCTCAGTAGGGGTGTTTTGCTCCACCAGCTTCCGCTTCAGGACTTAGCTCTAGCAGTGCCTGGTGCAGTGCAAAGAGCAAGGGTCTGTATGCTAGAGGTGGGCTTGGGAGCCACAGGGCACATGGAACACGTTTCCTCACCTCTCTGAGCCATGAGGTTTTCATTTGTAAAGCGGCTGCCTGATAACTGGGAAACCATCACACTTGTGTTCGGTGTCTGTGTCAGCCTGCTTGGGCTGCCACAGTGAAGTCCCACAGACTGGGGGCTCAAACAACAGCAATTGATCATCTCACAATTCCAGAGGCCAGAAATCTGAGATCAAGGTGTAGGCAGAATCGGTTCCTCCTGAAGCCTCCCTCCTTGCCTTGCAGACGGCCGCCTTCTCCCTGTGTCCTCATGTGGTCGTCCCTCAGTGCTAATCTCTCCTGATAAGGACACCAGTCAGATTGGATTAGGACCCACTCCAATGCCCTCACTTTACTGTAATTATCTTTGTAAAGACCCTATCTCCAAATATCATCACATTCTGAGGTCCTGGGGGCTAGAACTTCAAAACACGAAATTTCAGGAGGACACAATTCGGCCCGTGACAGTGCTCCAGCCATGCTTCCTGAGCGACTTCACCCACCTGGTGCTCTAGAAGACTAATTTCCCTCGGAAAGGAAAAGACCCATTTTCTTGAGCGCCTACTATGCGGTGCTGTGTGTCAGACACTGCGCCACGTGCGTTGCGCAGCTTGTACGTGCGCATCCCTGGGATGGGGATGGCAGAACTGTGCTGTCGTGGCGCTTCCTCTCTGCCTAGTGGACTCAGAGCCTCGGGAGGAGCGGTCTCCCTCCTCTCGCCCCTCGGCCGACCCTCTGCAAGCAGATGAGGAGACTCCACGTTCCTTCCCTGCTTCCCGAGAGCAGCTGGCAGCCAGCTCATTTCCGGGAACTCCCTGGGCTACAGCGCCCCTCAAAGGACTTCTGTGGGTGACTTCAGGCAGGCCGTCGGCCTAAGGGCTGTGGAATGATATGGGTGACAGACACCCAGGCACTGAAGCAGCCCGGCAGGAGGATGCAGGTAGTGTCCTCGATCCGGTCTCCACGCACATCAGCTGAGGCCTGCACGGGCCCCGACGGGCAGCTGAGCACAGACACCTCCGCGGGGGAACCCCAGCCCACCGGAATCCGGCTGTCGGGAGAAAGCGGGAATCGATCAGCTTACCACACACAAGCACAGCCTCTGTGTCTGAGCCTCAGCACCCAGACAAACATGTTCTGGCCACGGTCTGCAGTCAGGAGCGCAAATCCTGCTGTGTGGCTCAGACAGGGCTCCCAAGAGTGAGTCGGTGGCTGGTATGGGCTGCGTCGTGTGCCCCCAGATTCCTGTGCTGTGGTCCTAACCACCAGCACCTCAGAGTGTGACTGTATGTGGAGATGGGGTCTTTAAACAGGAGATGAAATAAAAATGAGGTCATTAGGGTGGGCCCTAATCCTATCTGACTGGAGTCCTCACAAGAATAGGAGATGAAGACACAGACATGCATGGAGGGACGACCATACGAAGACACAGAGAGAAGCGACCGTCTGCAAGCCAAGGAGAGAGGCCTCAGGAGGAACCAGCCCTGCCCACACTTTGATCGCCGACTTCCAGCCCCCAGGATATGGGACGATACATTTCTGTTGTTTTAAGACCCCATCTGTGACACATTTTATGGCAGCCTGAGCCAACTAATACAGTAGCTAATTTCTCCTGAAAAATTAGGATTTGTGGCCTCATAGGGCTCACACTCCCTCCTGGTGGATGCTGGTCATAGCTGTTCACCTTGGACAGGCCACTGTCCCCACCCACCCTCACTCACTGACCCTCATTTTCTGGCCCCTGTGGGCACTTGGGCCTGTAACCCCTGAATACAATACTGCTAATCCTGGCCACAACCCTTGGGACAGAGATTTTATTAAACGTAGAAGCCTTTCAGCTCCTGAGTGGTGAGGCTTAAGGCCATTTTTCCTGCCTATCCAAGAGAGTTGTTATTATTGGTAATAATAATTTCTCTTACTGTTGCTATTAACTGAACACTTAATATATGTCAACCTGTGTTTAGCACTTTGTACAGATGGTCTTATTTAATCATAAAAACAACCTAATGAAGGGTTAATTTTATCCCTATTTTGCACATAAGGAAACTGAAGCCCAGAGTCTCCCAGCTATGAAGTGGGAGAACAGTCATTCACGGCCATTTCTGGGTGACTTTTCCACCATTTTCTCATTTACAAAGAAGAGGTTCCCATTTACAAAAAAGAGGTGCCTTAGATCTAAGGAAATGGCCTAGGGGAGAGAAGAGACCCCAGGTCAGAGACAGCAATTCTCTATTTGACGAGGCTCTAACTCCACATTAATGTAGATGCCCACAAGGCACTCGCCATCCTGTACCTCCATCTTCCAATGCATAAAATGGACACAACAATGGCCTCCAGTTTCCTCTTAGCTGTTGATTGGGAGGATCAAATACCCCTGGGTATTTCCAAAGCGAAAAGCTTACTAAGGAAGGGGATGTTACTCTGCAGCCCCAAAACATGCAAAGAACAACAGGAAAAACTAACATATAAAAAAATAATCATGCAATTTTCAGGCCCTTCTTTTTCTGCTTCAGAAACCAGGCTCCATCCTTCCTGGAGATCTCAACTTCTAGCCTCTATGCAAATATATGCAAACCCTGGCTAAAGGGGTGAAATGGGGGCAGACAGCCAGAGCCTGGGTATGACTCTGGTGTACCCCTCTTTGAACCTCAGCTTTCTCATGTGTAAAATGGGATAATGACTCCTGCCTCACATCACTGGGAGAAGATTCCCTCTGATCCTGCAATCTCTGAGTCCCATTTAAGCCAAGATGCTATGGTTTTCTTGAATATTGAAAGAGTCAACAAGGGAGGATCACTGGACAGATTGAAAGCCAAATGTCCCCATGGGTGACCAGGTGCAGGACACAGCACCCACTCCTGGTGGAGGAACAGGGTTCACTTGAGGAATTGAGGGTGCCTTCCATCCCTTTCCAACAGGGAGAGCCACTTTGAGTTAGGCAGGACCACTTGTCTCATGCTCATCCAAAAGGCAGGATAAACTCTACCCCAGCTGACTTCCTAAAGCTCCTTGAACCTGCCACTGCTGTTTCACACCTCTTTCCTTTTACCCACAATAATAATGATGAGGACCACTCATCGTTAATTCATTATGTGCTCACTAGACTAAATCCCCATTTTGCCAATCAGGACACTGAGGCATAACAAGTTTAAGCAACTTGCCCAAGGTCACCCAGCTGGTCAGTGACAGAGCCAGGATTTGAACTCAGACACTCTGGCTCCAGTGCCTGCACCCTTGGGCTCTGGCTCTAGTGCCATCTTCTGCCTTATCTCCCTGGGGATCCTTTTAGCTCAAGCTCAAGCTTCACCTCCTCTCAGAAGTTTTTTTCTGGCCACCTTCTAACCATGGCAAAAGTTGAATCCATACCTCTTTGTGCCACTTCTGTAGTACTCGTGCATCTCAGCATCTACCATGCACCAAGCACTTTACATACCTGATTGCTATCTACCCTCCAACAACCATGCAGGAGAAATATTATTGTCCCCAACTAACAATGGGAGACTGAGGCTCAGGACATTAACGTAACTTGACCAAGGCTGCCACGCTAATCAGAGGAACAGCCAAGACTTAAACTCAGATCTACCTGACTCCAAAGCCCTTGATTTTTTTATTTTTACATGTTGCCTGCCCCTCCAACACAGTGGCCCCAGCACCCATCACACTGGGGCTAGAAGGAGTCAGCACTTGGATTTGGGAGCCAGATGCCCCTGGTAAGGGCACCAACTGGGGAGATGCTGGGTGACACTGATGTGGCCAGTCTGGCTTCATTCATTCATTCATACATTCCATCAACATATATTCATTGAGTGCCTGTGATGGGCCAGACGCTGTTTTAGGCACTGGGAAAACAGTGGAGAACAAAATAGAAACCTTCCAGCTGTTGTGAAGCTTGTATCCGACTGGGCAGAGTCAGACAACAAAAAGAAAGTGGAAACTATGTCAGCTGATCATGAGTTCTGTGAAGGAAAATAGAACCAGGAGGGTGATAGGTAAGGGGCAGGGCCGCTGTTTCCTATAAGGTGGTAAAGAAAGTTCTTTCTGATCAGAGACTTAAAGGAAGTGAGGAACTGGGGGGAATGGAGAATTCTCAGCAGGGAACAGCCGTCCCAAAGGCAGCAGGAAGGACGCATTGGAAGATGGAGCCCGTGCAGCTGCTGAAGGCTGGAGAAGGGCGAGCAGGGCACTGAGCCCACATGAAACCAAGCAGGCTTCCCTCACCAAGGGGTGTCGGGGGCCCTTGGCAGGCTGGTGGACTTGCTGAAGCCTCAGGGATGGGACAGTGCGCCACACTCCCAAGCCTCTCTGACCCCAGAACTCTAGGGGAGGAAAAGCATATCCTGGATAAGCATTCCTCCAAAACCACACCAAAACCTCAGAAAAGAGGGTTTCCTGCAATTTCTGCAGGAGCTGTCTTCTAAGCTAGAAAGGAAGATGAGGCCTTAAACCCTTGAGCCGTGGTCTTGAGGAAAACAGACCAAATCCTCAGGTGAGCCCAGCTCCCCGCTTTCCTGAGTGGCTGCCCTCTGAGACGACAAGGTTAAAAAAAGGCCAGGTATGAATATGAGCAACTTAACCTCTCTGAGCTTAAAATTTTAGTACTCGCTTGAATGGATTTTTGTGAGGATTAAATGACTTAAATTTTGTGGCAAAATTGTCAGATAAATTATAAAGTGCTGAACAAATATGAGTAATATTCCTACCTCAACAATGGCTTAGGATATGAACTTTCTCAAAATACATTTTCATGTCAACTATGGCAAAACTGTAGTCCAATTAGTGACTTTAAGGATAAAAATATTGACCTTGAGAATAATAATAATGCTTAAAAATAAAAATATCAAAAACAACAACAAACTACACTTCATTTGCCACTTGTCTGTGCCTGGCCTGTTTACATATATTGGATCTATTCCTAATGACCTTGAGGGGCAGACGGTAGCATTTTCATTTTATAGATGGTGAAACCAAACCTCAGAGAGGTTAAGTAACCTGTCCAAAGACACAGAGCAGGCAGAGATGCCACTGGGAAGGTTCCCTCATTTAAGAAATATCTGCTTACTACTTTTTCTGCCCTGTTCTCTGAGGTTTCAGAAGGGCCCTTCACCTTCTATTACCTGCAAATAGGTCACTGTAGTGAAATGAAACAAGGATACAGACATGCAAAGCATGCGTGGGGAGCAAATGCAGGCCTGGTGCAAAGGGAGGCTGCCTGGAAGAGGTGATGCCAGCACTGAGCTTTGAAAATGAGTAGGAAATAATTCAGAAGGAGAGGAAGAGGGACCTTCCCGAGTAAGGGAATGGCTGGAACACCTACTCGCAAGGGAGAACAGCAGCCTAGGTGCTCTGGATCAAATCTCAGCTCTGCCCTCAAGCGGACCCATTTCTGGTGCCTGGATGGTGGGGACCTCATTGGAAAGTGGGCTCATTTCTTTTCATGGTCCTGCCTTGGACTGGAGAGAAGAGCAAGACCTGAACACAGGTTCTGGCTCTAGTCCTGCTACCCTTGAGCAATTTGACCTCAGAAGGGAAAAAAAATAATCCTTCTGTGCCTCAGTTTCCCCATAGAGGGCATTGCTTTCGGACAGTGGTTCTTCAAGTACCCTCTTCAAACCAGCGTCAGCATGATCTGCCAGCTTTTTAGAGACACAATTCTCAAGTCCCACCCCAGGCCTGTGGAATCAGACCTTCTAGGGAGGGTCCAGCAATCTGCATTAACAAGGCACCCCCCCATTCTGATGCTCTGAAAAGCCTGGGAACCACTTGCTGTTTGCTCCCCCAAGCATGGTACCCTAACCTGTAGCATCAGCACCCCTGCGGAGTATTGGAAATGCAGTGTCAGTCCCCACTCAACCTACTGAATCAGAATCCACACTTCACAGGGTCCCCAGAGGGTCTCGTTCATATTAACATTTGAAAACGGCAGCCCTAGGGCTGGGTGACACCCGAATGCTGAGTGACACCTCCTTGCAGCTGTAAAACTCTATCAGGAACTCTTGGGAAAATCACCCAATCTTTTATTTCTTTTTCTGGGAAAACTCCCAGGCAGGAGGGCAGCCTGTCGGCTCAGTTAGGGCCTCGAGAGCCTTTGATCCTTTCCAACCTCCCGATAACGCTGGGCCAGGGGCTGGAGGCAGCCCACCCGACAGGGGAAAAGTGCCTCCCTCTGGGAGGCAGGAAGTCAAGCAGGGCTCTTCTGCCAGCTCCGCCAAGGAATGTCCCCCTCGTGGAGCCTCTGGAATTGGGAAGAAATTCCTCCCAAATTCCATGGCCATCTCAAACCAGCGCGAAAACGTAAGAGCAGCCCAATGTGGTGCAGCCCGGCTCAAAATGAGTTCAAAACAATTACCAGCCAACATGTGTTTCCTATGAATGGTGCAAGTGTTAAAACGGATTTAATTTTCTTTTGTAAATAAAGAGGCCCATCCAGGCCGGCCTGTTTATCTCCCTGGGAGAGATGAAAGTGTTTCATCTGCCAGTAGCCTCTGCCCGCTACGGAGGTGGGGGGCAGCTCTCTGGACCCCATGTGTTCTCTATCTTGTAATCCAAAGTCATCTTCCCCATGTGGAACTATTTGAGCACCATGAGGTCTTTTCTCGAAGTCTTAGTTATCTAAGATGGTACTCCCTTTTTTTTTCTTAAACATATTAGTGATTCATAAACAGTAAAATTAGTCTGCTAGGGCTAGTGGAGGTATTCATCCTGGTGGCGCCTGCTTTCCTGGGTTAGTAGTTAAAATAAATCATTGCTGTCACAATGGAATTCAGGCCGAAAAATCACCTGTAGGAATCCCCACCGCCCCTCTCCACCTCCCCCAGCCTCCACCCCGCCCGCCCAGCATGGAGGATCAAAGCTATCTTCCTCACTCCAGCTGAGGGAGAAAGGAGGGAGGAGGAGGAGGAGGAGGAGGCAGCACAGAAGGAAAACCCCAGAAGTTATACCGAGTCAGGAAATTAATGTCTCTGCTCTATTGTTGAAACTAGAAGCAGGAAAGTATGAAGCCAATTTATGATATTAGTGTTTCTAAAGCAAAATATGATTAACCACTTCATTATGTGAAGTTGTTTCCATTTAACCTCTTTGTGCTGGCATCTAGAACTTGGCTTTTTTTCTTTAACTGCAAATTTAATAAATTCCAACATGCCCAAACTTCCTGACTTCCACTGTCCACCGCTGGTATCTTTGGAAACTTCGATAGCGGGAGATAACTCCCACAGGCTGCGCGGCTACCTTCGGCGCATGCCGCGATCCGGCATCGGCAATAAGCTTTCATCTTTGGAGCAATTAAGTTAATTACATGGAGGCCGTGGAGGCCCCGGAGCTCGTTCTGTGCACAGGGCTCCCGAAGCCAAACATCATAGGATCCAGATGCAAAGCCTTGGCAACTTAAGCCCAACACATTTCCTTTGTCAAGAGATGCAAACAGCAAAACACTGAAGTGTGGGCTACTTCAGTGAGTCGGCCTCCTTCTGGGGCGCGCAGCCCGCAGAGCCCAGGCCAGAAACCCTTCCGACTCGCCAGCGGCTGCACCTCGCTGCTTCCCAGGCAGACCCTGAGCTGTGTGATTGGGTTCGGGACGGGTTGCTGATGAAAATGCAGGGTTGCCTCCTTTAATGTGACCCACAGCGTTCTGACAACTTGAGGAGAATGCACCCCAGGAGTGGGGATGTGGGGAGAATGGGGGTTCCCCCAAAAGACCCCCCCACTGCTGGCCTTCTTCCTAGACCTCTTCTCCTTCTCTCTGGCTCCTTCCAATCTGTCCCAGTTTAAATCATCCCTCCTCTTGGACCCTCCATGGATGCCCCTCAGGCACCATGTCCGAGGGTGTCTGTCCTCGTCTCTGTCCTCACTGTGCACTGTGCACCCCATGCTTATCATTTGGCATCTTCACTGTAGAGCAACCTCCTTCCCTGGCCTCATGTTCCAGGTTCCCTTAGAGTGGCATCCATGGCCCTCTCCTTCCTCCCTGCATTGCAGAGTGGCGTGGACTGGGTGGGTGGACCTGCCTGATTCGGGGTGGTGCCCGAGAAAGCCCACTGGGGCAGCGCAAGTGAGACGCCGCCGCCACACCAGCTTTCAGACTCAGCAAAGCTGACATTTTCACTGTGCCCGACTTTGGTGGATTTTGCACTCGGGGGGATTCAGAGGAGAGGGCTGTATTTAGTTACATCTTAGTGAGGATTGAATTGTGTCCCCTCAAAACATATGTTCAAGTCCTAACCTGTGGTACCTGCAGATGTCACCTGACTTGGAAATAAGCCCTTTGCAGATGTAAGCAAAGTAAAATGAGGTCATACTGGATTAGGGTGGGCCCTAATCCAATGACTGGTGTCCTGATAAGAAGAGGGAAACCGGGACACAGAGACAGAGACACACAGGGAAGAAAGCCACGTGGAGACAGAGATTGGAGTGATGCAGCTACAAGCCAAGGATCACTAGCAACCACCGGAAGCTGGAGAGGAGAGGGAGGGTCTTCCCTGAGAGCGTCAGAAGGAGTACGGCCCTGAACACACTTTGATTTCAGACTTCCAGCCTCCAAAAGTGTGAGAGAACACACTGTTGTTGTTTTGAGCCACCCAGTTTGTGGTGCAGCCTCAGGAAGCTAAGGCACCTCCTAAAGCCCCACCGTCAGCACCTGCTGTGTCCCCCCAGCTAGACTCTGAGCATTGCTGGGGAGAGAAAATCATGTCCGTTCCTTACCCAGCACAAGGCTCATGGCTGACACCCCATAACAAAAGACCTATTAAGAAGAGAAAAGTGCAACAATTTATTTAATATAAGTTTTACGTGACATGAGAGCTTTCAGAAGTGAAGACCCAAAGAAAAAGGAAAACCATGTATTTTTATGCTTAGGTTTGATAAAGAGGGGACATCATGTGACTGGACAAAAAGGGGCATGATCTAATGGTAACAAACTGGAGGTGGGGTGTAGCCACAGGACCAGACAAACTGGGCCTACTCTGTCGCTAACAAAATGCCGAGTTATCTTGCAGGTATAGCAGAGCTGAGAATTACAAGTCTTGTAGCCTGGGCATGAGCAATAGGAAAAGCTTTGACCTCTAAAAACACACAGAACCAATGATTTTTCTCCTCAGAACCAAGAAGACCAGACATCGCCAGAACTCGTCAGAAGCGAGGAGCCCATTGGCCTGGAAGACGGGAGCTAAAATCTGCCTCAACACACCTCACTGCAAACGGTCACATTTGAAGCCCTCCAGTCAGACTCTGCCAAGCCAGCACTCCTAGATCCCTCCTTTCGCCCTCTGAGCCCAGAAACCTGCCCGACTCCAACCTGGGCGGCAGACCGAGCCCACCTCCGGTCTCCTTGCTGCTTGGTCTCGCAATAAAGCCTTTCTTTCCCCCAAAGCCGGGCCGCAGCATTGGCTTCTGCGCACAACGGGCAGCGAGCCCGTGTTCTTGACAACAGGGGACTCAGCAAGGCCTGTGTGTTCAGATTCCTCTTGGCCTCTGTGTCTTCATTCCTTTCCTCCAGGTCTAGGGCAGGACACCTGTCACGTGAGTGCCTTATAACCTGCTTTCAGGGGAGATGGGTTGGCGAAGTCTCGTGTGGCCGGCTCTCACACACAGAGTAACCTTCCTGCTTCTGCTGTGTTCTCAGTTTCCAAGGTGACATGCTTTGGGATGGCTACACCCCAGCAGCATCATGGAGAGTGGGGACAACGTCTCCCACAGCTTTGCGCTTGCTCTCGGTCAAAAGTGAGTGGCCACCTCTAACGCACTTTCAAGACCCAAGTCAAGGTAGAGCTCCCCTGTCCCCCACCCAGCCTATCTCAGGGCCTCTTTGTGTCCCCCAGCCCCTCACATAGCATCTGTCATGATGTGCTGTCATTGTCACCTCTGGGCACCCAGCCCTCTGCCGGCCCACAATGCAAGGGATGTGTGTTGAATGAACAAATGCCTCAACAAATAACAGTGCATCCCAATGCGCCCCTAAACACACACTCCATACAAAACTCAACTTCACCTCCAAAGTCATAGCCCCCACATAGGAACAGAAATAGGAGAAAAAACCAATATGGCCTGCTGTCCCCTAAAAGAGCAAGAATAAATGAAGAGGAAAGTCCCCATGAATTCCCTAAGTTCGGCTCCCTTTAAGCCAGACCTGAAACATACTGTGTGAGCCTTTGCTTTTTGGTGTGTGCGTGTAAGAAAAACATATTTTGTCTAGTTGTAGAACGTTTCCTCTTTCATGGGTTTCCAAAGCCACCCATCAGCCTGCATTTTTACTGTTTGTTTTTCCTCGAGCGAACATTGTTGCTGGCAGAAATGGAGACAATTTGCTTTCTCTACTTCATTTTCTTCATCTATAAAGTGGGAGCAACAATATCCACCTTCAGGACTCTCATGAGAACCACATGGAAGACACAAGTGAAAATGCAGGCCCTGGACCCCTTTCATCATGCTATCCCACCGTCTTAGCAGGTAGCTTGCAGACTCAAAGTCATCTCAGGGTGCAAGAGGGCTGTGGAGTTCCAGACATCACACCTGCATTCCCAGCATCTGGAAGGAGGAAGGAGGGAATGGTAGATAGGGATGAGTCAGCTTCATTTAAGAATTCTTTCTAGAAGCCCCACTGACATTCCACTTTCATGTCATTGGCCAGAACTGAGCCTATGGCCACATTTACTACAAAAGAACCCAGAAAATAGTTTTTTAGCTGGGCACTTTGCGGCCCTCAATTCATCGGGTCTGTTACTGAGGAAAAGTGAGAGAAGAGATGTGGAACAGGCAACAGTCTCTGCCAAGTGCTGTGCATCACCGTGAGACTGTTTTATCCACCTAACTTCCTCTCCCACTGCCTCCCGCCCTGCAAGCTCCTCTCCAGGCAGGCCTGTCCCCTCACTGTCCTGCCTGCCACGTGCCATCCTTTTCCTGCCTGGGTGGACTTATCCCTTCCCTCCTGGGGGCCCCAGCATCTCCTCTACAAAAGAACTGGAGAGGCACTGCTGTGACTGAGCCCCTACACCCCCTCAGCCAGCAGCAGTTCCCTGCTCCCTCTCCCACCCCCCTCCACCACCTCTCAGCCCTTTCCCCCTGCTCAGTTTCAGGCACACAGCTGGAGACGCGCCTCCATGGGGAAACCAAAGTGCCAACCAGATGCTCTCGCTCCCAGCCTCCCCTGCAACTAGGAGCGAGCCCTTCTACCAAGTCTGCTAAGGGAGTCCTCAGTGAATGTTTTCCAGGCCCAGGGGAAGTGTCTGGAAAACATTTTCCTCCCTGTGGAAAAGAAGAGGTGCATTCTCTGTCACCTGCTTCCTGTTGTACTGCTGTTGGGTGAGGAGGTGATGCTCAGAGCCAGGCAGCCACCTTGTGAAGGTGAAGAGAAAGTTAGAAGAAACCTAGAGAGGCCGAGCCAGGGCCTTAATGAGGCTGGGCGCTTGGATCAGTCAGCATCAGGGGCTGCTGCGTATGAGCGCTAAATAATCCTGCCGCACACATCTGACCCAGAGCAGTCTTCACAAAGTCCATGAGGTAGACAACACTATGGCCCCCTTTCACAGATGAAGAAACTGAGGTTCAGTGAGTACCCAGGCTCACATGGCCCACAAATAGGAGAGGTGAGACCCAAGTTAGCCAAACACCCAAGCTCAAGCTTTTAATCATTGAACAACCCCGGAAAATGGAAATTCAAAAACACAAATGCATCAAGTGATAGGTCTGGGCACTGTCAACATGCAGACTGTAGTTATTGTCATTGTTAGTGCTGGCACACGGTTCCATGGCAGGAGGAAGGTCAGACAGGGGCGGGTGCACTCCTGCGAAGCCTTCTGTCTTAATCTGTCTCTGCTTCTGTCACCCAGCATCCGAGACGGGGTAGTTTACGTAGAACAGAAATGTATTTCTCACAGTTCTGGAGGCTGGAGGTCCAAGATCAAGGCACAGTCAGGTTCAGTGTCTGGTGAGGGCTGCTCTCCGCTTCTGAGATGGGACGTCATTGCTGTACCCCCCAAGGGGACGGACACTGTGTCCTACGTGCTGGAGGGAAAGGGAGGCGAAGGGAAGAATGCTGTGGAGCCCATCCCCGGGGGTGGAGCCCTCACGACCCAATCACCCCCTAAAGGCCCCACCTCTTACTACAATCACAGTGGCCACTGAGTTTCAATACATGACTTCGGGGGTACGTTCAGACCAAAGCATCTTCTAAGGCCAGATAACCATGCGGTTACTAAGACCCACACTGGTTTGCAGTTTCACTCCCTTCCCTAGACCCCCTGCCGTTGTGCCCGCCCTGGACAGTTCAGCCTGCTCCTGTCACAACAAGCTCTTCCATGTGTCCCTGCCTTTGCTCACCCTGACCCCACACTGCCTGCACTGCCCTTCCTTTTTTGGTTTTTTGTTGTTTTTTTTAATATGGAAACTCCTATGCATCCTTTAATTCCTAGGTCAAATGGGCCCCCTGTTCATAGCCTCCCTTCACTCTCCCTTCTACTCCTGAGATAAGCCTCTTGCTCCTACCAGCACCCCAGAGTGCCTGGAGAAGGCCTAAAGTGTGAGTGCTTTTCAGGTCCAAATGTAGTTACTGCCAACTCCTGACTGTCCACCGCTGAGACCCCTTTTCTGATTACAGAGGTGACAGCCCAGCATTGAACCCGGGATAAGCCACCTCCCCAAGCAGTCTCACTAGTTAGGCCAAAGTGGAAGCCCACCACCCTCCAAGCTGATCTCCTGGACGAGGGCCAGGGGCCCAAAGTCCCCTCCCCCTTACCACCCTGTCTTGGGGCTACGGTCCACCCCCTCCTGTCAACCAGAGCTTACCGCTGCCTTGGAGCTGGGGTTCCAGAGGGAAGGATTAACTTAGAAACCAGTGAACACAGCCAAACCTATATATGCTCATCTGCTTATGTTAAAGACAGCACTGCAGTACTCAGGTGACTGGATAGCGAGATATGGGGGAGAGCAAGGCGGATCTTCACCTCACAGCAGACATTGAAATCCAGACAGCTTGCAGATCCAAGCGTGAAGGGTCAACAGCAATGCTTTCGAGGAAGCATAGGAGAATATCCTCATGATCTCAGAGTATTTCCTAAACAGGACACAAAAAGGGCTAACTTTAAGGAAAAAAGCTGATAAAATGAGATATATTAAAATTAAGAACTCTGCCTCTCCAAAACCACCATTAAGAGAGTGTGTAGGCAGCCGACAGCATGGGAGAAGACATTCACGATATACACGCCCAACAAAGGAGTGGGATGCAGAATATGTAAAGAACTCCCATGAGCAAATAAAAAAAAGATGAACAACCCAATTATTTAAATGGTCAAAAGACTTGAACAGATACACAAAAAGGGATATGCAAATAGTCAGTAGACACGACAAGGCACTCAACTTTGTAGTAGTCAGCAGGAACACGCGAACTGAAACCACAGCCTGATGCCATCCCATCCCAGCAGCACGGCTAAGACGAAAAGTAGGCACGATGCCAGCTGTGGGTGAGGATGCAGAATGAGCATCTCCCACAGCTGCTAGTGGATGTGGAAACAGCTGCAACCACTCTGAGGAAACACTGGGAGACGCCTGCTAAAGGCGAATGAGCACATATTCCAAGGCTCCGCAACGCCACTCTTTCGTGAGGTTGCCAGATAAAATTCAACACAAATTGAAATTTCAGATAAACAATGAATAATCTTTTTAGTGTAAGTATGTCCCAAGTTTAATTTGCTAAATCTGACAACCCTACTGTTAGTTCTGTATCCAACATATATATATATGCCTGTTTGCCCAAAATTGTGTACTAGATAGAACATTCACAGAAACAGTATTTGTAGCAGCCCCCACTAGAAAGTATCCAGATATCATCAACAGAGTGACGAACATGTCCACACAATGGAATTCTACACAACAAGAAGAGTGAGTGATCTACAACTGCACAAAACAACATGAGGATAAATCTCACAAAACAACGTCCAGTGAAAGAAGCCAGACCTGGAACAACTCCATGGACAGGAAACAGAGAAGCGGGCAAAGCAAACCCTCGCAGCTGGAGGTCGGGACAGCGGCTGCCTTTGGGCGGTAGGGACACTGCCCGCAGGAGAGACCGTCGGGGGCTCTGGGGTGGTGTGTTCAGTTAGTGAAAAGTCAGCACACTGTACACTTACGGTATGTGCACCTTTCTGTGTGTATATTTCAATTAAAAGGCTTTTTGTAAGTGAAAAAAGAACCCTGCTTGTACAACAGGCTCACAAGTCCTGAAAACGTAAGTTTGCACAAGGAGAAAGACAGATAAGGAAAGGACAATGACCCTTGCGGGGCATCGAGGTTGTGGGCGCAGGGCTTCTCTTCGATGTCCTTTCGTATCATTCATTTCCCCTTAGCCTTTTCTGTATCTAAGAAGTGACAAGGCTGGAAGGATGTGGGCGGGGGCACCCGGGCAGCCCTTTCCCACCGCGGCTGGGGCGAAGGACGCGGCCCACGTTGTCACACCACGGCGCAAAGCAGTACAGTTTCATTAGCTCCATTTTACAGATGAGATGTGGAGGCTCAGGGAGAGAGAAAATAATTTGCCCACGTTCCGCGGCAGGTAAGTCTGTGTGGCTCCTGCCTCAGCGGGTGCTCCCGGATCCGAACATCGCCGTCTCACGCTCTCCCACTCTGTGCAAGGTGCGCGGGAAAGGAGATGGGAGACCTGACGTCACACAAGCCCACTCTCAGCTCACACCCATTCCGACATCCTTTAGTTGCTCGCACCCAACAACGAAAGTTTTTCATTCAGCAAATGTTTTTTGATTATCTTTCTAGGTGCTGTTTTAGGTGTGGCGCATGCAAGGTTAGACCACGCCCTGCCCTCTGGGAGGCTACCAGGCTAGAGGAGGGGCAGTAGACGTGGAGCAAGCAGAACACGGAGGTGTGAGATGGGCGGGGCTCTGACTACGGTGCCCAAAAGGCTCCTCTGAAGCTGTGACTGGGAGCACCAGAGTCTCTGGGAGTGACCATTCCAGGTAGCTGGAACAGCAGGTGCAAAGGCCCTGAGGCAAGAGCGGGTTCTCTGTGTTTGAGGAAGAACAAAGAGGTCGAGGCAGCCAAAGCAGAATGGCAGGAGCTGAGCACAGAGGGGCCGGGCCTAAACCCACCCCAGGCCGTGGCAGGGACAGGGCTGTATTCTAAGCTGATGGGAGCTGCTGACATTGAGCACTGGAGTAAGGAGTGTTGGAAACTGACCGAGGGGACTGGATGCATTTCTTGAAGCTGCCCTAACAAATGACCACAAACTGGGTGGCTTCAAACAACCCGCACTTACTCCCTCACCTTTCTAGAACCCAGCAGCCCAACACTGAGGCAATGGCAGGGCTCGTCCCTTCTGGGGCTCTCAGAGAGGGTTCATCCCAACCTCCTGGCTTCTGGTGATTTCCAGCAACCCTGGCATTCCCTGGCTTCAGCCTCTGTCTTCACATCCCTCTGTGTCCCTTCTCTTCTCGTAGAAGGACACTTTTCATTGGCTTGGGGCCCACCCAGGTAATCCAGAATGTTCCCATCTCAAGATCCTTCACTTAGTTACATCTGCAAAGGCCCTTTTTCCAAATAAGTTTACCTTCACAGGTGCTCTTTGGGGACCACCCTTCAACCCATGGCATGGGGTGGACAGAGGGAGCCCAGAGGGTGGGATCCTAGCACTTCACTAAGGAGGAGGTACAGAGAATTAAGGAAGAGGGAGATGTTAAGGGTGTCTGTCAGGTTTCGGCTTAAGCAACTGAGTGGATCATAATTAAAACAAATCTTTATCCAATTCTATACCACAAAACTTACCTTTCTCCCCAAAAGGAATAACCCCAGTTCCAATTACCCCAGGGGCAACCCCAACCTCTTCAAAGCCGGGTCTGGTTCTCTGCAGAGCTCCAGGAAATACGAGAATCTCTTCATGTGATTGCTAAGTAATTGCTTTTCAACTATAAAAGTAATTAAGAAATGGCACCAATTTCCCTAAGTGTAATCTAATTAAATCCACTGGCTTGGAAAATCATTTGCGATAAACTGAAACAGCAAAAGATTAAGTCATGGGAATTAGGGAAATGTCTGACAGGAGGACGGAGTGTTCCCAGCCTCTCCCTTGGTGGGCTTAGGACGTGTTGGCAGAGAAGGGGGTGCAGAGGATGGGGACAGCAGATGCCAGGGCGGGGTGTGGAAGCCTCACCTTGGGAGGTCCATGGCAGCTCGGACTCTGGTCAGGAAGGCAGCTAAGCAAGCAGGAAGGACGGTGGGGCTCAAGGAATGAGGCTGGACCATGAACCCAGCAGGCGAAATCAGGTCAGGTTCGGTCAGGAAGTTGCAGACAGGTCAGGCTAGCAGTTCAAGACTAAGACTTGGCCAAAAGGCAGGGGTCGGAGGCCTGTTTTTAAATGGTTCTCGCTGCTTGTGCAGAGTCTGTTGCTTAAGGGAGCTGGGAAGGCCAAGCAGACAGATTTCCGGCATATACTGAAACTAGCCCCCTTTTGTGGGTGGCCATGGCAGAGAAGGGTTTGGGAGCCAGGCAGAGAGCTCTGGGTTTAAATCCTGACTCCCCTACTTTGGCATCTTGAGCCAGTTGCGTAACCTTCCTGAGCCTCTGTGTCCTTTCCCTTAAAAAGGCAATCATCGTTCCTAACAGGCGCATAGCTGGGAGAGGGTGCTCGTGATGGGCACAGGCCCGCGCAGACGTCCTCCTGGCCTCCTCAGACGGCCGTCCCTGCTCCCTGCCTGAAACCTCCCTGCGGGGACTCCCCTCACCCTGGGACACCTCTCTTTGCACTGGTTCCCTCCCCTTGAAGGAGGTTCCTGCTCTTTGAGCCTTGGTGTTTCCTCAAATACAAAAAGAAGAAAAATACAGTTCCTCTCTCATGGGGCGCAAGGAGGGTTTAAAAAGCTAAAGCATGAAGTAGTGCTGAGAATGCGCTGGCACACAGCTCTGCTGGTCTGCAGGGCGCTCTGCTGCTGTTACTGTTATTAGCATCAAGAGTTTAGAAAATAGCAACAAAAGGAGAAGTAAAAATCACCCTAAAAACTCCCACCCAGCAGTAACTATTAACAATGGGAGAATAACCTTGGCTTTTAATATTTAATAAATGCATGGAGCTAATATTTTTTTTAATTTTCAGGAACTGATCATATACAAACTGAGAGAATCTGGGTTTTTTTTTTTGGTTTTGTCTTTTGTTTTATTTTTTATTGAGGTAAAATATACACAATACAATTTACCATCTTTAACAGCTTTAAGTGTACAGTTCAGTGGTAATAAATACATTTACACTCTTTTCTTCCCTTCACACCCCTCCCCTTTCTCTCCTATCCTTCCTGGCCTCTGGTAACCACATTCGGCTCTCTGTCTTCATGAGATCCACTTTTTTAGCTCTCACATATGAGTGAGACCGTGCTACGTCATATAACAATATACGAAGAGCACCTTTACATGTTATCACACTTTCTTGTGTGTCATCCTTTCAGTGGCTGCCAAGTCATCCGTGATATTAGCACACCATTGCTTAATCCATCAGCTATTCCACTGACCATCAGAAAATATAGTCTCCATACTTCCTTTCCAACCAATTCCCGCCCTCAGCCCCCCAGTTCTGGCCCAAGTTTACCCCTCTCCAGTTCTGCCTACAGATCTTCATCAAGGTAAAATCAAGTTCCAAACACATCACTCTTGCACTCAAACACCTTCAGTGGCTCCTCAGTGCTGAGAGTTAAAATTGTATCTTCTTTCCCCAGCAGCCAAAGCTGTTTATAAAATGGTGTTCCAACCCTACTTAGTTCCTACACCTCCTTGTCATACTGCACACACCACCTGAAAGACCCTCATCACTCTTGCTGTCCCCAGAACTTATGAGGAACTTCTTCCCCCATATCTGCATATCTCAATCATATTCATCTTTCAAAACCCAACCCAAGTTCATTCTTTTCCTCAAAGTCCTCTCTGCTGCCCCATTATATCACTTAGAATCAGAGTCAACCAGGAGGAAACAAGACCCAATATCACTGTGACCCAAACAAGATAGAGGCTCATTCTCTCATGCATAAAAAATCATCAGAGATAGATACATAATCCAGGGGCTTATGTGGTAGCTCTTCAGTAACTGGGGTCCCAGGCTGCTTCTGGCTTTCCTCTCTGCCATTCCTAGGGTGTACACTTATCCTCAGGGTCTAATGGGGTTGCCAGAGCTCTAGATATCACATCTACATTCCTGCCTGAAGGTTTTTGAGTGAGATGGAAAGCAGAGTATATGCTCTGTCTTTCAGGCGGCTTCCCAGAAGTACTACAAGACGTCTGCTTGCTCTCATTAGCCAGAACTTGTTCAGTTGGTCACCTGGCTCCAAAGAGGCTGGGGATTGTAGTGATGTGCCCATTACTAAGAAGGAAGGGAGAGTGGACACTGGGAGAAATCCCAGCCCTCCACAACTAGAAATAACAGCACCTTCTTCTGATGCATCTCACCAGCACCTCCCATAACACGGAGCTCTCACTCCAGGAGGCGGTGGGGTAGAATGAAACACACAGGCTTTGGAGTCAGACAGACTCAGGTTGAGATCCTGGCTTAGTCACTTTCCAGCTGGATGATTTAGGAAAGTTACTTAAGCTCTCAATCTCTGTGTCTTAAAAATTAAAAGGGCAGTGGGGGCGTGGGGCAGCAGTTGTGAGAAGGTGCTAGAACAGAGTCTGTGTGTAGAGTACCAGGAAAGTGCCTAGTACAAGCCTGATAGACAGTCATTGTCATTCTCTTCTCGCTGGCGTTGTCACCCACATCCCTGAATTCTATCTACAGCACTGTGAGTGTTCTGACGTCCGAGCACCCAGCATTTGGCAGGCGGGTCAGTAATATTCGCTGCGTTAAGTTGAATCACATTGGCCCTGCCCTTCTCCGGGGCCTGGGCCAGCCCCGCCTGAGCCGGGAACTCACGGCCACTGGGATGCAGAGTGCGATGACTCAGCAGGTCTGCATGGGGCCTGGACACCTGCATTTTTAATCTCTCCAGGATTGGGAATCACTGGGTCACTACCTCTTACAAACTCTTAACAGTGCTGAGCACGCAGGAGGTGCTCAGTAAACATTAGCTGTTATTACAATGGTGGTGGTATTTACTGCACCTACCGTTGCTGAGTAACAAATGAACCCTAAAATGTAGAGGCGTCACACAACCATTTTCTTACACTCATGGTCCTGTGGGTCAGGAGTCTGGGCAGGTTTGTCTGTTCCCCAACATCTGGGACTCAGCTAGGAGACTCAAATGGTTGGGGGCTCCACAGCAGCTGGGGTCATTCTTAGGTGTCTTCACTCCCATGTTTGGCAGTTGATGCTGCCTGTCAGCTGGGCCCTCATCTGGGCTGTGGGTCGGAACACGTGGCCTGTCCGTTTGGGCTGGATCGGGCTCCCCGACAGCACAGTGGCAGGTCCAAGTGAGCACAAACCGAGGGAGCAAGGCAGACATCCGCAGCATTTTATGAGCTAATCTCTCCTCGGAAGTCATAGTATCGCCTCTGCCACAGTCACAGGCCTGCCCAGGTTCAAAGGGAGGGAGTACAGACCCCACCACTCCGTGGCAGGGGCGTCAAAGCCACATTATAAGAAGAACCTGTGGAACAGGAGATACTGTTGCAGCCACCTTCAGAAAATACTAGCTGCCACACATCATCATAAGTAGCAGTAGGTGTCATCGTCGTCGTCATCGTCATGGTCTGTGACCACCCAGGCCAATACGACTCTGTGCTTTGGAGTCGAACAAATCCCAAATCTACTACTTCCCAGCCGGGTGACCTTGAATGAGACCCTTCTTACCTCTTCCCCTTATGTTCTGAATTTGTGACAAGAGGGGAAACTTCTTCCCACCCCAGGGCTGTTGTGAGTCTGAAAGTGAGAGAACACACAGAAAGTTCCTAGGGCCTGGCGCAGGCACACAGGGGCTTCCTCTCAGCCCTGCATCCCAGGGCTGAGCTAGAGCCAGCCCCGCCCGCAGGCGTTTTGCAGCCCTGTGGGGCTTTTGGTCAGGGCCAGGGCCCATGGGCGCCGGGCAGCAGTGTGTGTCCAGGCATCTTCTTTAAAGGACTGTCACGGGCTTTGAAGTTGCCTGCAGCGGTCTGAATCTCGCTGGGAGTTCATTTCGACTTTCCCCTGAGAGTCCAGTGAGATATTTGGTTGGTGATGTGGCCGGAAAGATCCACAGAGAGACGAGCAGTATCTTTCCCCTGATTTCCCAGTCCTCCAGGGAAGGGCCGTGTTTGGTTTGAAAACAGAGGGCTTATCATCACGCAGGGCCGGGACCAAATCTCTCCCCTAAAGCTGAGTCAACAGCTCTGGGCTCCACTCACCCCTGCTCCCAGCTCTTGAAACCCCTTATCTGGGTCCCGCCAGCCCTGCCCCCACCCAGGCTGACCTGACACTCCTGCTCTGAGGCACATCCTGCGCCGCCCACAGGGCTGGGAGACCTGCGCTCTGGCGCCGTCTCCTCCTGTAGGAAGAGGCAGCTGGATTCCAGCCTCTTTCTGCTCTGCGCCTGGTCTGCTGGCCCGCAAGTGAGACTGATGGTCCCTGCCTCGCCGAACCGTGCCAGGGTTGGATGAGACGGTTTTATGGCAAGTGCTCAGTAGTGCTCAGGGAGCCCCGCTCAGCTGAAGAGCGTATGGCAGAGTGGGATCCAGGCTTAGGCTTGGTTCAAAACCTGTGGCCACCACCATTACTGCTCACATGCTGGGTAACCTTGGGCAAGTTCATTAACCTCTCTGTTGCTCAGCCTCTCACTGTAAAGAAGTGATGAACAGATTGCTGCAGAGATTAATGCAGTGCTTGTGTACTGTGCCTGACACATAGGCACTTAATAAATGGTAGTTACTTTTTGTTACTATTATTTTTATTATTATTATTAATTCAGTACACTGTTCTATGAGGAATTTTTTAATTATTACTAGTATTATTATTATTAATTCAGTGCATTCCTCTAGGGCAAGAGCCAGGTCTTATAATTCATTTATTCCGAACATTCCATGTATACACAATGACGCTACTTAATGTGTTTGTAGACGGAATCCTATAATTTTTTAAATTTGTTTCTATTTTTTTAACTGATATTTTTATGGAGATCATTGTGGATTCATGTGCAGTTGTAAGAAATAATGCAGAAAGACCCCTTGTATCCTTTGCTCATGTGTGCCCATGGGGACGCTGTACAAAGCTCTATGGTGACCAATATTGGCGCTGATTCAATATCCCAATCTTATTAAGATCTCCCCAGTTTTATTTGTACATTTGTGTGTGTATTAAATTCTATACAATTTCCTCATCTGTGCAGGGTCATGTTTCCACCACCACAGTTAGGACACTGAATGGCTCTAACACAAGAACCCCTTGTGCAGAATCTGACCTTTTGAAAGCTAGAAAGGCCTCTTGTTGGAGTTTATGAGTCAACGCAGCACATAGGTTAAGAAGGGCCCAGAGATCTTCTGACCTGGGTTCCAATCCCTGCTCTACAGTTCACAACTATGTGACCCCGGGCAGGCCCTTGGTTTCCTCATCTGTAAAATGGGAAAATAACAGCACCCACCCCTCAACAAAGTGTTCCATAAACGTAAGCTGTTAGTGCAGCCCTGAGACCAACATTCCGGAAGTTCTAGTGAAGACACAGAGGCCTCAGGAGCAAAGATACTTGCCCGAGATCACACCCCAAGTTGGGGCCCAGCTGGACAGGAGCCCAGGCGACGACTGCAGTGAGCTTCTTGACCACGCAGGCCCAAGTGCAGCTCAGCGGTCAAGAATGACAGGCCTTGACCTTGGTAAGGACTGGTAAGGATTCAGTGACAAATACAGGTCGGGCGGTTGGTACACTAACAGCGCAGGAAGTGTGTGTGTTTTTTTTAATGTTGAGCCAGTTGCTATTACTAGTCACTTGGTCTTAACTGATTTTTTTTTAAGTAAAATTATTGTAGGAGACCCTCTGGGCTAGGACAGCAAGGGTGGCAGATGTGTCAAATTACAACAGAGTATAAGGGAATCGTGGAAGGTTATCACGGAATCTGAGTATGTTTTATTAGAACGCTAAAAACCCACCAAACTGCAGACGACCTCAAACAACCCAGCCCGCCCGCCCGATCCGCTTGTGTTGTCAGCACAGGGCAGCATCTCAACCCTCTCCACCGAGTTTCCTTCCTTCCGTGGTGGGATTAACTCCCCAGGACTGAAAACTGCTGACCCTGTCCTTTGAGCCCACTGTTAAAATAAATATCTTTTCGAAACAAACACAGGTTACAATTTTCTTCTCTCTCTCTCTCTCTCTCTTTTTCTCTTTTCTTTTCCCGAAGATCAAAGGAGGCATTTGGGCCTTTAAGATAACATTCATTCGGAGAGAGATGGCAATATATAAGATTAATGAAAATTAACATAATCCCTCTGAGTAGAAGAGAGCCTTTGTTCAGTCGTTTGTCCTGCTGTTAATTATGCGTTAGGTGGTGATAAATGCCTTAAATCAAGGGATGCCTTGAAAACCATTTAAATGATTTTCACCTAATTAGGTTCCTTGCCTTGTTCTGAGCAGGGGATCCCTCCCCAGCCGCCACCCCTCCTTCTGATATGTCACGTGCCAGGGGGATGAGGGACCCTGAGCTCCAGGAGGAATCTTTTCTGTCCCGGCTCTGACCGTGGGCCCACTGCTGTGATTTATTTTTTCTGAGTTGCTTTGCAGCTCCAAGATCAAAAGAAAATTTATCAGTTTCTGTCTCCCTTCAGCCTATTCCAGCCAGACTTTGTGACAAGAGCCTATCAGCCTTAAAGTTGAGAAGGGCCCGCATGGAGAACAGACAGAAAGAGAGAAGGGCCCTGGTGAACTGTCACTGTCGATTAGGTGGCGGAAATTGCTGCGTGGCACCCAGCCGGCCTTTGAAAGGGGCCAGGGTGGCCGCGGCTGGGAGGAGGGGAGAACTGGCGTGTGCCTCTGAAAGGCTCAGGGGTCACAGATTCATAAAGGCCCCCCGACTTTGCCTCTCCCTCTGAAGCTGAAATATCATCTCTGGTTTTAAAGAAACGGGTTAAAGGTGTACTGGCTATTCTGGAGGGAGGGGCAGGGATGGAGGGATGAGAAACAGCAAAACCTCCCAGAGAGCCACAGTCCTCAGCCAGAGGCATCCATGGGCGGGGGCCCTGGTCACCACAGTGTAAGTTTGGGAAGCAAAGGAACTTCGCGTCCTGGGAGCCTCCAGGATTGAAATCCAGCATGTTCTGGCTCCAGCGTTTCTTGCCAGGAAACAGGGACATCAGCAGACTGTTCATCCGGTGGCGAGTACACCGTCGGAGAGGACTGGCTCCACGGCCGGGCGGGGTGAGGTGCCCCCTCCACACCCTGCTCTCCTCCCTGAGTCTGAAAAGCGCCCCAGGCCCTTGGTCCTCCCGGCCAAGCCCCCACCACACACACCTACAGATTCCTGGTGTCTTTCTGTTCCCAACAGACTGCAAAATCACCAGGTTAAAAACCCTCTCCCGGGCTGGGCGCGGTGGCTCACGCCTGTAATCCTAGCACTCTGGGAGGCCGAGGCGGGTGGATCGCTCAAGGTCAGGAGTTTGAGACCAGCCTGAGCAAGAGCCGAGACCCCGTCTCTACTAAAAATAGAAAGAAATTATCTAGCCAACTAAAATATATATGGAAAAAAAATTAGCAGGGCATGGTGGCGCATGCCTGTAGTCCCAGCTACTTGGGAGGCTGAGGCAGAAGGATCGCTTGAACCCAGGAGTTTGAGGTTGCTATGAGCTAGGCTGATGCCACGGCACTCTAACCCGGGCAACAGAGTGAGACTCTGTCTCAAAAAAAAAAAAAAACAAAAACCTCTCTCACGGGGTTTTAACCTCTTGCCGCCCCCTCTGAAGCAAGAAGATACAAAAAGGAAAATGAAACAATTCCTACAAGACACCTCTTCTATGCTTAAAAAAAAAGATCCAGTTCACACGTGAAGTTGGAATCTTTATTGGAGCTTTTCCTGCCTTTCATTCCAAACATTTCATTCATTTACAATACAGAGGTTTTCAGAACCCCCGAAGTTGCAATTATTTGGACATTTTTGGAACGTGTCTGTTAATGATCTGTGATCCAGGGGACTTATTTGAATTAATTATTTTCTTAAAGGGCAGTTTGGTTTCCCATTAAGGGGCAGACCCTGAATGTCACAGCCTCTGCCTTTGTGGTAAATGAACTTTTTAGAGCTTCCAGATGACGCCTGGCACCAGAGCGGGCCAGCCAGAGAGGTCAGTTAGCTGGGATGGGTCCCCAGCCCAGCCCCCATGTCACCGCAGGACGCGGTGCCCCCACCCCAGTGAGGCATTTCAGAAATGCCTTTGAGACCCGAGGCCAGGCCAGGCCTCCCTGATCCCTCAGCAGGAGCTAGTGGGAGACAGAGCCAGTCCCAGAGCCCCCAAAGCCAGAGGCTGCAGCTGCGGCAGCCCTGCCATCTCCCTCCCCTAGTCCTGCTTCCCAGCGAAGTGCTCCGCCCTCCCAGAAGCCTTAGTCATTCTTCTCTTCCCAACACGCTTTTTTTTGTTGTGGTGGTAATATATACATAACATAGAACTTACCATTTTAACCATATTAAGTGTACTGTTTGGTGGCATTAAGTACATCACATGTACTTAATGTGAATGCAACCATCACCACTGTCCCTATCCAGAACTTTCTCATCTTCCCAAACTGAAATTCTGTCCCTATTAAACACTAGCTCCCCATTCCCCCTCCCCCAGCCCCTGGCACCCCCCATTCTATTCTCTGTCTCTATGGATTTGCCCATTCTGGGGATGTCATATCGTATTTGTCCTTTGGTGACTGGCTTATTTCACTTAGCGTGATGTCCTCAAGGTTCATCCACGTTGTAGCACGTGTCAGAATTTCCTTCCTTTTTAAGGCTGGATAATATTCCATTGTATGTATAGACAGACCACACGGTGCTCAGCCATTTGTCGGTGGACACTGAGCTGCTTCCACCTTTGGGCGAGTGTAGATGATGCTGCTATGAACATGGTGACCAAACACCTGCGGGTTTGCTTTCGGTCTTCTCCAGTGTACAGCACAAATGGAATTGCTGCAACATGTGATAATTCTAGTTTTAATTTCTTGAGGAAGCATGGTATTGTTTTCCACAGTGACTGCATCATTTTACATTTCCACCAGCAATGCACAAAGGTTCCAATTTCTCTGATCCTCATCAACACTTGTTATTTTCTGGTTCTTTGATACTACCCATCCTAATGAGTGGGAAGTGGTATCTCATTGTGATTTCCCTGATGCTTAGTGATGTTGAACATCTTTTCATGTACTTATTGATCATTTGTATATTTTCTTTGGAGAAATGTCTATTCAAGTCCTTGCCCATTTTTTAATTGGGTTGTTTTTGTTGTTGTTGTTGACTTCTAGAAGTTCTTTATATATTCTGGATACTAGATCCTTATCAGATATATGATTTGCAAATATTTTCTTCCATTCTGGGGGCTATCTTTTCACTCCATTGACAGTGTTCTTTGATGTACGAAAGTTTTTCATTTTGAAGTAGTCCAATTTATCTATTTTTTCTTTTGTTGCCTGTGCTCCTTAATCATTCTTGCCTCAAAGTTTTTACCTGTTCTCTCATCTTGAAATACTCAGCCTTCACCTATTAGCTGGACTAACTTCTGTTTACCCTCAAGTCTCAATTTAAATGCCACCTTCTCCAGGAAGCCTTCTCTGATAGCCCCAGACTCAGATAGGTATCCTTCCTCTTGTGTTGTCATGGGTGAGGGTCTTTCCTCAATCACAGGACTTACCCGAGTGTTTTACAATTGTCTGTTTACATGTGTGTCCCTCCCACCAAGACACATATATGACACTGAACTTGCAGTTCTTTGGGATAGGGGATTACATTTTCTAGTTCATTAACTAAGCACAGTATTTAGCATATGGAAGCCTCTCAGTGTTGATGGGAATAAGCTAATTCTGTGGCTTCAGATATTTTTCGTTATGAAGACCTTCTATATAAAGTATTTCACATAGCTTCACCTGATAAAAATTATATTTTCACGTTTATGTTAATTGAGAGTACCTATAACAAAAACAGTGAGGTTTTAAAATAAATATGTTTCTACTTAGTATTCACAGCATCTACACTCACTCCATCCACAACAGGGCTAGGCTTGCACTGGAATCCTAAGACTCCCACAGATTGGGAACAACCACCTATTTTCCTATTTTATTAATGGAAAAATTAAGTGTCAAAAGTGGAAAGGGAATTGCCTCGGGGTTCCAGCCATGACATGCCCTGAAAGGCCAACTGCAAAGTCCGGCCCTATTCTGCCCAGCAGACAGCTAGCTTTGCTGGGCTCTGGTCCAGACGTGAGATTGGAAGCTCCGGGGGCTGTGGCACAGAAAGGGTGTGGGTCACCACTCACTTCTTCTTCCTGGACACGCCAGGTCCACACTTCCCAGCCTGGCTTGCAGATAGGTGGAGAGTGCAGGTCTGAGTTACGGCCCATGGAATCTGGCAGGGCGAGGGTAAGCCACTCAGCCCTGGTCCTCACGAGGCCTCCTTGCTAATCTCTGCCTTCCCCTTCCCTTCCAAGTTGAACTTGGCAGCCACATGTTTAATGATGTCCCAAGATGGAAGAAGCCAGGACCCCAAATTACCACTTGCAGGAGAGCACCAACATGTGACACAAATGAGGAATTTGTGTCAAGTCTCTGAGGTTTCTGGTTAATTTGTCACCTTGGCACAGCCTAGCCTCTCCTGACTATTGCAGCTGCTCCACAAATGAGTAATGTCTGCTAAAAAGGTGCCAGCAGGTGCCAGACTCCCAGCCCAGTGCTCTTTGCAGCACACCACCTCTCTCGGTGTTAGCCAATCTGTACAATGGGCTGTGAAGACTGCTGACACCTTCCCCTGTCCTCAAGCACTTCATAGTCCTAATGGGGGAGGCAGACAAGCAAAGCAAAGGTTCGGGCACAGGGACAGGAGTGAGCCAGAGTTCAGAGGTTACAACGCAAGGGAAAGGCAAGTTCAAGTGACAAACCAGAAGGAGAAAAGTCCACCCAAATACTTGGGTTTTGGAGTCACACATCTCTGGGTTGAATTCTTCCCTGAACCACCTGTGCAACCCATGCCAAGTTCCTGGGCCTCAGTTTCCTCATTTGTAAAACAGGAAACTAATAATTACCAATAATACATATATAACACACCACTTTCTGTTTACTGGAAGAACTGAATGAGATGTGTACAGTTCTGGTCTTGAACTCCCAACCCCAGGTGATCCTCCCGCCCTGGCCTCCAGAGTGCTAGGATCACCAGCGTGAGCCACTGCGCCCGGCCGAGATGTGTACAGTTCTGTAAATTCTGAAGATCTGTATATTAGTTTTGTAATTTTATGTCTCAGCTGCCTCCCAGCTCAGAGTGTGGGAACTAGAACCAAGTGTTAAGGAGCAAGAGAAGCTTTTCCCTCAGGAATGCAGAAAACAAACTGTGCAAAAGTAGCTGTGATGGTCTCTATTTTATACGAAGAAACTCTGGCTCAGAAAGGTCCAATCACTCAGCCCTGATGACAGTTAATAAAGGAAGAAGCAGAGGTTCAAACCCAATGCTCCTGCTTCCAGCTGACAGGGATGAGGGGTCTCTGTGCCTCCAACATTTCCCCCAATATGTAGCTCAAAGGAAGCTCTTGGGAATGTTCGTTGAACCCTTTGGCCCTGGCTACCTTTGACTTCATCCCATTCCCTGCACTCCAGCATGTCTGCCTCCTTGCTCCTCCTCTAATATTCCAAACACGCCCACCGCAGGGCCTTTGTACTTGCTGTGCCCCCTGCCTGGAATGCTCTTCTCCCAGATGACCTCAGGGCTTGCCTTCTCATTTCATACCTGGCCCTGCTCAAATGTCATCTTCCAGAGAGGTGGACTTCCCTGTCTAAATGGCAAGCCTGCTCCCTGGCTCTGTGTGTTTGTCTTCATAGCACTTATCACCATTGTGTGTATTAGAGTCATTGCAGTTTGGTTGACTTTCTGCTTCCTTTTCCTGCCATTTCAAAATAAGCACCTTCAGAAGACAGATTTTTGGTCTCCTATATTCACTGCCATTTCCCTAACATACAAAACAGCACCTGACATGTGGCAGACATTCAGTAAACATTTTTCAAGTGAGTGAATAAATGAAATAATGACTGAATGAGCCAACTGAGAAAGGCTCTTGTCATTAGGCAGGTTCCGAGCTGCCTTCTCCGGTGAGCAGTGAGACAGAAAAGCTGAGTTGGCTCAGCTCGAGCTGGTTTCTGCTTGAAAGAAAACCAGCATTTCCTTCTCTCTGTGTGTGGTGAACCCATTGGGCCTCCTGGCAGACTCTGCCCCATTGCCTCTGGTTGGTGAGCTTGGGTTCTGGGTACAGTCGATATCTTACACCCAACTGAGCTGCTTAATTCTCGTCTCCCATGGCATAAAAACAACTCCCCAAAGTGCCAAGAGGTCCCCTCTGTCAAAGAAACTAGGTAGGCATTATGTTTGGACTTGAGTACGCTAGAGGCATTATTTTACATTATCTGCAGCTTGAAAGGAGAAAAACTATTAGATGCAGGGGTCTGATATTTTCTGAGAAGAGCTTAAACCATGGTGCAGCAATTGATTTGAGGCTGGTGAGTCTATTTGCAACATAAGTGAACAAGCTACATCTCCTACGAAAATACCTAGTACCTTAATGTGCAAATGAAATTTAATAGCTTGATGTGCAATGATATACATGCTTCAGGACTGATGGTGACATTCTAGAGAGATGTAGCAGGAATTCTGTATTAAACAATGAATGAAAATCCAGAACGAACTGGTAGTTACTGTATCTCCAGGAAGTTTCTGCCCCTCTCAGAAAACGTGGACAGAAGCCCTCTGTAAAATTCAGTGTGAACCGTCCCCTCCTGTCTGAGGAAAGCCCCTCTGCGCCCCGGGCTCCTGTGGCCATGGAATGTACACGGGCTCACCTTCCCAGCAAGACACTCGCAACTGCGAAGTGCTCATTATGATCTCGGTCTTCTGTCCCAGGTGTACCCAGTTAAGTAGTGATTGCGTTTCTTTTCATTTTAAACAACGCTGAATCAAAGTATTGCGTCTCTATTTCCATTTCTGACTTTGAGAAGATCATTTCCATGAGTGCCGTTGAGTATAGGAAGTTGCTGCTTAAACAAAGCCAAGGGACAAGGCTCCATTAGCAATGGCACACGGATGCAAACTTGTCCTCATAATCACAACCCACCTGCGTTTCTGCAGGGCTTAAACAGCAGCACAGAGCTCTCTCCTCCATTCCTGCATGGAACCGGCACACACCAAAGAAGTGAGCCAGAGAGGAGATACATGTGCTCATTTTGCAGTTATTAATTCAATTTGACTGGTATTTGCTGAGCACCTACTGTGTGCCATGTCCGTGCCTCAAGGAGCCACAGGCTAGTCATAGGAAAGATACATACACAGACCCTGGCAACGTGATAGGAGAGAGAAGAGCTACCATTTGCTGAGCATTGTTCCAAGTCCTGCACGTGTGCCAGTCTGTTTAATCCTCATGACAAATTGACAAGCTAGATCCTATCAGGACCATCTCCATCTGGCAGCTGAGGAAGGCAAAGTCACTTGAAGTCACTATTCAAATCCTGAAAGTCCATCCTGGAGCCCACACTCTTATTTACTCTGGTAACGCTTCTGACATAGGAAGCTCTGCATGGCCTCTGAGATGGCAGCTCTCACAATCTCAGTGGAGAAGGAGTAGCCAGGAAGGCTTCCTGGAGGTAGGAGTCATGAGCTGAATTGTGTGGGTGAGGAGAAGTCAGCCAAGGGAAGAAAGGTGCTCTGGGCTGAGGAAACAGTGTATGCAATATCAGGGGGTGAAGCCACTTAGTGTGACCCCCATCTTAGTGTGACCTCTGCTGCTCAAGGCAGAGGAAGGTGGCAGATGAGACATGGGCCTGGGTCCACTCGCCTGGGACCATTTTGGGCTACTTCATGTTCCTGGACCTCAATGTGCTCACTACTCAAATGGAGTAGCTGGTGTACCTACTTCGTGGTGACAGTGTGGGGATCAAATGATAAAACAGAGCAAAAGCAATTTTTAAACTCCATCTAAGCGATTTTTGCAAATGGAAGAATGGTTGTTACCATCTGCAGATTTCCACTTTTTGATACTTTCACAAAATATTGCTTCCTTATACTCTAGGCAATGTTGGAATAAATTAATTCACTCAACAGACATTTGCTTCACTGCAGAAGGAAAGGGAAAAGATGAAATCAATTCCATTTTCAATACCGTCAAAAAAGAATAAAACACCTAGGAACAACTTTAACCAAAGAAGTGCAACACTTGTGCACTGAAACTACAAAACATAGTTGACAGAAATGAAAGACAACCTAAATAAATAAAAAGATATTCAATGTTCATGGATTAGAAGACTTAATGCTAAGATGGCAATATTTGCCAGTTAATTAATGCCTATCAAAATCCCAACTGCCTTTTTTGCAGAAGTGGATAAATGGATACTAAAATTCATGTGCAAATGTAAAGGACCCAGACTAGCCAAAACAAACTTTAAGAACACAAAGAGAACTCACACTTGCCAATTTCAAAATTACTACAAAACTACAGTAATCAATATGAGGTATCTAGAGTGGCCAAATTCATAGAAACAGAAAGAAGAATGGTGGTTGCCAGGGGCTGGGGGAGTGAGGAATGTGGAGTTATTATTTAATGAACAGAGCATTTCTGTTTTGCAAGATGAAAAGAGTTTTGAAGATGAATGGTGGCGATAGCCACATAACATGTGAACGTACTTAATGCCACTGGACTGTACACGTAAAAATGGTTAAGAGGGTAAGTTTTATGTTATATATATTCTACCACAATTTAAAACAAATAAATCAAAAAAGAGAGAAAAAATTACAGTAATCATGACGATAGGGTACTAATATAAGGATAGATATATAGATCAACAGAATAAAATTTAGAGTCCAGAAATGAATTCTTACATTTATGGTCAATTCATTTTCAACAAGGATGCCAAAACCATTCAATGGGGGAAAGAATGGTCTTTTCAACAAGTAGTGCTGGTGAAATTGTATATCCACATGTGAAAGAATATATTTGGACCCCTACCTCACACCATAAACAAAAATTAACTCAAAAAAACAAAGACCTAAATGTAAGAGGTAAAACTATAAAATTCTTAGAAGAAAACATAGGCATAAATCTTATAACTTGTATTAGACAATGCTTTCTTAGATATGACACCTAAAACACTAGCAACCAAAGAAAAAAAATAGCTGGGCTCAGTGGCTCATGCCCATAATCCCAGCAACTCAGGAAGCTGAAGTGGGAGGATCGCTTGAGGCCAGGAGTTTGAGACCAGCCTGGGCAACAAAATGAGACCCCATCTCTAAAAAATAAGAAAATTTAGCCAGGGGTAGTGGTGTGTGCCTGTAGTCCCAGCTACTCAGAAGGGTGGCAGGAGGATCACGTGAGCCCAGGAGTTCAAGCCTGTAGTGAGCTATGATTGTGCTGCTATACCCCAGCCTGAGTGACAGAGTGAGACTCCATCTCTAAATTAAAAAAAAAAAAGATAAATTGTATTTCCCCCAAATTTAAAACTTTTCTGCATCAAAGGACACTAACAAGAAAGTGAACAGACAGCCCACAGAATGGGAGAAAATATTTGCAAATTATCTACGGATGAGGGTCTAGTATCCAGAGCACATAAAGAACTCTTACAACTCAACAATAAAAAACACTTTTTATTATATTTATATAATAATAGGCAAAGGATTTGATTAGACAGTTCTTCAAAAAGGATATGCAAGTGGATTGTGTAAATAAGCACAAGAAAAGACGCTCAGCATCACGACTCATTAGGGAAATGCAAATCAAAACCATGATGTGATAACACTTCATACCCAGTGGGAGGGTGGCTGTAATCACAAAGACAGACACTAACAAGCACTGGTGAGGGTGTGGAGAAACTGGACCCCCATGCATTACTGCTGGGAATGTAAAATGGTGCAACTGCTTTGGAAAACCACTGGGCAGTTCCTCAAAAAGTTAAACATAAGAGTAACCATGTGACCCAGCCATTCCACTTCTAGGTCTATACCCAAGAAAACTGAAAGTGTGTGTTCATGCAAAAGGCTCTTTGTAAATATTCGTAGCAGCATTGTCCGTAATAGCCAAAAAGTAGAAGCAACCTAAACATCCATCAATGGATGAAAAGGTAAATAAGATGTGATACAGCCATACAATGGAATATTATTCAGCCATAAAAAGGAATGAAAATCTGACACTTGCTCCAACATGTATGAACCTTGAAAACATCCTGTGAAATGAAAGAAGCCAGACACAAAGGAGCACACACTGCATGATTCCATTTCTGCGGAATGTCCAGAGTAGGCGAATCTACAGAGACAGAAAGCGGATTAGTGTTTGCAGGGGCTGGAGGAGGGGGAATTGGGAGGGACTGCTCATAGACATGGGGGGTCTGGGGGAGCGATGGAAATGTTCTGAATTAGTGATGATGATAATACAGCGTGGTGAATAGACTAAAAACAACTGAATTGTATCCTGTAAAATGGTGAATTTTTTGTTATATGAATTATATCGCAATGAAGTTTGCTCTAAAAACGAA
>CM052436.1:163267141-163278817 GCA_028533085.1 Varecia variegata | reverse complement strand
GGGGCCAGAGCACCAGAGGGCAGGGAGGCCGGGGAGGGAGCTGTCCCGCTGCAGAGACCAGAGACACATCATCCAGCCCAGGCTTAACCTCTTGCTGGAAGCTTTTACACGCTTGTGATTTTTATTTAATTATTTGTGTAACTCTGCAGTCAGGGGTCTTTTTCTGCTAGACTGTCAGCTTCAGGAGAGCAGCCTGGGGTCTGTCTGTTCACCACCTTTGGCGCAGCAGCCAACCCAGTGCAGGTCGAGAGGGAGCCTGGCAAACAGGCTCCTTGTCGGCCTAGATGTTCTTTGGGCTCTCCTAGCCCCCAGTGGATCTGGGTGCCCGCACTGCAGGTCTGGCTATGTTGGCGCATCATTAAGGCCGTTTGCTTCGTGGAGGTGGACTCTCATTCCTAAGGCCTGACAGCACAGGGACTCAGCCGCAGGGAGCCAGCCCTGGGCCCTCTCAGCACTTCCTAACATGCAGGCAGGAAGTGAAATTCTAATGGGATGCAAGAACAAGGCAGGTGCAGAATTCTCTAAATCAATCCCCTGTCCTCAGATTCCACAGCCACCTCTTGTTGAGCCAATCAGGGGGCGAAATATCCGTGACTGGTTCATGCAGAACACATTTGTCTCCTAAAAACACATCAATCAGCAAAAAACAGCCCAAAGTTAAACACACTGCCCTCAAGCAAATGTAAGTAAGCTGCTGTGTGTGGGTGCATGGATGTGGGGGGCTCTTCCCCATACCATTTCCTGTCAGAGGGAGGTGGAGATGAGGCCCAGGAAGGTCCCTGCTTGCTGGATGCTTTGTCAAAGCCGCTGTTCACACCCAGAACTGCTGGCTGAGGGGCCTGGTGGGCTCACAGCTCAGGAAGCCCCCAGCCCCCACCCTCGCACCGCAGGAGCACGGCTGAGCTCCGACAAGGAGCTCAATCACCTGTGTGGGTTGTTCCCTCTGCCCAGGAGTCTTCTGGGCCACCCAGTGCAGCCGGACGTTCAGGCCACCAGAATCTGGCCCTGCTCACATAGTGACCAGCCCTCGCTGAGCACAGGGCCCCCATGGGGACAGGGCCCACAGGGGAGCCAGGGCTGTGCTGGGCTGGGCTGGGGCCCGAGGGGAAGGCAGACTCAGACCTGAGGGGTTGGTTAGCACTGTGGGTAGTGTGGCTCCTCGGGTACCTTCCACCCCACGCAGACCTCGCCATATACGAACAGTGACAGCTGCCACTTTCATGTGTGTCACCATTGCACACATTTTCTTATGTCATTCTTCCATCAACCCTCTAAGGTTGGTGCTATTATTATTCCCACTTTTCATATAAAAAAACTGAGGCTAAGCAACTTGCACCAGGTACCACGTCCAGTAAGTGGCTGAAGGGAGATTCCAACCCAGGTCTGTCTAATTCTACAGCCCTTTCCATCGACCGCTAATGCTGCGTCGCCTGCAAGCACAAACCACAGTCCCCTGCTCCTGGGACTGACGGGTCCGCCAGCGCAGGACACTGTCAGTGCTAAGACCGGCAACCCCAGGCACGCTGGGCTGGCTGCCCCCTGTGACGGGCTGAATAACAGCACACCGCCCTGCCTCTGCCCCCAGAGACGTCTCATCCTAATCCCCAGAACCTATGAATGGCAAAAGGGACTTTGCAGATGTGATTAGATCAGGAATCGTGAGCGGGGGATTATCCCGGATTGTCTGGGTGAGCCCAGTGTCATCGCAAGGCCCCTCAGAAGAGGGGAACAAGAGGGTCAAAGTTAGGAGAAGGACATGTGACACGGAGGTGGAGGTTGCAGTGATACAGTTATGGCTTTGAAGACAGAGGAAGGAGCCCAGCCGGTCTCCAGAGGCTGGGAAGGCGAGGAACGTGTTCTCCCCGTGGCCTCCAGAAGGAACCGGCCCCGCCCACAGCGTGACTGTGGCCCAGTGAGACCCACATCGGACTTCTGACTCCCTGAACTGTAAGATAATGAATTTATGCTGTTTTAAGCCAATAAGTTTGGGGTCCTCTGTTACAGCAGCCACTGCTGTAACTAAGCCAGACACCCTGGCTGCCTCCAGGCACTGGCCTTCCCACTCTGTTTTATTTCATTTTTTTTAGGAGAAAGAGCAAAGGTCTGCATATGGTGTCAGAGCCTGCAAGACTCCTCACTCTCTCATACACTGTCCTCTGAACGCCTCTGGACAGCAAGTGTGGTACCCATTATTATGAAGACTCTGTTTACAGATGAAGAAACTGGGTGGGAGGAGATTAAGTGGGTGGGTAAACTCCACGTCCCTGGATCTCACAAGCCCCCAGTTCCCCATATACACCTGGTCCAGCTCCGGTTCGAGAATTTCACCCCTGGGCCCCACCCTAGAGCTTGGGGTCCTTGTCCTCATGGACTGATCCTGCTCGTTCATTCCTCCATTCACTCTTTCAGCAAACACTGAGTGAGCCACTTCTCGGTGCCAGAACAGCCCAGACACTGCGGACTCAGAGATGAGCACAATTACATTTTGCCCACAAGAAACTCATAATCTAAGAGGCCAATGGTCTCCGAGGGGGGCGGGATGCACTCCAGGTGACACGCAAGATGACGCACTGGGGTGTGGGAAATGTACAAGAACCTCTACTTATGCTTCTTTGTAGCTGATGGGTAGCAAGAGCCAGGAAAGCAAGCCACGCTGTATTGAATAAGAGCATTGATGCTGGTCCCAGGAGCCCACTGCGTGTCTGGTGGATTCACGTAAGCATCTGGCAGGAAGAATGAACACCCCGCACCCAGGCTGGGGATGTTGGGGGGATGATGGAGGCTCACCCACTAGCCTGCTCAGTGTTGTGTCCTTGTGAGGTGGGTGTGCAATTTTATATTATCTAGTTAGCTACATGAATGCTCAAGTGGACCCACAGCTGAACAAAATTCCTGCAAAGAGACCACGGATTGAAGACAATACTAAATATGGAAGCTGGGAAGGATGAGAAAACAGCATATTTGATATTTCTCCTTCTCCAAGTATGAGCTTGTTGTGATCCCTTAGGTAAAAACGTTCGCAATCTGATCAGAGGCAATAGAAGTCAGAGAGAAAGAGAGAGAGAATTCATCAGGAAAAGAAGATATATATAGGTTCATACCCAATATCATTAACAGCAATCCTGTCCATAAATATCATTGTGCCTGGAGATATTAAAGATTATATGAAGTAAGATATTTTTAAGCACCCAAAACATTATTAATAATTTTTGTTTTATTATAATACTGTGAATGAATAAAAATTTTAAAATATTTTTTAGTGTTTTTAAAAATTCTTTTTATAATTTCTATTTTGTGTAAGGTTTATAACATTCATAATATATTAGCAGCTATTATATATATATATAATATAGAGATAAATGTATGGAGTGCATGCTAAATATCTTTATGGGGTAAACCATTTTTTAAATGGAACCAAAAGCAAAAGAGGACGAAAGGTATGTCAATAATGAAGTAGATAACAAGTTATAGGTTCCAGTTGAGCAATGCTAGCTATCTACTCTCTGTCTGTTCTTTTCTTCTTTACTAAGATAACACTGATTTTTCTTTCTGGGTGTCAATGTGCCTGCTAAAATTCTGTATTCCCCAGCCTCTTTTGCTGTTAGAGATTACCATATGGCACACTTGGTTATCTATTACAATGCAACAAACCAACCCAAAACCTAGTGACTTAATATTTATTTTCTTTACAAATCTGAATGTGGGCAGGGCTCAGCAGGGATGGTTCATCTTGGCTCTACAATGGCATCAACTGGAGTAGCTCAGCTGGGGCTGGAGGATCCATTTCCAAGATAGCTCACTCCTATGGCTGGCTGTGGGGTAGACAGTCTGGGGGCTTAAGTACCTCTCCGTATGGGCCTCTCCACAGAGTGACTTGGGCTTCCTCACAGTGTTGTGGGGAGGTTCTAAAAGCAGGGATTCCAAGAGACAGGCAAAGTAAACTGCCACTTTCTTAAAGCCTGGACCTAGAAACTAGCATAGCATCATTTTTGCTGTATTCTATTGCTCAAGTAGTCACAGAGCTCACCCATACTCAAGAGGAGAAGATATAAGCCTTACTCCTTAATGAGGGCAGTGGCCACCTTTAATCTACCATTACATGTAAATAAATAGAGCTTGCCAGGGAGCCCTAGGAAAGCTTTCACATTGTTCTTTACTGTTGCTTCTTGAGTCCTAGAACTCAAATGGGAGACGTGGGGTGGGACACCCATCTGGTAACCAGGAAGCAACTGTGTTAATGGTTACCACGTACTAGAGATGGTGGAGCAGAAAGACAGAGGCAGCCTGCATCTCTGGGAGCCACTATACTAGTCAGAACTGCTCATTTCTAGACGTCTTGTTCCATGAAAAGACATATACTTGTTTAAGAACCTCTAGTGACATTTCTGTTTCATGCAGGCAACCACAGTCCCTAACTCAGTGTGCAGTGTTCAAGGTGCACAAAGGAGAAAGGACCTCATAGGGAGTGGAGTTTGAGTCAAGTCTTGAAAGATGAGTAGAGACAAAAGATTTCCCATGGGCAAAGGCACAGAGGAGCACTCTCTCATTCTCACTGAGTCACTGTGTGACACCCGCCTTCTAGGACCCCACACTCTTCTCGGGTCCCTGAGACTTAGAACCTGGACTTTGTCCAACTAAGTAAACCATCACCTTCTCCCACTCAATGCCCCCACACCCACTGCTGCTGGGTTCACTCCCACCTCTTCTCCTCACCCCGAGCCTATTTTAGCAACTATGTACTGGACAAGGAGTTGTTAGAAGGGATGGGGCAAGGCTTGGACGCTGCTATGGTCTGAATGTGTGTGCCCCCCATTTCTGTGTTGAAATCCTAACCCCCAAGGTGATGGTATCAGGAGGTAGGGGCCTTTGCGGGTGATTAGATCATGAGCAGGGAGCCCTCATGAACGAAATTCGTGCCCTTATGAAAGAGGCTCCAGAGAGCTGCCTGTCCCTTTCGCCACGTGAGACCCAGCAAGAAGGTACTGTCTGTGAACCAGGAAGTAGGCCTTCACCAGGCACCAAATCTGCCAGCATCTTGATCTTAGACTTCTCAGCCTCCAGAACTGTGAGAAATAAATTTTTCTGGTTTATAAATCTACGGTATTTTCATTAGAGCAGCCCAAATGGACTAAAATAGTCACCTTCTAGGAGCCAGGCCCCAGGTTCTGTGCTTCATACTTGTTATCTCATTTATCCTTGCAACCACCTTGAGATAAGGACACTTGTCCCCACTTCACAGGGGCAGGGGAATGGAGGCTCAGAGAGATTAGCAACATATCAAGGCCACATAGCTAGGAATGGAAGCAGCTTGGCATGGAGTTCAGGTCTGCCCTGTCCCTTCAAAGCATGCTTTCATTCCAGTCCCCCATCCTGCTTTCAGAAGCCTTGGTTCAACTTCCGGCAGAGACACCCCCACTCTATGTGGCTTAAATAAATTAATTTCACCTCCTTGAGCCTCAGTTTGTCCATCTCTGAGATGAGAGGGTTCTGAAGGCTGAATAGGAGCTCTCAAAGGAGACTTCTACCCTCAATATCCTTTGATCCTATGCAAGCTCAGAAAGCATCAAGGTTTATAAAAACAAATCCTCATCAAACGAGCTTGTAATAAAATTCCAAAGCAACATAGAGGGGGGACAAGGGCTGTAAATCCACAGGATGCCAATTCCAAGTTGAATACAATTTACAAGAATATGGTTCAAATATCACAAGGTCAAAACAATTTTGATCTTTCCAGTATTTACAAACATACCTCACTTCATAAACCTATCCAATCCATGCTACACCATGTATATACAGGAGGGCCCATTTTAAAATGGCCCTATTTAATTTGATGTGGCTTTAAGTGAGGTCTGTTAGAAATGTGCTACTAATTTTGGACTTTTGTGTTTAGGGGGAAATGAGATTGAAGCTTAATCCAATTTTCTAACACCCGAAAACAGCTACAAGAAAAATAGGCATGAAGGAACAATGGCAACAGTTGCCTCAGAAAAGTTTCAACCGACCACTAACTTGTCCTGCTGGAATGTTCCCTACCAATAAAATGTTAACCTCAAGCATGAGGGGAAGTCAAGCCATCAGCACAGCTCATAATGCTGCAGGGAACTTTGGGAGTCAAGTTAGCTTCGCTTGTGCAGCGTCCTCAAGAAACTCTTTCTGGAAGACATTTCTGCTCTACCTGGCTGCACGTAGGATTCTCAGTATGTGTTCACCTGATCTTAGAACTAGATGGCCAGTGATAGCAGCATTTGTCATTTGTCGTACAGCTCTCAAGGCAAATTCTTTGGGTTGCCTAACTGCCGCTTCCCTTCTCTTCCGAGGCCCTACCCATCAGCACTCTGCTAAATCCAGGTAGGTCTGAGCTGAACATGGGGGCCCCATCCTCCTTGTCACAGATTTGCTACGAGGTAAGCATGTGTGGCACGTGTGGCAGACTGTGTTTTCCAAGAGTGGTTGTACCAGTGTATATCCCACAAGACACATCTCCCATGGTGAAGTGGGGGTCTAGGTTGCCTCCCTTTGAATTTGGGTGGGCTTGTGTCTATGGAGGAAGAATTCAATGTGACTTCTAAAGCTAGGTCATCAAAGGTAATCCAGTTTCCACCTGGTTTTCTTGGGATACCTGTCCTCGGAACACAGCCACCATACTGCGCGGACGTCCAGGTGCCCGTGGAGAAGTACACACAGAGAAGAATCAAGCCCTTGGCCCACAGCCCCAAGTGAGCTCCCAGCCAAGAGCCAGCACCAACTTGTCAGCCATGCAAATGAGCTATCTTGAAACTAGACCTTCCAGCTCCCAGCTGAGCCACCCAAGCTTATGCGTGGAGCAAAATCAAGCTGTCCTTGTTGAGCCCTAACCAAAGTGCAAATTTACAAGCAAAGTAAATGATTGCTGTGGTTATAAGTCACTAAATTTGGGATGACTTGTTATGACACAGCTATAGGTACTCAGAACAACATATGATCTGTTCTAGCAAATAACTTAAGGGGAAGACTGACAGGGCCCATCCTTGAAATATTTCTTTACTCTTCAGAAGAAATGTCCTGTCGTTGCCTCTAGACATAGGTATGTGAGAAGCTGATGTCTGGAGCCGCAGTGGCCGTCTTGTGCCATGAGGCGAGCCAGTGAAAACACCAGGGGTGGCACAGAGGCAAAGTGGAGAGAACCCGGTCTGTGATAACATGGGTGAGCTGCTGGATTAGCCAACCAGGGGACATCACTACCTCCAGACTCCCTTTTATGTGAGACAGTAAGTTAATTATTGGGTAAGCCAGTTGAGGAGGGGTATTCTCTTACTTGTAGCTAAATGCATTCTGATTCATGTAGTATGTACTTTATATCATTCTATTTATTTGTGACAACAGTCCTGAGATATAAGTATTAATACCACCGATTTTGGGCTGAAGAAACAGGCTTAGTGAAGTTAAGTTAACTGCTCCAAGGTCATTTACCAGAATTGAGGGAACCAGAATCCTCACCCAGGCATGTCTGACTCCAAAGCCCACGCTTCCCTGCCACTCACACATCCTTGTCATTGTCTAGTGGAACACGCACTAACCCGAAGGTCAGCGTTCCCGGGTTGAATCCAGACTTTCCCGAATCTCTGTGTGAGTTTGAGAAATCACCTGAACTCTTCGAGCCCCTGTTCCCTCATCTGTAAGCTTTGCAGGGCTGCTGAGAAGTTCAAGGGTCCCTTTCATTTGCTATGGCGTGAGCAGTATTTGCTACATTACAGAGGCGTGCTTTTCCTCTCTCTGCCGCCCTGGGAACCTGCCTGCCTGTGAGCCGTTCTGCTGTGCGGCTCAGGGAGGAGAGAGCAGGAAGAGCGCGCGCCCTAGGTGTCCTCGCCAGACAGGAAGGAGAGCAAAATCCAACCCACCTCTCTCTTTAAGAGGAGGGAGAAGGAGGTAGGACAGAGAAGGGACAGGCCCATGCTCTTGAGGTCAAAGTATCTAAATAATGTTGGGAAAACTGGACAACATCAAGCTCATGATCTGCTTGCCCGGGCGGAGCCAGAGGAAGCTGCCGCCCTCCCGGAGAAGCCGCGCGTTGGGCTCCGCGCGACATCCCACGGCTGCCAAGAGCAGCGGCGCGCGTGGGCACGGGGCACGCCTAGCTGCGGGCCGCGAGGAGGCGCTGCTCCGCCCGGTGTGCGGCGAGGACGCAGGTCCTCAAATGCCTGGCGAGGAGAGAGAGGACCAGGGTGCCGGCAGGGCCCACGTTGGATAACTGAACCACAGAATGCAGAGACTTTGAGGGCAGAAGTAAACGGCCAAGGCCATTTGCAATGAGTGTCCGGATGAGGCCCAGAAGGCAGTGGGACCCAGCTGCCCCTCACGGGACCACACGCACAGGCCCAGGGACCAGGTCACACCACGCCGGACGCGCCAGAGCAGAGCCGAGAAGACCCAGGACCAGCTCGGGGACCGGCAAGCCCAGATGCTGCCCCGTGTCTGCCCCAGCTCCGCGGGTCGTGCAAGCCCTGCCCCCGTGAGCACTTTCCTGCCAGAAACTTCCTTCAGCCGTGTCCAAGGACACAGCCTCTCCGCTCTCCGCCGCCGCCCGGCAGCGCGGAAAACACGGACGCCCCGTTGTCTCTGTGCGTTTGAGGAGTGGGCATGAATCTGTGATGCCGTTCCACTTATTATTGTTGTACCTTATTATCTTCTTGTTTTTATTGTTCGATCTTATCATCTGTTATGTCATAAAGTCCTCTCGCAAAAAGGACGACTCCTACGAAAACCCATTTTTAAAAGAGTTCAAATGGAGGAGAGAAGTGCAGCCGAAGAACTGGATTTTCTCCCAAGCATGCAGATACATTGGCATTTTAAGGAGGGGAATGGCGGAGGTTTGTGGTTCAGGGAAATCTGGAGGTGCAAGGTGAAGGCTCTGGGGAGAGGGCAAGATTTGAGGCACAGAAACTAGAATGTGAAATGGCCCGGACCACAGATGGCAGGAGCCTGGACTCCGGCAGCAGCCCTGCGGGAAACAGCAAGCCCTGCCTGCCTCTAGTGCTGACTTAGCAGCTGCTCTTGGGCAGGAACCATGCCCTCTCTGAACCTCAGTCTCTTCTTCCGTAGTAATACCTATCCAGCCGAGATGTCAGGAGTGTTAAATCAGATAACAGCTAAAGCACACAGCACAATGTTTATCCCATTACAACTGTTATTTCCTGCCCCCAGCTACGTAAAGACTTGTTTTCAAACAGCAATGGGGTACACCTGTCTCTACTGCTGTTATGAAAACAAACAGAAAGCCTCTGTCCTCCAGTTGGAGAAGAAATTACCTTTGAAGCAGCAAGTGGGGATCTGCAAGGCACCAGAGAATTTCATTACAAGTCTAGAAAAAGGCACTCAGAAAGAAAACCCTTCACACGAGGGGCCTTCCAACCAGACCCAGATGTGTCTTGAGAACAACGTGACTAAAGAATTAGGCCAGACACAACATCACCAAACTGGAGCATTTCTCTCCTTCCACCCAACCGTGAGAGGTCAGGCAGGCTCCTAACTTCTCAGGCCCTCGGTTTCCCCATTCCAAAAGGGGAAATGCCTTTCACGTTAGTGTGTTGCCGTGGGACCTAAGAAATCCTGGGCATAGAGTCCCCTGGGTGGCCTTGGGAAGGTGATTAATCATACAAAGCCTCAGTTTTTCTCATCTGTTATATGGGCATAGTACTTCCTTTCCGTCCTGAAAAGTTCATTTATTCTTCTAAGTCTGAAGAATAGAGCAAGTCTCTGCCAGGTGTCAGGCTCAGCTGGAGATGCCAGGTTTGCCAGCAGAAACACAGACATAGCAGCTGTGGTCATGGGGTTTAAAATCTCAGGTCAAGTTCACCCGTGAAAACAGCGCAGACTCCACAGTGCAGAGACAGGTGGATGTTACGGGCAAAGAGCCTCTGGAGCATGGCTGCCCGGGTTGGAATTCTCATTCTACAACTAGCTGGCCAATTAACCTTTGGCAAGTCATTTAACCTTTCTGTGCCTCAATTTCCTCATCTGTACAATGGGGATAATTCTAGTTCATCAAACTGTTGTGAGAACTCGTTGAGGTAAAACATGGAAGGCCCTTCAACAGTGACCTATGTGTCCTCCCTCCCAGTCTGAGTTTCTAGCGTAAGGCCCCACACAACCTGGCCCTAGTCCCCTCTCGCCTCATTCCCTAATCATTTCCAGCCATGTACAGTCACCCAAAATCTAGTGACACCAAGCTGTTTCAAGGCTCCCCACTCCTGCTCAACTATTCCCTTCATTCAGATTATACATCGGTATCACATTCTACCTGGTGAAATCTCCCTCCTCCTTAAAGCCCCACTTAAGCATCACCTCCTCCAGGAAGGCCTCCCTGATTTCAAAATCAATAGCTTCCCTTTCTCTTTCCATTCTGTGGTTAGTGAAGGCAATCTGCAAATTTCTAGTGGGCACAGGCTAAATCTTAGTCACCTCTGACCCTCCCTGGCCATTCCCAGGGCCAGGACATGTGGCTGCTCTGTCAGAGCTTAGAGAACAATGAACAGATGCAGTCATAAAATTTCTCCTGGAAACATGGGTATTGGGAGTGTCTATGAGGTGGGCAGGTGATTAGCTCCATGTTACAGATATTGGAGCTGAGGTTCTGTGAGGCTAAAATGTTTACAAACGCTGACAGTCGTGAAGTAGTGGAAGGACAAAGTCCTGGCACTCATAGTGGTCAGCGCTGGAACGGTGGTATGCATGTCGGTGGAAGCCACTCTGTGTCATTCCCCCTCAGTCGAGCAGCTGTGACAGTTTGTAAATAGCTTTCACTCCTTTTTCTTTTTTTTTTTATTTCAGCATATCATGGGGATACAAAACTTTAGGTTATGTGTATTGCTCTTGCCCCACCCCCCCGAGTCAGAGCTTCAAGCGTGTCCATCCGCAGACGGTGTGGATCGCACTCATTATGTAGGTACACACCCATCCCCTCCCCGCCCACATCTGCCCGACACCCAGTTGGTGTTATTCCCAAATGTGCACTTAGGTGATGATCAGGGAAACCAATTTGATGGTGAGTACATGTGGTGCTTATTTTTCCATTCTTGGGATACTTCACTTAGTAGAATGGGTTCCAGCTCTATCCACAAAAACGTAAGAGATGCCATATTCCCATTATTTCTTACAGCTGAGTAGTACTCGTGGTATACATATACCACATTTGATTACTCCACTTATGTATTGATGGGCACTTGGGTTGTTTCCACATCTTTGCGATTGTGAATTGTGCTGCTATAAACATTCGGATGCAAATGTCTTTTTTATAGAATGACTTTTGTTCTTTTGGGTAGATGCCCAATAATGGGATTGCTGGATTGAATGGTAGGTCTACTTGTATCTGTTTAAGGTATCTCCATACTGCTTTCCACAGGGGTTGCACTAGTTTGCAGTCTCACCAGCAGTGTATGAGTGTTCCTGTCTCTCCGCATCCACGCCGACATGTGTTGTTTTGGGACTTTTTGATAAAGGCCATTCCCACTGGAGTTAAGTGATATCTCATTGTGGTTTTGATTTGCATTTCCCTGATGATTAGAAATGCTGAGCATTTTTTCACATGTTTGTTGGCCATTTTTCTATCTTCTTTTGAGAAATTTCTATTCATGTCCTTTGCCCACTTTTTGATAGGGTTGTTTGATTTTTTTCTTGCTGATTTTCCTGAGTTCTAAATAG
>CM052436.1:163236954-163266641 GCA_028533085.1 Varecia variegata | reverse complement strand
GATAAATGAATTCAGTAAAGTCTCAGGATACCAAATCAATACACACAAATCAGAGGCATTCATATATGCCAATAACAGTCAAATGGAGAACCAAATTAAGGACTCAATATCCTTCACAATAGCAACAAAGAAAATAAAGTACCTAGGAATATATTTAACTAAGGAGGTAAAAGACCTCTGCAGGGAGAACTATGAAACACTGAGGAAGGAAATCGCAGAGCATGTAAACAGGTGGAAAACCATACCATGCTCGTGGATCGGAAGAATCAACATTGTTAAAATGTCTATACTACCCAAAGTGATCTACAGATTCAATGCAATCCCTATTAAATTATCAACATAATTTTTCACAGATATACAAAAAATAATTTTATGCTTTTTATGGAACCAGAGAAGACCCCGTTTAGCAAAAGCAATTTTAGGCAATAAGAACAAAATGGGAGGTATTAATTCACTCCTTTTTCTATGCACAAATAAAAATATAATACACACACAGAACTCTTCTTTTTAAACAATGGCATTGTATAGTTCATATTACTGGCCAACTTGGGAGGATTATTTGTTTGATTTTTGTTTGTTTTACTTAATAACATGTCAGGGAGAGCCCTCTAGATAGTTACAGAGAAATCTAATTGCTAAAAAATTAATATTCCAAAAATGTATGTATGATAACTTATTCAACCTTTCCAGTCCCAATGGACTTTCAGATTTCTTCCAGGTTTTTGCCACCATGAACAGTGCAGCAATAAACATCCTGTTCCTATGTCTGTATGTTCTGGGGTTTTCATTTCTGTGGGATAGATTCCCAGAAGTGGGATTACTGGGCCAAAGGGCATGCGTATTTCTGAAGGTTAATAGATACTTACAGATTACATTTTCAAGAGGTTTTTGCCAATTCCCAAGGACCCAAACATTAAGTCCTGGTCCTGCAAATGCAATACGGTGTCAGAAAGGACTCTCTTCCCTTTGGTAATCACAAAACCAGCCGGACATCTGGAGAGGGGCCCTTCTCCTTTGAACCCAGATGGTCAGGTTTGCAGACAGTGTGGAGCACGCAGAGGTTGGGGGGTCTCTGCTGAGTGCCCAGGGACAGGTCACTCAACCTCACTGAGCCTGGGTCCTTGTCCATGGAAAGACCCAAACCCGGCCCAAATCACTTCGCAAGCACTTGGCTGGAGTGAGCAGACCCGGGAGGGCAGGTGACACGCTGGGCACCTGTTCCACCTGCTGGGACGGAAACCACACCGACCTCGCTCATCTTCCTGACCACAATGCTTTGGGGGCTGCGGGGGCGCAGCTTGGGGCGGCTTTGGGCCACGTGGTGCTGGAAGGGCTGGGCAGGGGGCTGGGCTCAGCAGGTCTGTCCTTCCTTCCACTCTGGCTGGGCACACCCTGCCCTTTCCACGAGGCCAGGCTGTGTGGCCCTTGTTGGGATGCACTTCCTCTTCCCTCCTTTTCCCTCCCACCCACACACCCCCGCACCCTTCCAAAGCCTGAGCTGTCATCCCGAGCCAGGGTCCTTACCCACTCTCCTCCTGTTCACAGAGTTGGCGAGTCCATCTCTTCAGGGCAGCAAAATAATAATAACATTAATAATGATAATGATAATAACAGTGGCTAATGTCTGCTGAACATTTACCATGTGCCAGGCACTGTGCTAGCTCTCAATGTGTATTAATTCATCTACACCTCACATTAACCGTTGAGATCCCCTTTTATGGGTGAGGAAACCGAGGCTTGGCAGCTGGCTTGTGTCCTTTAGCTCCTGCTGTCTGGGTCAATCTCCTGTGACTCTCACGAGCCCAGGACCTGCCTAGTCCAGGCGTCTGCGTGCCTGTGGGAAGAACCTGGGCTCACCTACGTCCACCTGGGGAGGACAGACTGAAGCGGGGCCCAGCGGCCCAAGCAACCCGAGGGCCCAACGCGTCTGTCCCAGTCTGCCCTCCTGGCTCCCAGATTCCAGACAGAGTCAGTTTGCTGGGCAGGTTCAGCCCCATCGGATGCCTGCAGCAAAGCGTCCGTGCACATGCGGCTGCTCACGGACTCTGCCGGCAGCCAGCACCGCTGTGTGCCGGGCACTGGGAGATAGGGATGGGGTTAAGGCCGCGCCTGCCTCCGGCAAAGTCCAGAGCAGGGAGGACAGTGCCACCACAGTGCGAGCCCAGACAGACGCCCAGCCCAGCCCGGGAGCAGTCCGGGAAGACTTCTAAGGGAAGCGAGGTTCCAGGGAAGAGGCAGCCGGTGCGTTGTTCCCAGAGGAAGGCACGGCAAGAGAAAGGGCCGGGGGCTTCCCCAGGAGAAGCCGTTCCTAGTGGCCACCCCAGCACTGGACGCGTGGCTGCGGCCCAAAGCTCCAAGCAGGTGATTCCTCAGTGCCAGCCCCAGGCTCAGGGAGGGATGACACTTTTCACTCCTTGAGCCTGGAATTAGAATTACAGTCATGGCTGCGCCTGACATCTGCTCAAACCAATTCGTTATCATTAGGAAATGAATTCCTAATGAATTTCTGCAGCCATTAAGTCTGATTTATAGTAATGGTGATCACCCTTGGAAGCACACGCTTTATCCCTTTAATTAATAAGCCCCACTTATCAGCAAGCCTAATGATCATGGGACAGAAAATGGAAGAAAGCCTCCGAACTCCAGCCCAGCTTCCCCGCCACACCTTTGGGGACGGGGAGAGAAGGGTCGGGTCCCCTGGAGAGGGCTTGGAGACCCCTGTCACCTGCCTGTGAGGTCCGGTACTAACCCTAACCCTCTACGTGAGCCTTCTGCGCCAGCCGGACAGCTGTGCTCCCACGTCCCAGGGCACCGGCCGCCCCACGGGGCAGGCCCTTGTCTCTCTCTCTCTCATCACCCCACAGCCTGCCTGGCCTCCCGCCTCCAGACTCACACTGCAGTCAGGCTCCCGTCTGGATTCTAGCCAAGCTGTCTGCTCCCTGCTTTCATCCCTGCAGGAGTGCATGTGTGCTCTCGGGACAAAGCCCCGGCTTCCCATGCCCTTGCTTGTCCAAGAACCAGCCATCCCCCACACGGCCAGCGTCCCTGCCCACAGCATTCCCCCTTCTCCCAGCCCCCCGGGCCTGGCTCAAGTCTGCACCTCGTTGCGAAATGACCTTCCTCCCTTGGCCTTGTGCACTGCTACAGCGCTTCTCCTGTGCCTCTGCTACCTCCCTAAGCAGTTTATGGGAAAGGATCCATCTGTGTGTCTGGGCGGAGAGGTGGACAGGCGGACACACCAGCGAGTCACCCAGAACCTGATGTGAGATGGAGCCACCATCGCATGTGTGAGGCACAGTGGGGACGGGGGCGGGGTGCCAGCAGGTGCTTTTCAGATGAGGGGACACCTGAGCTGGGTATCAAAGGTGAATGTTATGATATTAACGTGAATAATGGTGAATATCCACCATTATTAAGCATTCACTAGGTGCTGGGCACTTTACCTAGAGTATCTCATGTAAGTGTCACATCAATGCTGAGAGCTAAGTATTATTACGTCCATTTTACAAGTGATAAGACCAAAGTCCAGAGAGATTAAATGCACCCAAGTTTATGCAGAGCCCAAGAGGGGCAGAGCTGGATCTTGGCCCCCGAATATCTGTCCTAAGGTACACACTTCCAGCAGTAAGTACCATGTTTCACAGGTTTTAACAATGCCCTTTGTTCTAAAGCAGGACATGGTGAGGCTCTGCCTTCACCCTCACAGACACACAGATCAGCCGCGTCAAGTGGCTCCCTGCGGGCCATGACTGAGGCTGCTCCAGCCAGAAGCAACTGGCAGACATGCGTCTCCACCCACGGGAACAGCTGTTAGACTTCGTATCTTGAAACACCTTGTCCCAGTTTGCTCTGGTTGCCATAAAACACCAAAAACTTGGTGGCTCAAACAATAGGAATTTATTTTCTCATCATTCTGGAGGCTGGAAGTCCAAGGTCAGGGTGCCAGCATGGTCAGGTCCTAGTGAGGTATCTTTTCCTGACTTGTAGGTGGTCACCTTCCCATTGTGTCTTCACATCGCGTAGAGAGAGCGTAAGCTCTCTGGTGTCTCCCCTTATAAGGGCACTAATCCCATCACAAGGGCCCCACCCTCAGAACCTCATCTAAAACCTAATCACCTCCCAAGGTCCCACCTCCAAATACCACCACACTGGGGGTTAGAGCTTCAGCATATGAATTTGGGGGGAGGCTGCCCAGCCCACAGCACACCTGAAGCCCACTGGTGGCGCCCCGGCGAGATCTGGCTTGCCTACAGGAAAATGCCAATAGGAGAGGGGTGGTGGAGCTGGATGGATGAAGAAGCCATTTGTGGGATTCAAATCCTGACTCAGCCTCTTCCTCCAGCATCATGATGCTGGGGGACCTCTCTGCGCCTCAGATTTTCCCATCTAAAAATGAAGATACCAATAGTACCTGCCTCGAAGAGTCCTGGGGAGGACTGAATGAGATATTTGCAACAGTGTTTGGCCCATAAGAAGCATCTAGAGATGTTAGATGATATTATTATATCAGCAGGAAAATCCTACCCTCAGCAAAAAGAAATAAACAGGGAAAAAACTTGGATTTGGGGGGCCTGAAAGGTGAAATGGGTACAAATATATCTAATGAGAGAGGAGGACAGCAGGCTGATTGGAATTTGAGATAATAACCTGCATTTTTTTCTCCCTATCCCTGTGATGAACCACCTGGTGACAGGTCCTGAAGTTCTCAAATTCCTGCTCCTCCGTGAAGCCCTGATTCAGGCCTAATTCAGGCCTTCCTCCGCACGTGCCTCAGGCGGGGCCCTGCCCAGCGCTGGCCTGCCCTCTGTACCCTCCCCCCACCATGCTGCAGGACCCAGCCACACACACACACACACACACACACAGTTTCGCTTCTCTCCTTCACCAGCCCCAGCTCCAGTTCCCCATAAGGACACACCTCCAAGAAGCCTTCCCCTGCACCTGCCAGACTGTGAGCAGCAGGTGTCCCTGCCGTGGGCTTCTGTAGCCCCGCGCTGGCCCCGCAGCGTTGAACTTACTGCATTGCACTGACTCTCTGATTCTACTGTCCAGTACGGTGGTTAGAAACACCAACTCAGATTGTGTTTCTGCCTGCCTGGATTTGAACCCCGACTTTCTACTTTCTAGCTGCACTATGGTGGGCAAATTTCTTTGAGTTCCTGTGCCCCATCCATAAATGGTGACACACACAGGGGCCTCTCTCACCGGGACCCTGTTAGGATGATGTGGGTTAATGTGCACACGGCACTTAGAGCAGTGCCCATCGGGCACCCCTGCGAGAGCACATTACTATTTACAAAACGCCACCCCCGCTAACTTCGTCTGCACATCCCCACTGCCCAGCCTGGTGATTGGAACTTAGTAGGCGCTCAATAAATATTTGTTGAGCTGAATTCCCCCCGCCAAAATGGAAACAGCTTGGCTCACAAAGAGAGCGATCACTCATATACATATTAGGCAATTTTTCCAGAGTGCCTCATGCCAAATATTGTACATTCTTTATTGTATCGAGGGCGGTGATATTCATTAAAGGGTAGTGCAGTTTCATTAGAAACACTTATTTTCGGAATTTTATAACTCGGCCACAAAAATTTACTCCAGGCAAAATGCTAACTTTTGTCTGGAAGTAAATGGGTTTATTTTATAAATTTGTATGCATTTTCCACAAATAAATGGCCAGATAAACCATTCTTTAATGGAAGGGCTGCAAGAGGAAAACTTGATATCCTGGTGTGTGAGACATAAAGACTGGAACCGTGGGGTTGGCATTGGGGGGAGCACGTGGGCCGGGGATTCTCCATGGGCACTCACACTGGCCCCTTCCCTGAGCCTCCGTGGTGTCTCTAACGACACCATGGCCACCGCCTTTGAGGGCTTCATCTGGCCGCTGTTCTAAGTGTTTTGTGTGTGTTAACGACTTCCTCAAATTACCTCTCCTTCTAAAGGATGGGTGCAGTGGGTTGAATAAGTAAGTGTCCCTCCAAGTTTATGTCCACTCAGACCTCAGAACGTGACCTTACTTGGAAATGTGTCTTGGTAGATGTAATCAAGGGAAGACGAAGTCACACTAGTCTAGGGTGGGCCCTAAATCCAGTGGCTGGTGTCTTTATAAGAGAAAGGAGAAGGAGATTTGAACACAGGGACACACGGAGGGAAGAAGGCCAAGTGACAGCAGAGGCAGAGGCTGGAGAGACGCAGCTACAAGCCAAAGGATGCCAAGGGTGCCAGCAACCAAGGCCGCTGGGAAAGGCAGGGAAGAATTCTTCCCTGGAACACATCCCTGCTGATGTCTGGATTTTGGATTTCTGTCCCCTAGAAGCGTGGGAGAGTGAATTGCTGCTGCTTCAAGCCCTCCAGGCTGTAATTGGTTAGAGCAGCCACAGGACACTAATTCAACGGGGAAACCAAGGCAAACCAGGGTCAGATGAGCTCCCTGGTTCCTCGGCCAGGTGGCAGTGCTGAGACTCACACACAGGCCAGGGGTCCAGGGCCCAGAGGCCACTACTCCCCCCACCCCCTCGCCCATCAGGGGAGAGAACAAAAGCAGACATTCGGGCCTGCTCAACAATAAACAATACGCTCTCAAACAACTTCATCTCCTCATATTTTCCTAAGATCCTACAGTAACAAATGAAAAAAAAAAAAAACAAACACCAAAAAACCACAACAATAAAATCCACTTGAGGACTTTTAATTCATACCACAGGACTGTTTCTAACCACCCAACAGCTACCCCTCACTCATTTCTGCAGATCCTTGCACACATTTAATATCAAGAAAACAAAGGCATAAGAAAAAGCTGGAACTCTACCCTTTGTGCTCAGGCGGGTGAGTCTCTTTCCTTCCTACCTGCACACCCTAACCTAAATACCCAACGGCAGGGCGTGTCCAGGGAAGGACGTCCCAGCAACAAGAGACTCCTATGTAGCAATTTAAACAGTTGACATCAGCTCACGATTATGAACAGGGAGAGAGATGCACCATACATGATAAGTGAAAATGCAGGTTACAAGATGGTATGTTTAGTGCACATCATTCTTAATATAAAAATAAACAAAAAAGGCATATATGGGTGTGGACGAGCACACAGGACAAAATGGGAAAAAGTTGACACAATGTTAATAATGGTTAGGTTTGAAGACAGTAAGGGTCATTTTTGCCCCTTTAAGCTTATTGTCTGAGTCGTTTCCAAGGAATATCCATTTACTTTGTAATAAGAAAAAATAACAAAGTTCTTTACATTCAAGGAAGGAGGGGAAGACTGCAAAAGCCAGCGTACCGCGTGTGACTTCTGCTTCTGCAGGGTGGACATCAGGAACCTGCCAGCCTGTGGCGTGTGGCCTAGCAGTGCCCCGCGCAAGAAAAACTTCTCTTAAGGGTCCAGCAGCTCAGACTGGATCTGACTTCAGCTCCTCCTTGGCTCCCACACCTTCCGGAGTCAGCAGTCCTCTCCTATCTAAAATGCAAATGAGTTCCTCTCCTATCTAAAATGCAAATGAGTTCCTCGGAGTTAATCTAAACCTCCTGCCCTGATAAGCAACAGGAAAATGAAAAAAAAATGTAAATATCTACTAAAGTCCAGCTGAGCCAAGTACTGGGGACCAAGCATTTACAGTTAAAGCCCCTGAGAGGGGATTCTCGCTAAACTGCTGGAGTGCTCCAGAAGGAGAAATAGCGTCAGGCAGTCACCCCTGCAGGGCAAGGAGACCCCGTGTGTGCCCAGTCAAGAAGGAGACCGTGCTGCCTTCCTGGGGCTGCTGCAACAAATGGCCCCCAACTGGGGGCTTAAAACCGTGACGTTCATTCTCTTGCGGTTCAGAAGGCCAGATGTCCGACACCAGGGTGTCCGAAGGGCCACACGGCCTCTAAAGACTCCAGAGGAGAATCAGTTCCTGTCTTTTCCAGCTCCTAGCAGCTCCTGGCATTCCTTGGCTGTGGCTGCATCACTCCCATTGCTGTCTCTGTCCCCGCGTGACTGCCTCTCTCTGTACACCTGCGTCTCCTTCTCATAAGGGCACCACCATTGGCTGTAGGGCCCCACCCTATTCCAGTATGACCTCATCTTAATTACATCCGCCAAGACCCTATTCAGGTTCTGGGACATGAATTTTTAGGGTACACTATTTCACCCAGAGACATACCCAAGTTTCTGAGACCTTGGCTATTCTTGGCGCACCCTGAGATTGTCTATCCCAAATCCCACATCCTAACCGTGTCTGGTATCTGATACAAGTGCCCCTTTGAGTAACTGCTTAATAACCATTTATTGAGCACGGCCATAGAACAACCCAGTGGCATTAAGATTAGACATCTGCAAGCCCATTTACTCACTCTGCTGGTTAATTTTATGTGCCAACTTGACTAGGCCATGGATGCCCAGATACCTGGTCAAACATGCCCTCTGGGTGTGTGTGCGAGGGTGTCTGTGAGTGAGACCAGCACTGGAATCAGTAGCCTGAGGGAAGCAGGTCGCACTCCCCAGTGTGGGGGGCCTCGTCCAGTCACTTAAAGGCCTGACGAGAACAAAGGGCTGAGTACGGGAAAATCCTTTCTCTCTGTCTGACTGTCTTCTCTGGCCTTCGACCTGACTCAGACTGCAACTTACACCATGGGCTCTGCTGGCTCCTGGCCTTCGGATTCAGACGGGACTACAGCACCGGCTCTCCTGGGTCAGGACCTCCCAATCCCACGATCACACACGAGCCGATGCCATCTTTCACAGGAAAATACATAGGATATAATACATGCTAGGACCACAGGATATATACTATATAACAGAAGAATCATATACATTAGGATATGCATTGTGCATATGCCATTGGTGCTGCTTCTCTGGAGAAACCTGACTGATCACTCACTCACAGGTGAGGAAGGCAGCTGTAGACCTGCGGTCCCCAAGCCCTGGGCACAGCCCAGTACAGGTCCGTGGCCTGCTGAGAAACGGGCTGCACGTCACCACATGAACTCTTCAGCACCTCCCCTGCCCACAACACCCACTCCGTGGTCTGTGGAAAAACTGTCTTCCATGAAACTGGTCCCTGGTGCCAAAAAGTTGGGGACCACTGCCATAGACCACTGCAAACAAATGCAAAAAACCTAAAAACCAAACCAAAACAAAAAAAACAGGATCTAAAAGAGAAAAAAGTGGGGGACCCACAGACAATCTGGAAACAGCAAGTTTTGTTTACACATTTTTGGGGTAAACTGACCAGCTGGCTTCTGACAAAGAAGTTGACCCCAGCGATCCGGGCCCACGTAGACAGACTGGGGGCCGCAGAAAACCGAGTCAGCTGTTTGCCGGATCCTCTGGATGGCCTTGGGTGTCTGGCTGCCGGCACAGGCGACACGCAGGGCGGGGCCGCAGGGGCCTCCTGCTCCTTGGTCTCCACCTCTGCTGGGCCAGGGGAGCAGCACCCCTCCTGAACGAGCTTTCAGCTCCACCGCGTGCCAGGAGCTGGGAACAGTGCAGTGACAGCACGGCCCTCGGCTTCGGAACCGTACCCTCTAGTGTCTCGATGATTGTCACCTCAGTCAGCCAAAGCACTGAGTCTTGGCCCAAGTTGGACAGCGTCAGGTGGCAGAGTGGACAGCAGCACCCAGGACCTCCTGTTCTTGTGTAGCTCCTCTGGGGTGTGTGGCAGACACAGCCTGACCTTGGACACCAGCCTGAGCTGGCTTTGAGCCCCAGTCATAGGAGGGCCCTGAGAAGTTTAGCGTGCACAGGTGACCAACTTATTCCACCTGGCCCAAGACGTTCCCAGTGTTGGCACTGAAGTCCTGTGTCCCGGGAAAGCCTTCAGTCCAGCCCACACATAGGAAGCTTATCACAGAGAGACGGGATGGAATCAGGGTTGGGCAGCCGGAGAAGCTCAAGGGCAAGGCAGGTGCAACCATGGCCTTGGGTGACCCTGGGGGCTGCTTCTGGAGCTGGGATGGCCCCTCAGCATTGTCCTTCTTTGAGCCATGCCAGCAGGGCCTGGACACTCTCTCCTTGCTCTGTCTGAAGCAGGCTGCCCTGGGAAGGGGCATGACCTTGGGGAGGTGGCTATCTTCCTGGAGGCGCCGACAGTGAACTGACAGCAGCCAGGGCCACAGGCCTTCATCAGGCAGGGAAGGGGTCTGGGCAGCTGATCATGTCCATCCAGCTTTTACATATGAGCTGTGGATCTTGGGCAGGTCACCCAACCTCTCTGAGCCCAGTTTCCTTAAATGAACATCATTTTATCATTTTGTCTACTTCAAAGGGATGCGGTCATGAGAAATCTAAAAAGTATAAGGAAAGTGCTTGGAAGATAATAGGACTCGCAAATGGGGTCATTTCCCTTACCTCTGCCCAACTCCAGGACCTAAAGCGAGGATGCCAGTGAGCATGACTGGACTGGTTTGCCACAGTGACGGCAACAGCATAGCTGACCTTTACGGGTCCCTTACCTTGCACACCTGCACCGTTCCATGCACTTTACCAAGAGCTCTTGCAACTCAACAACAGAAAGACAAAACCCAATTTAAAATGAGCAAAGGTTGTGAATAGATGTTTCTCTGAAGAAGATACACAAATGGCCAAGACACATGAAAATATGTAACGTCCCCAGTCATCAGGGAAATGCAAATGAAAACCCACAGTGAGGTTCCACTTCACACCAACCAGGATGGCTATGACTTTTTAAACAGTGGGAAATAACAAGTGTTGGCAAGGATGTGGAGAAATGGAAACCCTCGTACGTTGTTGACAGCAAAGGAGAATGGTGCAGCTGCTGTGGAAAACAGTTTGGTGGATCCTCAAAAAGCTAAACACTGAATTACTGTATGACTCAGCAATTCCACTTCTAGCTGTACACACAAAAGAACTGAAAATAGGTGTTCAGACAAAAACTTGTATATGCATGTTTATAGCAGCACTATTCACAATCACCAAAAGACGGAAGAGCCCACGTGTCCATCAACAGACGAACAGGTAAACAAAACGTGGTGTGCGAGGGCACTGGAGTATTACTCAGCCACAAAAAGGAACAAAGCACTGATGTGTGCTGCGACGCGGGTGAGTCTCGAACACATCGTGCTGAGAGAAAGAAGCAAGATGCAAAAGGTAACATCTGGCAGGATTCCATTTACATAAAATGTCCAGAATGGACAAATCCACAGAAGAAGACAACAAATTAGTGGTTTCCGAGTGCTGGAGGAGAGAGGGTGGGGAGTGGCTGCCTAATGGGCACGAGGTTTCTCTTGAAGATAACAAAATATGTGCTAGAACTAAATAGAGGTGGTGGTTGTACAACATTGTGAATGAATTGAATGCCACTGAATTGTATACTTTAAAATAGTTAATTTTACATTAAGTGAATTTTATCTTAATTAAAAAATAACAGTCAGGCAGCATTTGCAATGCCAGCTCTGATTTTGCCCCCCACCCCACACACACACACAGGAGTAGAGGCAAATTGGGGCTGTTTTGCATGGGGGAGTGTTGGGAAGTCAGGAGTTAAACAATGATGAGAAAAGCACCTGGCGGAACCAAAGCCTCTTAGCCAAGGCCACCCAAGTGTGGTTGAACAGGCTGTGCACTGCACAACAGGAACCATTCAGGGGACTAAAATCCAGCTCATATCCTGTTCCCGAGCCATGTGCCCTGGGTAAGGGTGCATCAGCCCAGAGCTGTCTCCTTTTCCTAATTCTTGCAGAAGTACCCTGCAAGCTGTGGCAGCCCTTCTTTTAGCAAGCCACACTTCCCCAGCTCTGCCCCACCACCAGCCAATCAGAGAGGACTGGGGCAGCCACCATCTGTGCACAGCCTGCGTTCTGAGCCCTGAGCCTCTCCCATCCCTCACTCTCTTCCAAAAATACCCTCACAGGCTTACCTAGAAATAATATTTGACCAAACATCTGGACCCCGCATGGCCCAGCCAGTTGACACATAAAATTAACCATCATACCAGGACTGTTCTTGTCTCTCTTCCATAATTAATATTGAGACTCAGAGAGTGAACCCCCACCCCCATCACTCAACTCAAGCACACAGGTCATATGCTACCTCTGCCTCCCAGGTACCAGCTATAAACGGGCGCAATGAAAAACGAAAGCCACTTCAGTGTGACGTGAACATGAAATGAAATGATGTGCACAAGTGTTTGTCAGTCCCTCACTCACTCATTCACGCATTCCACAGGCATTTCTTGAGCATCTGCCATGCACCTTGCAGTGTTCCGGACACTGTGATAAACTAGAACTGTGTCCCTCAAGTGTGATCTGGGGACCAGCAGCAGCAGCATCACCTGGGTGCTTGTTAGAAACGCAGAATCCCAGAAACCCTGCCCCAGACCTCCTGAATTCGCATTTTGCCAGGACCCCCAGGTGATCCATTCACATAGCTAATTTCAAGAAGTGTGACATGAGGGAGGTGGTTCTCAACCAGGGCTGCACAGTAGAATCACCTGACATACTGTTAAAACTAGAGGTGCCAGCCTCTCTTCCCCCATCCCACTGTCAGATTCTGATTCAGTTTCTTCAACCGCCCGCCCAGGGATCCAGCTGTGCAGTTAGCGTTGACATCTTGCATAGTTCCTGCCCTCTCAGCCTTCTGCCTGGTGGCAGACCTGGCTTTGAACTTGTATCACGAGAATCCCCAAACATAAGAAACAGGGGGAAAAAGCTGCAAGAAATGAACCACAAGTTGTTCACCCAGAACTTGGACTGTCAGCACAGACACCGGGAAGATGGTTTGCATTTTACGAGTTTTCTCAGGTCGTGGTGTAAGAGATGGAGTGGGTCAGGGTAAGGAAAGAGGGGGTTAGGAGACTGTTGGAATAATCTGGGTAAGACTGATGGGGTCTGATGGAGAAGAGACAACAGACCCCAGAAATGTTTAGGTGGTAACCCTCTCAGAGCCTGACACAGTGGAGGCAGAGAGAGGAGGGAATGATGACAATTACGACAACCAGGTGACGGGGGTATCATTCCAGGGAGGGCAGAGGGTAGTTGTCATGCAGACAGAGTTGGCACATGGATGAGTTGAGTTTGAGGGGCCTTTGGAACATCCGAGGGGTCAGGTGTCACAGGTAATGAGATGGGCAGGTCTGACCTTCAGCAAAGAGGTGAGGGGTTGAGACGCACAGCTGGGAGCATGAGGACATGACCTCTCGAGGCATGGCAGCAGCAATCCTTCTATTGCGGATGTCGGGTGCCGTGTTAGGCTAAGCTCTGCAGGTGCACCTGTAAGGGTGAACTCTCACCCCTGTGTGGGCCACAACGCATCTGGCTTCCTGGAGAAACAGCGTATTTCTTTCTCTATCAAAACCTTGGACCTGAGCAGGCATGCTCAAAGGGAAATCAGCAGACATCCTTTTTCTGTGGTCTGGAGTCTGGGAGGAAAGGATGCCCTGGACAGATGCTTGCTGTTACGTGGTCACATGTAGTATGCATATGCCCATTGCCCAGGGACCCTCACCTGGGTGGAAACTCCAGAGAAATCCTCACTCAGGACCTAAAGGGAAAAGACAGTCTTTGAAGCATCATTTATGGCAGGGGGGTTGGAGGTAATCTGGGTGACCGACCATCGCTGGGAAGATGGATCAGGGAATGTGGCAGACACCCACCGTGGAGTGCACAGGTACTGAATGAACAACACGAGACACAGAACACGTATGAAAACTAAACATCCATGAGCAGTGTAAGGTTTCTGGATGGTCGGTGCCAGAGAAAGAAAGATGAGCAGAGTTGAAAGGGTTAAGCAATGAGGCTTTATTTGAGCACTCCCAGGTGAGGGTAACGGGTCCCAAGGGAGGGGCCCAGGCAAGGTTCCCGGGTCCCGGGAGAAACCAGGGACTCGAGAAGTCGCACCACCTGGGACTGAGGCAGGGGTTTTTGTAGGGGGAAGTTGGGGAGGGCTTTTTCTGGGAATGGCGGCAGGTGCTGCTTTCGGCCCAGTGCCTAGGTCACAGAAAACAGGATGTGGCTGAGCCCGGCCCAGGGTGTTCAGCTAGCAATGACAGGATGTAACTCTGAGGCAGGCTTTTGCCTACCACTGCAGAGAGTAATTTGCCTTTAGCAGAGTTTCTCTTTTTTTATTGGGGAGGGGGTTCCCACCACCAGCCTTACAAGCAGACCAAACAACACCATGCACTTTATAAGTACGCGTCAAAATGCAAGGATACCCATCAAACATTTCAAAGCAATCTCCTATGGCAGTCCTGAGGGAGAAGGCATAAAAGAGAATTCAAGTGTGGAATGGAGGGAAGAAGAGAATAAATGAATATAGCAAGAAAGAAGCCTCACACAGACCAAGGATGGAAGTATACCTTGAGTTGAGAAGTAAGATGAATTAATTCTCCACTTCTGATATCCCAAGATGAAACTAGAGAAGGGGTGGGGCCGTGCATGCTTTTGGCGAGCTGGTGCTTGACCTGTGGTTATGGGGGAAACCAAAAAGGAAAGGTCCATGAAAAGTCCCTGACGTCCTAGGGACCCTCATGAAGTGGGACAGTCCTACAAATCCTCGAGAGTAAGTTGGCTCACATGGTAGCAATGTCTAAGACGGTGCCCAGTGATACTCACCTCCCAGCGTTCATGCTGTGTGTGGTCGTCACCATACTGAACCAGGGCTGCCCCTTTGTGACCAATCAGAAATGAAGGAAATGGAAATGTGTGACTTCTGAAGTTTGATTAAAGGTATTGCAGCTTCGGCAATGATTTCTGACTCTAGCGGAAGCCAACTGCCAAGCCACTGGGACTCAAGCCATCCTGTGGAGAGGCCGGCACGTAGGCAGCTGAGGCCTCCAGCCGCAGCCAGCAATAACTCAGCCATGTGAGTATGCCACCATGGAAGTGGACCCTGCAGCCTTGGTCACACCTTCGGATGAGGCTGCAGCCCCAGTCGACACGTGAGTGCAACAACAGGCAGGGTCTCCAGCGGGAAGCACCCATCCAAGCCCATGCTGAGTACCTGACCCACGGAACTGTGGGTAACATGAAGGATTATGTTATATGCTGTATTCGAGGTGGCCCGTCACACCGCAATGGACAATGCATATGGCTCTCTCCGTGCATGCCAAAGCCAAGTGTTCACCTTCCTTGGTCTCACTGTGCTGTCCTCTTTGTGTGTCCCTTTGTATGTAGCAACATATGAAGAAAGCTTCTTCCAGTCTCAAATGTGCTGTAGGAAAACCAAACGGAAGGATTTTGTTCACTCTCAGTAAGTCAGACATTTGCAAGAAAGCAGGTCCTTCCTGATGTGCCCCAGAGGAGGGAGGAGTTAGAAAACAAGAATTTCAGAGAAAATCCAGCTCAGACAGGGACCCCACGGCCAGCTGTCCCCTCCTACCAGGAAATTCTCCTCTTGGCACTAACCTGGGGGATTCCTGGTTTTATTTTATTAAGGGAGGTAGCACTGCCCCCCCCCAGGTATCTCTGGCCTTACAGTGACAGAAGAAACTGGGTGGGCGGATGAACCCACCCGGGAAGACAGTGTTTCCAGCAAGCAGAAAGTTCAAGCTGAAGCTGGCACCCCAGGGAACAGCAAGATCAAGGAATCCACGGAGCCAGGGTGGGATGGAGGTCTCAGCGACAAAGGGAAAATAGTTTTAGAACAGAGCATTTTGTAACAGACAAACAAGAGGAATAGAACTTATTTACTCAAAAAAGACAAGTGTGGAGAAGACAGCCACCACTGCAGAGGTCCAGAGAAAGACGGAATCCTGCATGGGTCCCACAGATGTCCCAGCCAGTCACGCTCAGTCCCTCTGCAGCTCCGCCGCAGCCCACACTCGGCACGTCCCTGCTTTATGAGAAGGCAGAGTCACTCCCCAGTTCTGTCTCTTGTCCTCGGGCAAGAGACATCTCTGGAAATTGCTGAATGCATGGTTTCAGCAGAAAGATGGGTTCTGTCTTCAGTCCCCATTTTCCCCTTCCCAGTTGACGTTCCCTTTTGTCTCTGCCCACTTTGTCTTTGTGTGAATGCTGAGATTTCACTGAACATCCCCAAAAAGAAGGATTGCACGGCGACTCAGCTCACTGTGCTGAAATGTCCCCAAGGAAATGTACAATCATCTTCAGTGAGTAGAAGACAATGAGGAGGTGTCTTATTACATAATTGAGGAGACAATGTCCTTTATACTCAGTCTGGTTCACTTTTCACACTAAATTAATCTTAATAAGCATCTGCTTCGAGTAAAGGAAGTTTTGTGATAATTCAACCGTGACCTCTGTAGAAGTCCAAATGATTTCACTTTAGTCCCTCAGCCCCGAGTATCCTATTGAAATGGTCGTCTTTATTTCATGATCATCAACATGTTAACATGAGCTGATTAATCCCATCAACCTAACTACACAGATTGGATGCAGCCCAGGGCCATGACATCATTAGCTTTAGGACTGAGCGCACAGGATCGCGGGCTGGGCCGGTCAGCTGGGCCCACAGGTCATTTGATCCAGCATCCTTGTTTCTGAGAATTAAAAGCAGATTCTCCCTTTGGCTTGTACTCTGGCTCCAAGATCCAGGTACAATTGTCTCAACAATGGCCCCACCAGGACCACACAGTACCCACTGAGCCTGAATCCCCACAGGAGCATTGGTGACCAGACCCCTGAGCACTTGCCAGGACTTAGCACCCAACACCCTGTGGGTCTTGGCGACCACCGAGATCTCTGCAGCCTCTCCCTGCCCTCCTCCACCGATGGAGAGCACACCTCCTCGCAGACCTGCTCCAGGGCCGCCCACACTTCTTCCAGAGCAGGGCCCCCAACAACCCAGACACTGGTGTCGGTGTCCCTGCCACTTTGCAACCATTCCCTCTCTCCACACTTCTGTATCCCAAGGATCTTTTAGGAAATTTCACTTCCCATAAATATGTAGGCTAGGTGGGAGAGCCAGTCAAGGAATTCTACCATCTCTTAGCCCGGTGGATCTCAAAATATGATTCCAAGGCCAGCAGGATTAGCATCACCTTGGAATCCATAAGAACTGCAAATTCTCAGGCCCCTTCCCAAACCTGCTGAATCGGAAAGTCTGGGAGTGGGGCCCAGCGTTTCAATAAGCCATCCCACTGGTCCTTAGTAGGCCAGTGCCAGCAACAGGTACATGATCTAAGTGACTAGGTGGCCTCCGCGGTCAGGAGAATAATGGCTTCCAAAGATGTCCATGTCCTAGTCCCAGGAACCTGCAAATACATTAACATACATGGCAAATGGGACTTTGCAGACGTGATTGTATGAAGGGTCTTGAGATGGGAGATCATCCTGGCTACTACCAAGGCCTAGCGCCATCTCAAGGCTTACAAGAAAAAGGCAGGAGGATTGGAGTCAGAGAGGTGTGAGGATGGCAGCAGAGGGCAGGGAGGAGAGAAGCTGCCACACTGCTGGCTTTGGAGATGGAGGATGGAGCCAAGAGCCAAGGAGTGTGAGCAGCTTCTAGAAGGAAAACGCAAGTAACAGATTCTCCCCTAAAGCCGCCAGAAGGAACATAGCCCTGCGGACATCTTGATAAGGGTTAGGGTTAGGGTTAGGGTTAGGGTTAGGATTAGGGTTCCCTAGCTCAGGGAAACTGACTTCAGACTTCTAAGCCCCAGAACTGCAAGAGAAAGCATTTGTGTTGTTTCAAGTCACTGTTGTGTGGTAATTTGTTACATCAGCAACAGGAAACTCATACAGACACTTTCTCCCTCTCCTGGTCTTCAGTCTGGAGCAGAGGAGGCCACAAGGAAGACGGAGCCGGAGCCAGCAGTGACCAGCATCAGCGCTGAGCGGCTTCTCTTGCCAACAGCCCGCAGGCCCCAGGCCCTGTCCTGAAGTCTGGTGCCTCAGCCTGCCCACCGGCACCAGGAGCTGCGACACAGTCTTCTTGGAGCTTGCCCTTTGGCTCACATTGGCCAGAGTTGCTGTGTGTTGCTGATAACCAGAGGGCCTCACCTCCTATCTTTAAAAGTGCAAATTTAAAAGACGATGGGAATAGCGGTAGCTAATGCTGACTTCAGTGCTTCTCACATGCCAGGCACTGCCTTTATTGATCTAATACAGTGTCCGAGCTTTATCTATTAATCCCCACAGCAACCGACTAAGGTAGATAATATATGGTTCTGTAAGGGAAGAAAAATAATTTTTTCTTCAATCCTCATAAGTTCTTATTTGGAACAGACCCTTGTAACGAAAGACAGACTAACCAGAGAAAAACCAACAGAAGTTCCGTAACATGTACATTTCATGCATGGGAGACACCTAGGGAATGAGCCACCTCTCCAAGGTGGCTGTGAATTCCAGCTTATACAGCACCTTCAACAGAGAACAGCAAATGTTAAGGAAGTGACAAGACAACGGAAAAGGACTTTGAGTCTCTAGGGGCGGCGCCTGGTGGGAGGCAAATTAACTGCCAGATAAAGGCTGGTTGGCAAAGCCAGAGCTGGTGCTGCCTAAAAGGCAATAAGGGTCTGAAGTCGTCTTCAGCGGTTACCCTTTGTTCATCCTGGAGGGGTGGGAGCAGGACACCCTTTGTCCTTGTAACTCTCTGTCCTGCTTTTAGGCAGAGAGAGGGCAGAGGGCTTTCCCGCATCCACTGCTTCTTACTTGCCTTCGGCTCAGCAAGCCCTCAGGTGTTGGGTGGCTTATCCTGGTCCCCTGTCCAGACAAGGAAACAGAGATGTTAAAGGCTTTGGTCAAGGTCACACAGCTCTCCCTGCTCAAAGAGTGCAAAGACCACCCTGCAGTCGGAGCAGCTGGTGGTGTTTCTGGCTTGGTTGTTGGAAGCTGGGGGCCTTCACGTACCACCTTCCTCCCCATAGGATGGGACCATGCTACTCAGGACAGGGAGGCATGAAATGAGACGCTGTTGTGTGTGTGAAACAGCTGGCACAGAGGGGACTCCCAACGAGTGAGCAAACCGAAGCCCAGCCAGCCCCTTGGCGGCCCCAGTCCCAGAAGGCTCGGGAAGCTTTCCTAGCAACTTCAACCCGTGCTGAGAGCCCTGCTCCTTTCCATGAAAGTTGTTAGCTTTGTGGCCTTATTGTTTTGAACTCCATCCTAGAAACAGAAATGCTTTTTTCCTTAACATTTTAAGAACCTTTCACTTTCATTTTTATTCTAAATTATGACTCAGATACGAAGAAATGAGCTACTTTGGTCTTCCTTACATTTGGGCTTTGAGGCTGGAAAACTGTAGTGTTAGTTGCAGAGACTTGGTCCAATTTTTTCAAGTATTCTGTGCGCGCACGTACACACACACACACGCACACACACACGCACCCCAGCTTCCAAAATGAAGTCAGGGGGATAGGAAAGTCAAGAGACCAAGCAAATCAGGTCTCCCCAGTGCAGCCCTGTCTCACCGCCTCAGGCCCATGACCTGCCCTGCCCCTCAGGCCGCTGGGGGCCCACCGCACACACATGGCTTCGATTTCTCCTCCTCGGCCTGGCACAGAGATTTAAACACAAATATCCTGTAAGAGGAAATGAGTTGGTGCTGACTCCCTGACTCACAGATTTGCTCCCTTTTCTCTGATTTTAGAGGACGTGGAGGAGGCCCCCAGGGGTAGGGAAGAGCGCACTGGGTTTGGGGGCAGGAGACCTGAGTTCTTGTCCTCCCTCTGCCACCAGCTCACCATGTGATCACAGGCAAACCATCTACCCAGTCTGGGCTCAGTTTTTATATTTAAGGAAGAGAAGAGTTATCTATTGCACTTGGAGGAGATCCCGGTTAGAACCCCCGGGTTACTGCACTCCATGAGCTACTCAGTAAGCACGTACTACGCAGGCACAGGAGCCACAGACATGAGAAAACACATCCTTTTAATGAGGAGCTCATCTGGGGGTCAGGGAGGCAGTGGGGGGCTGTCTCATCTTCAGCCTCAGTTTGGTCACTGACTGTAACCTTGGACAGCCCTTGTGTTCTGGGCTGCATTGTGTCCCCCAAAATCCATGTGCTGAAGCCCTGACCCAGTGAAACTGGTGCTCTCAGAAAAAGAGACACCAAACTCTCTCTCCACACGCACGCGGAGGAGAGGTGTTGCGTGGTCTCAGCCAGGCAGATACAACTTCCTGTCTTGGGCTGCCTCAGTTCCTCAGATTAGATCACTGGACTTAGTTTTGTTTGTTTGTTTGTTTTTGTCTCAAGGATGTTTCAGAAGTCTGACGAAAACACATATGCAGGTAGACACAATCTTTGCTTGCAGTTTCAGAGGCCTTCCCCAGCCACTAATGCACACCGTGAGAGGGTCCCTGGCCCCCCAGTGGGCTCTGAACCTCCTTCCGTCTCAACACTTCCCCACCCTGGTTGCACGCGAGACGCACTGCGCTGACACGGGACAAAAGGCTCCGCCTGTCTGCTCTCACGTGGGAGCTTCCTTTCAGGGCAATTAGAACAAGTGCATGTCTTGAAAAATCAAAAAACACTAGGGTGTTCTTTCCTTCATGGTCCAGACAAAGCAGTAGCCTTTTTTCATCAGGGGAGAGAACCTGTATTGAGTTAGAAACTTTCTAAATGTAAAGTTCTATGCAAAACCTAATTTGGACTTGTGCTTCAAGAGAAGTAGCTGGTATCAGACTAAGATACTCATTGAGAACAACTATAAAAGCTGAAAAATTTCTGTAAAAGGGGCTATTTGAAGACACCAAAAAATATCCCAGGCAGGCAGGACTTGAGGGATCAAGACCCCAGAGAAACACACTGAGGTCCCTGCTGTATCCCCTGCAGGCTTAACCCCTTGGGGTGGACGTCACAGTGTGAGTCAAAGGGGCTGCTGGAAGCCATGATCTAGAGCACAAGGCAGCGTCTTAGTAGGGTAAGAAGGATCGCCTAGTCCACTCAGGCTGCCATAACAAAGATATAGACTGGCTGGCCTATAAACAAAACATGTCTATTTCTCACAGTTCTGGAGGCTGGAATTTGAGATCAGGGGGCCAGCATGGCTGGGTGCTGGTGAGGGGCCTCTTCAGGTTGCACACCACCAACTTCCTGGTATGATGAACAGGGAGCTAGCTGGCTCTCTGGCCTCTTCTTAGAAGGGCACCAATCCCATTCATGAGGGCCCCACCCTCATGACCTAATCACCTCCCAAAGGTCCTATCTCCAAATACTATCATATTGGGATTAAGGTTTCAACATATAAATTGGGGGTGGGGGGAGCAAACATGAGTCCATTGCATTCTCCAAACTCCCAAAATTCATGTCCTTCTCACAGGCAAGATACATTCATTCCATCCCAAAAGCCCCCAAAGTTTGAGCACATCCCAGCATCTCTAAAGTCTAGAGTCCAAAATCTTATCTAAATCAGATATGAGTGAGACTTAACATACAATTCATCCCAAGGTAAAATTCCTCTCCAGCTGTGAACCTGTGAAACCAAACAAGTTATGTACCTTCAAAACACAATAGCAGGACAGGCATAGGCTAGACATTCCCATTACAAAAGGGAGAAATAGGAAAGAAGGAAGGAGTAACAAATCCCAGGCAAGTTCAAAACCTACCAATGCAAATCTCATGAGATCTTAAGGATGAAAATAATGCTCTTGCCTCAGTGTTTTCTCTCTTGGAGGCCCACTAGGGGAGTGGACCTGCCTTCCAGACACACTGGGGCAGAGACACTCCAGGACTGGTCTCTCCCTGCAGCTCGGCTGGGCAGGAGTCACACTCCCAGGGCTCTGCAGGGTGGCCATGCCCCCACAGCTTTGGGTGGAGCCATGCTCAAGGCAGTGATCCCTTTCGAAATTGAGGAGGCAACCCTAATGATCTCTGCGTCACCTTTGGGATCATTCTTTCCTTGTCTTTAAGAATAGCACACATTCACAGCTGAGTGGCTCTATGGTCCCACTCTGTAAAATTCAAGAAGTCCAACAACCTTCCTTCACTTTTTCCCATCTCCTTCCCCTTTTGTTCAAACTGACAGTTTCCTGCTGGGGTGGCTGACCAAGTCCATGGCTCACACCCAACTAACCTCCGTATCAAAGGGTCACACAGTGACACCCTTAGCGTTCTTTTCCAAACATGCTTTCTCATTTTTTACAAAATGAATAAGCTGAGAATTTTTCAAATCCTTAAGTTCTACTTCCTTTTTGTTTCTCAATTCCATCTTCAAGTCATTTCCGCCTTCTCACATTTTACTATAAGCACTCAGGAGGCAGCAAGCCACTCCAACACTTTGCTTAGAAATCTCCTCAGCTAAATGTCTAATTTCATTGTTCACAAGTTCTACCACCCACAAAATGCTAGAACAGAAAGGCAATTTAGCAAAGTTCTTTGTCACTTTATACTAAGGATTGCCTTCCCCTCCCTCCCATTGTTTAATACATGTTCCTCATTCCCATTGGAGACCGCATCAGAATGGCCTTTACCATCCAACAGTCTATGAATGATTATTTGTGCATTCTCTAAGAAGGTAGAGGCTTGCTCTGTAGCTGTCCTCTTTCCTATCTGAGCCTTCACCAGAATCACCTTCAAAGTCTTTTCATGACAATCTTGACTCTAGCATGTACCTCAAAACTCTTCCAGATCCACCCATTACCCAAAGCCACTTCCTCATTTTTAGGGATTTGTTACAGCAGCACCCCACTTTGGGATACCAGTTTTGGTCTTCATCATTTCAGGCTGCTACAACAGAATATCACAGACTGGGTGGCTCATAGACAACAGGAATGTATTTCTCACAGTTCTGGAAGATGGAAATCTTAGATCAAGGTACAAGGTGGTGGGGTTCTGATGCGGGCCCTCCTTTGGGCTGCAGACTGGAAAAGTTAGAGCTCAGGGATAACAAGCAGCCATGACTGAGGGGACTAGATACCAGAGAGTGGGCAACCACAGAGAAGTGAGAACTACAGTCTGCACTCAACTTCTCCGCAAGAAATATACTGAATCCTAAATATGTAATCACAGGAAGAGACTCAGAGAACCCCGCTAGACAGAACTTCTAAGAAGCTAAAAGCCAAGTAAAGAATTTGGCAGTCTCAGTGGATTGGGGAAACAAAAATTGGAGTTCAGGGCAAATCAAGGATGAGGGTTCCCAATAAACATCTCAGCCTTTCAGTCAAAACCCTACAAAGGCTAAGAATAAGAATAAATGCAAATAGCCCAGCTATGACTAGATAAAGATGATTTGGTCATACTCTATCTGCCAGGAAGAAGAAAATTAAACCCTTTTTGAAAGAATATGATGCCACCCATAAGCTCTACAATTTTTCACATGTAATTTTCAGTATGCAATAAAAAATTACCAGACAGGACACACAACATGATCAAATGTTAAAAATCAGGTGAAAAACAGAGTAAAAACAGACTGCAGAGGAAACAGATATTGGGGTTCTCAGACATACACTTTAAAATAACTATAATTAATATGCCAAAAAATAGAGGAAATGATAAAAATCAGCAGAAACTGGCATCTATTTAAAAATAATCAATTAGAAATCCTAAAATTAAAAAATATATAATAGAAAGTAAAATTTCAGTTGTAGGTTTAGTATTTCTATCAAAAGAGCGTACAAGTGAACCAGAAAATAGGAGTATAAAAATATTCAGACTAAAGCAGAGAGAAAAAAGAATAAAAATACAGAAAATTATATGGGACCAGGTAGAAAATATTTAACAACATGTAATTTGAGTCTCAAGAATAGAAGAGAGAAAGACTGGAGCATTTGATGGTTAATTTTGTGTGTCAGCTTGACTCGATTACAGTGACTTCTTGCTTGGTGCTATGTTGTGAATGTTGCGTCCCCTACAAAACTCATATGTGGAAACCTAACCCCCAAGGCAATGGTATTGGGTGAAGCCTGTGGGGTGATTAAGTCATGAAATTAAAGCCCAGATATGGGGCAAGAGGGGAAGAAGGAGAGGAGGGCCTTGAAAGCTGTTAGCATCAAACATAAAGCTATAAAGTCAGATTCTTATCATAGCAAGTCGTAGTCAATACTGAAAACTAAAGACAAAGATAATCTTTAAAAGATACTTTATCTTCAAAAAAAGCCACAATAAGACTGATGACAGACTTCTCAACAGAAATGGTGGAAGCCAAACAATGGAATGGCATCTTTTAAGCAGCCAACTAGAACTCAACACCCAGTGAAATATCTTTTTTAAAGTGAAGGTTGGGAAGGACAGGGAATGGGGAAAGGGGAGAGATGTTGATCAAAGGGTGCAAAGTTTTAGGCAGGAGGAATAGGTTTTAGTGATCTATTGCATAGAATGGTGATGATAATAGATAACAATGCACTGTATATTTCAAAATCGCTAAAAGAGTAGATTTTAAATATTCTCACCAAAAAATAATAAGTATGTGAGGTGATGGATTTGTTAGTTTGATTTCATCATCTCACAATGTAAACATGTATCACAATATCACACTGTACCCCATAAATATACACAACTTTTATTTGTCAATTAAAAATAAAATACAATGAGGTAAGAAAAAGATATTTTAGACAAACAAAAACTTTAAAAACTTGCTGCCAGAAGACCAACACTAAAAGAAATATTAAAGGAAATGATCCAAGTCAGAAGCACAAAGAGATAAAAAGAAATGAGTACTAATGGAAATGGTAAATATATGTGTAAATATAAGTAAATACTGACTAGTGAAAACAAAAGAAACAATGTACTCAGAGAATTAAAATATATGTAGTATTAAATACATGATGACATAGCACAGAAGTCCGAAGGGGACAAACAGGTTTACTGTGCTGTTAGTCCCTCGCCGTGTCCGAGAAATTAAGATCCAAAACTACAGGAGATGAAGCAAGTCAAAGACAACTGTCCTGCTCTCTGTGGGGACAGGCATAACCCTGAATGCACAAGTAACAAGTCAGCAGAGTGGGGAAAATGGAAAATCTTCAAAAATTGTTTATTAATCAAAAAGTTGTCAGATATTTAAAAAAGCAAAACCCAATTATATTGTGATTATAAAGAACATGTACCTTAAATATGAGGAATCTGAAAAACTAAAATTAAAAAAATAGGAAAAGCTGATGTAACTATATTAACATATACTATACTTAATAGCAACATAATTATAACATATACACAATTGTAACAACACATAGTTAATGACAATACATTGTTTAAAGCAAGATTTGTTACTAGAGATGCTTCATAATTTAAAGTCATTAAACAAGACAATATAAAAATTTTAAATTTGTATGCAGTGAAAAACAGCCCCAACAACAACAAAAAAGAGCTGCTAGAGGAAAAGAGATATCAAATCTATGATCCTAGTGGAGATTTTAAGATACTTCTCTCAGTTATTAACAGAAAAAACAGACAGAAACTCAGTAAAGACATAAAAGATTTGAACAACATAATTAATGAACTTGAGCCAACAAAAATATAGAGAGCAGGGCAGGGTGCTGTGGCTCATGCCTGTAATCCTAGCTCTTTGGGAGGTCGAGGCAGGGGGATCACTTGAGATCAGGAGTTTGAGACCAACCTGAGCAAGAGTGAGACCCCGTCTTTACAAAAAATAGAAAAATTAGCTGGGCATGGTGGCACATGCCTGTAGTCCCAGCTACTTGGAGCCTGAGGCAGGAGGATCACATGAGCCCAGGAATTGGAGGTTGCAGTGAGCTATGAGTACACCACTGCACTCTACCTGGAGCAATAGAATGAGATTCTGTCTCAAAAAAAAAAAAAAAGAAAGAAAGAAAGAAAGAAAAAGAAAAGAAGAAACAGCAATGCAAACAACTGCAGAGTACATATTATTTTCAAGAGCACACAGAATGTTTACAAAAATAAACCACATACTGTGCCAAAAGCAAATCTCAACAAATTTGAAAAAATTATCATCATACAGATACATTTGCTGACCACAGTGAAATTAAGCTAGAAACCAATAACAATACAACTAGGAAAATCCTAAATATTTATGTTTATATAAGTATTTATAGCAGCATTAAACATAATAGCCCAAACTGGAAACAAACCACATGCCCTAGAACTGGATAAAAGATAAACAAACGGTGCTATACCCATACAATGGAATACGACACAGCAAGAAAGAACAAACGACTGCTCTGCACACCCCATGGGGAGTCTCAGGCATTATGTGGAGTGAAGGAAGCCAGAACATACAGTATGGTTTTGTTTATTTACAATTAAAAGCAAGCAAAACGAATCTGCAACACAAGAAGTTCAAATAGTGGTTCCCTTTATTAGGGTATAATAGCAGGGGCAGATATGAAGGGGACTTGCAGGCATTGGTCATGGTTCATACCTTAATCTGAGCAGTGGCTTCAAGGGGATATTCATCATTTCACAAAAACTCTTAGAGCCTTGCTCTTAAGAGTTGTGCAAATGGCTATGTATGTGTTTTACTTACAGAAAAAGTTTGCCAAAAAAAAAAAAAAAAGAAAAAAAGAAAATTCATAGGCAGGTTAAAGTACAGACTTGGAGTCAGACAGCTTAAGCTGAAGTTCTGGATCATCCACTTATGACCTGCGATTCCTTGGACTATGTAGCCTCTCTAACCTCAGTTTCCTCATCGGCAAAATGGGGATAATACTAGCACCTAAACTTAAAGGGTCGTTTTGAGGATTCATGAATTGATCCACGAAAAGTATTTATCATGGTGCCAAATATATAGTAACACCTCAATAAATGTTACTCATTTATTTTATTATTTTTGCAACCAGCCTAGAGGGCCACACAAGGTTGGGGTTAAAAGCAAGAACTTTACACTCTTGGCCATTTGTCCCAGAAAAAATGAAAACTTATGTTCACACAAACACCTGTACATGAATGTTCATAGCGGCGTTATTCACGTTATTCCAGCCAGAAACTGGAAACTCAGATGTCCTGCCATGGGTGAATGGCTGAGCAAATCCCTCCTCAGTAATGAAAGGAACAAACGGCTGCTATTAATATATGCAACGGCTCCAGCTAATCTAAAGGGAATTATGCCGAGTGAAAAAAGCCGACCCCAAAAGCATATGCTCTGTGTGCTTCCATTTGTAGGACATTCTTTAAATGACAAAATTCTAGAGATGGAGAATAGATTTAGTGGTGACAAGGGTTAGGGATGTTGGCGGGGAGAAGTCGAAGTGGCTATGAAAGAGCAACATGAGGGATCCTGTGGTGATGGGGCTGTTGTCTGCCTTGACTGCAGTGGTGCGCACACGGACCTACATGTATGTTAGAATTGCGTAGAACTAAATACACACACATACAAGTAAACCTGCAGAAATCTGAACAAGATGGCTAGACTGTGTCAATGTCAGTATCCTGGCTGTGATATTGTACTATAGCTCTGCAAGATGTTCCCCTCAGGGAGAGCTGGATAAAGCGTGTATGAGATCTCTCTGTATTATTCCTTACAACTGTGCATGAGTCTACGACGACCTTGGTGTCAGTCAGCCAAGGTCAGGTGATGCCATCACTTACCAACTAAGTGACCTTGGGCAGGTAAACATCTTAAAGCCTCAGTTTCCTCATCGATGAAGTGAAGATATTTAGGGTTCCTGCTCCTTAGGGTAAAAATGAGAATGAAGTCACTGAGCATAGTGCCTGGACAACATAAGTCCTTCACAAATGTCACCTTAAGGAAAATCACCTTGCTACAAATGAGAAGAGATGAAGTGATTTGCCCCAGGTCATCCTAAAATGAGCCAGGATTCTGGTCCTGAAGCTGGGTTCTATTTGATCAGAGGGGAGAGCATCCAAAGTGAGAAATCTGTTTGTGTGTGTGTGTGTGTGTGTGTGTGTGTGTGTGTGTGTGTTGGGGGAAGGGAGAATGAGGAATGGGGAGGGGTGCATTAGGAGACAAAGGAGGAAGGGGTCAGAGAGCAGGCACCAAAAAAAAAAAAATGCTAAGAAAATCAAAGGGCAGCTGGAAAACAATAGTTTGGGGGCTATTGTGCTCCTCCCAGACCCTTGCTGAGACTGAATGGACCCCATCCATGTGCTCCTCTCACACAGAGTGCCCATAAGGGTCAGCTGGGTTCAAGGATGTGACAGCTGCTCTGGACAGCAAAAAGCACTGCAGAAATATTTGTTGATGATGATGATGACGATGAGGAAGACTTCTGTATCTGTTGGTTGAAAAGACCCCCCTGGAATCATTTCACATTCTGTGTTGGTAGTTAACCCAAATCTGGCAACTCTTTTTTTTTCCCTTTGGTCACTCTCTTTATGCCCACTACCAGGGCTCAAGGTCGGTCCCTTCAGAGCCAAGAGTGACCTCAGAAGTCCTCTCAATCCTTGCTACTCAAAGTCAGCAACTGCATCCACTGGGAGCTTGTTAGACAAGCAGAGTCTCTGCCCCCACCCAGACCTCCTGAGCTAGACTCTGCATTCCAACAGCGTCCTCCAATGGGCTGTTTGAGAAGCTCTGCTCTAGTCCAGACTTCTGCTTTCTTGCGGAGGAAACAGAGCCTCCAAGAGGTGAGGGTCTCTCCGAGAGTCCAGCTATGTTTGTGCCATAACGGGAACCGGCACCCTGGCTGCTGGGCCCCCAGACAGCGAGCTGCCTTCAGTCAGAAGCCCTTGTCTAAAACGTGTTGAGGTGGAATGGGGCTGACATTCCTAAGTAAGGAGGAAAGTTCTCCAACTGCTGTCCTAAAAGCTGTTCTGGTGGGAAAACAGTGCCCCTCGCCAACCTCATTCAGCTTGTGGTTTGGGTACAGGTAAAGAGAAAGTCCATCCAAATGCTTACATAAAATCTCTCCTCTTCGAAGGAAGGTTGTGCAGAAACATCATAGCAGTTGGGTTGCTCTTGCAATGACTTAGACCTCTTTGTGTCTCAGTTTCCTCATCTGCAAAAGGCAGTCCTCACTGACAGCCACATATTGAATGCCTGCTGTGTGCCAGGCCCCATGCCTGGTGTTCAGACATGTTACAATGGCACGAGACGTAGGAAAGCCACAGCAGTATCTGTTAAGGATTTGAGGAAAAGTGAGGGTGGCAGGGAAATTACACCTGGAAGAAAACACAGGGAATCTCAAGCATCCACTGTTGAAACATGTGTTTGACCCCATTTGCCAAAGTAGACCATTAGAGCCTTACTTTCCCACCATACGGAACTGGATGAAACCAAACTGCTTCTTCCATGAACCCACAGCAGTCAGAGAATGATAGTGCTGAAAGGAGCTTCAGATTGGAAATCTGCTGGTCCATTTTCATTTCCCAGAAGGGGAAACTAAGGGTCAGAAAGGGGCAGAAACATCCTTGGGGACACACAGCATGCATAGTAGCACCGTATTATGGACTGAATGCTTGTGTTCCCCCAAAATTGATATGCTTAAGCCCTAACCCCTAAGGTGATATTTCCAGGTGAGGCCTTTGAAAGTAATTAGATTTAGATGAGGTCATGAGGGTAGGGTCCTTGTGATGGGATTACTACCTTTATAAGAGACCAGAGAGGGCTCTCTCTCTCTCTCCCCCACCCCCCTTGTGAGGACACAGCAAGAAGTTCAGCTCTCTGAAAGCTAGGACGAGATCCCTCACCAGACATGGAATAGTACCTTTATCTTGGATTTTTAGCCTCCAGACTATGAGAAAAAATGTCTGTTGTCTAAGCCACCCAGACTATGGCATTTTGTTATAGCAGCCTGAACTAACTGGGACACACCAGAGCTCCCACCTTTTCTCTGATACACTTGTATCTCACTCTGTCTGAGTTAGGCGGGTGATTGAGACAGGGTCACAGTTACTCTGGGCTCTGGGGAGGCTCAAGGTTGGCAGGGGCTGAGATAAGGACAGTCTGCTCACTTGAAAGCCGGGACACTAGAAGGATGGG
>CM052436.1:163221684-163236454 GCA_028533085.1 Varecia variegata | reverse complement strand
TGGAGGCAAAGTGTCTGGGTCTCCCAAGCTGGTGGGAGGGCTTTCCAACAAAAATGTTGGAGACCTGGAAAAGTCATTTTTGGCTCCAACAGGAGAAAAGCAAACTGCAAAGTCAAAACTAATAAATGTTTAATTAAATGTCTACAGAAGGTAGCACCGTGTCAACATGATTAAACTGCTAAATTAATTATTCCTAAAAATCTGATTACATGTGAAACCGATTTAGATTTTTCTCACTTTGCAAGAATTTCCCAGTACACCCAATCATTCCTGTGAAATCACAGCCATTGTAAATTAGTGCCTTGTAGCCAAGTAAAAGCAAAATTAGAATTATAAAAAATCCTTTCAGAAATTATGTAATAAAAAGGCTACATGTAATGTGTTCTTAAGAGTTTGCTATGATGAGGGCTACACGTTAGTTAGTAACTTGCGACCTTAACTCGCTCAGGGCTGGTGTCAGACTAACCAGCGGGGGATCCTTGGGCAAGTCGTCTCTGAGCTTCAGTTTTTCCGCTTCTGAAATATCCAGGGGGGTCCTTAACCCCAGCTGCGGAGCTTGTGAGATCAAAAGCCTCCCGTGCCAGGGAGAGAGGTGTGGGTAAGAGCTGGGCAGGGCCTCACTCGCTTGGGACGCAAAATTTAAGAGAGTGCCAAAAAACTCAATAACCAAGATAAATAATACTTTAATATATTTTTTAAAAAAATCGAAATAAGTTTTTTTTTTAAACCGCAAGATGAACAAAATGCCAAAAATTTAAACAGGATGATCCGTCCGGGACTCGGAGGCCCTGCAGCCTGGAGTATCACCTGTGCCTCGCTTCCTTTACCTGCGCAGTGGGGCTAACCATCCCACGTGGGGTTACTGGGAAGAGAAAATGGGTTAATCGAAGCTAACGGTTTGAAAGAGTGCCTAGCACTCCGAAGGCACAAGGTGCAAGGAAAATACTGTATTGCACTCAGAGGGGACATCACACATTGTATGCATTGCAGGAAGAAACCAAGGTCACACTGTCAGAAACCAAATTGCGCTGGAGCCGGGGCGTGGCACAGGCGCGTTCCGGTTGCCCGTTGAAGAGGCCGTCCCCGCGGTCCCCGCCCTCGGGAGTCTCTTCAGGGATCGCGGGCGGCGGACCCGGCGCCGGGCGCGGGGAGTCAGGCTGTGCTGCCCCGGGGCCCCCGCCGCGCGCCCGTCTCCGCCTTTGTCCCCTCCGCGCCGCCGGCCGCGCGCTCCTCCCGGCGCCCTTTGTCGCCCCGCGGCGTCGGGGCGGCGCCGACGCTGGATCCCGCGGCCCGGCCCGCCCCGCGTTAGGCGCGGCCCGACTTCAAAGCGTGCGCGGCCCGCCCCTCCGAAGGCGATCCCGGCGCGGACGGTCCGAGGGGTGCGGGCTGCGGGGCGCGCGGCCAGCCCGTTCCTTGGGGGGGTTGGGGGGCTTCCCCAAAGGGGGCCAAGAATGAAACTCTTTTTGTTCATATCAGGCTCAGGCCGACTGCGTAATTAACTTCAGTTTTTTAGGAAGCAAAACAGCTCCTCCGCCCACCCTCACCTTGGCTCCTTCTGAGACCAAAGGAATCCTGAGGCGACAGGGAGGAGTCACTCGCTGGGAGTAAATCTCGGGCCTGGCCCGATGGGCTCCGCTTCAGGGGGGAGTGTGTGTGTGTGTGTGTGTCTCGCAGGAACGTTCTCGAATAGAGAGTTTGGTAGGAGGAAAAGCCCGCGCCCTTCCAACCTCCTTTCCTCACCACCCCGACCTCCGGGTCCTGCATCTCTCACATCAGCTCACACACTGCTCCCTCCCCTCGGAACTGCTGCCCGCCCCTGAGCCCTGAGGGGCTCAGCTCCCTCCACTGGGAAGTCTGCTGCCTCCTTCAGTCGCTGCCTTGGTTAAGCTCTGGCCGGCTGCAGTCCCGGCTGGACCCCCTACCTGCCCTGTGAGCGAGGCAGGATGGGGGAATCGGTACTGGGCTCGCAGTGTCTGCACCAGGTTCCCGAGATGCGAGATGCGAGATGCGGAGCCTCAGAGAAGTAGTGGGCCAAGGAGTCGACGAGGAAGTGCTCTCCGGGGAAGGCAGGAGGTGAGTGGAGGAAACAGGTCATGAAGGAAGAAGAGGCCAAGCACAGGCCTCCCTCAGGAATGCCAGTGTCAGCTGCCAGGGGCACATGACACCTGCCTGGAGGCAGGGAACACAGGCTCTCCTACTCTCCTGCCTGTCAGTCTTTGACTACACGCAGACTTCCAGGGACTGTTGGCTGTCACTGCCAGTGCAGAAGTGGCTCCAGTAGCCCAGGGTAGTAGTCCCTGGAACAAGGCCACAGGTGTGTGTCAGGCTGCAGGTGTGAGTCATAGCAGTAGAGTGCCCAGGAGCTTGGGGGATGGGCATCCAAGGTGTCTGGAGGGCCCTGGGCAGAGCACCAAGAGTATCCACTGCAGCAGAGCACAGTGGGTGTGCCACATCTTGGCCCAGAAAACACTCTATTGCTCTTTTCATATGCAATATATGTCTGCCTCTCCCAGTAACACCCAGCTCCTTGAGGGCAAGGAAAATTAGAAAAGACTCTGCCAGGGAATCAAGTACCATATTCTGTGCTTCCAGCAACTCTAGTCTTATAAATTTCAATAAATACTCATTGAACATCTTCCCTGCATCACCAGGCCAGCAATGTGGATTAGCATTGCTTGATTACTTATTGAAATCCCCCACTAGTCTGCAAGCTCTTTGAGGGAAGGAGGTGTGTTCTCTTCTCCACTTTCATCCTCAGTGCTCGGAACAAGCTTTACCATAGTAGGAGCTCAACAAATATTTGATGAATGAATGAATGACTTCTCAGGGAGTTGGAGTTCACAGCCTGGTAGGACAGGTGGCAACATGTTATATAATTAAAAAGAAAAAGCTAAGTGTGAAAACAGTAGCACAAAGAGAAAAATGTTTAACTTGGGGTCAAGTTCAGAGTTCAAAGAAAGTTTCACGGAGTCAAAACCGTTTGAAATGGTAGGGTTTACCGAACCCAGAGAAAGCATTCCAAGCGGAAGAGAGAGCTGTGCAAAAACAAAGTGGTATGAAAGAAGCAAGCAGGTCCTTAGAATGGGCTTCTTTGAGCTCCAACATCACACAAGAACTCAGGGAAAATAAGTGAGGTTATAACAATTTCATGGAGTATTGAAGAAACGAGTGATTTTCATTGTCTGCTCGGATTTCACTGTGGCCTTTGGAAAAGGCAGAGCCGCAGACTATGAAAATTGATACACCCTTATAAAGTGGGGGGTGGGGGGTGGGCCTAAGCTGCCCCTGGGTAGGTGTGACACATGTTCTTCATTTTCAGTTGGCAAGGTGGGACAGGTGGAGTAGGGACAGCATCCATCAAGGGTGGCTGGAGTGGCACGTCAGAACGTGAGGAGGCTTCCATGGAGAAGGGTTGCCAGCACGAGTGTTAGAGCTCTGGCTACGTGAAGAAGGTCTGCAGCAAAAGGGGTAGCTCAGTGCAGGGTGCTGGGTCCAGAGTGAGGAGGGTGACCCCACAGAGGTGTCAGAGGCCAGGCAGGGTGAGCAGTGTGAGCAGGGTGTCGTTCAAGGAGACAGCCTAGCATGGCTGTCAGAACCTTAACGGAGTGAGAGCAATATCCTTCTAAGGGAGGAAATGGCAATGAAGATGGAGGATTATTTATACACAAGGAAATTGATCAGATAAAGGAGATTGAGCAGATAAGCAAACATGTTAAAGATGAAGGAGAAAGATGTTTCATTGTTTGGAGAATCAAATTACAAATATGGAAACAGAGAAATCTGGGAAGACTCCTGTGGGTTGGATTGCAATTAGAGGTATTGATATGAACTTATATCAAAATAGGTATAGAAATAAATATGGATGGAAAACATGCATACACATATGTATGTGGGTATGTACATACACACATATGTTCCTTAGTTGTGTCTACTGAGAGAACCTGAGAGCAGTGACACTCCAAAAGCAGTGAGCATACATCTTGCCCAGATTTTGGCTTCTAAATACCATTTTCAACCAAAAGGAAGAAGGCACCCTTGGAGAAAATGGGTGATTCTGGGGCGGAGGCAGGGATGAGCCTAGAACATCTCGTGACCTGGAAAGTAATTGCCCAGAGAATGGTGGAAACGTGCCAGAAGAACACAGAAGCCACATCCGGATATCTCTGGAGCGACGTTAACATAAATAAATAACAAAGAGTTTTAAATTATACGCTACAGAATAAAATAGGAAACCAGGAATCCATAGTGTTATAAGTTACTGAATAAATTAAAAGCTTGATGAGGAGCAAGATATTGATATAAAAATAATTATCAACTACAGAGGGAAAAACAGTAAAAATAGAAGCTTTACAGTGGAAGGGCCTGGCAGATGTTGCCTTAACCGGGTGATCCAAGTGAATATCATCAGTGATGGGACAAACTGAATTCTTGTGCCTCTGATGAGACACAATGAGGAGAACAGAGCATCGTTTCTGTGATATTCTGTCACAGATGCACATACTACATCTAAACAGGATGAAATGTCAGGCAAATTCAGACTGAGGGACATTCTATGCGGTGACTGGCCTACAGTCTTCAAAAGGGTCGAGGCTGTGAAAATTGAGGGCAGACAGACCAAGGAAGCATTCCGTACGCAAGGAATCTAAAGGGGCTCGACATCGGACGGTGATGTGTGATTCTACACTGGATCTTTTTGTTATAAAGAACATTATTGGGACAAAGGAACATGGTCTGAGGACCAGATGGTAGAAATGCATGTTGTGAACTTCATGATTTTTATGGCTGTTTTCCCTGTTTGTTGGAAATACACACTGCAGTCTCTGGCATCACACTGGCAACTTTCAGATGATTCAGAAAAAAAAAATTCTTTGTAATATACTCGCAACTTTTCTGCAAATTTGAGATTAGATTAAATATATATGTGTGTGTAAAAATTGGAACATATTACTGTACTGCTCAGACCCTTAAGGCTCCCTATTGCCTTTGGGATAAATACACGGAGTCCTGATCCTGATCCCTGAGTCCTACATGTCCTGGCCCATCTCCTGCCTGTGCCCTTGGGCCTGGCTAGGTTTCAGCCACACTGGCCTGCTGGATGTTTCTGGAACATGCCCAGCACTCTCCTCCCTCTGGGCCTTTGCACTTGCTGTTCCCTTTGCTTGAAGCGTGGTCCTCCCAGATTTCCACATGGTGCTCTCTGTTGAAATATCCCCCATCAAAGAGGCCTTTGAAAATAGCTCCTCAGCCAGGTCAGTCCCTGTGTCCCTTTACCTGCATTAACTTTCTTCATAGTGCTCTTCATGACTTGACACTTTAATATGGGTTTCCCTGTATACCGCCCGTTTCTTCACGAGAACATCAGCTCCCCGTGGACAGGAACCTGTTTTGTTATTCCCTGTGCTCGGAGAGCGAGAGCACTAGGCAGCAGGCGAGGGCCTCCCCTCGGCCCCACACAGCAAGGTGGGCATACCTGTGATTCCCATTTTGAAGGTGTGGAAGGTGAAGCTCAGGGAAGTAAAATGATTCACCCAAGGACACACAGCTAATACCCAGAGGGAGTGGGATTTGAACTGTCAAAAAATAAAACAGTGCTGGCAGAGGCTCCTGAAAGGTGGCAGGACAGATTTTATTTAGACTCCTGCAGTGGGGGAGAGAGACTCCAGGACAGATTGAGCTCCGCCCCAGCTAAGACAAATGGGACTGGGGTTTTTAAAGGGAGAGCAGAGAGGGAACCAAGAAAAGAAGGAAGGAAAGGGCCTGGGGGCTTTGTGGACAGGGAAATCTACAGAAGCGGGTAAAAGGAGAATTACTGAAGAGGGCTTGGTGAGGGGGGTTGGTACAATGCACATTTCGGGGTTTGGTAGCATTGTGTTTTCCTGAGCAGAGACTTAACCCTAGGACTGGGGTCACCTTCAGAGACATGGCCTGGTGCTGGTGGAGCAGGTGTTCCGGGGAGCGCTTTTGCACTGCATAGGAGTTCACAATTCATAGAACCCAAGCTTCCAAACTCTAGGACAAGTCCCAGGCAGGAGGATTTTGCAAATTATTTTTAAAAAGAAATCTCCGGGCAAAGGAGGAAGCTGTCGTCTATTTCTTTTGTAGCCTCTCCCTGACAGTGCTGATCAGAGGCTGTCACAGACCCCTGCTGGGTAGCTGACAAGGTAGCGGTCAGTGCATAACTGGAAGCTTAACTGGAACATGCATGAGCTTGAAGCCAGACAGATGGAGTTCCAGTTTCAGCTCAGCCACTTACCCCGCTGGTAACACCGAGTAAGTGACTTAACTTTCCTGAATTTCTAAATCGCAATAATAGTCACCCACCTGGCACATTGCTTTCAGGCTTAAATAAACTAAAATGTGTAAAGTGCCTAGCACAGTGTGTGGTCACAGTCAGTACTCAGTAAGTGGGAAGTTAAATCCGTTGCTGGCCAAGTTATGACACTGTCTGACCAAATCTAGGAACTAGAGGTTCCAAGGGGTGAAAAATCGGAGGACCACACAGTCTCTGTGTGAAGCCTGGTGGGGAAGCCCCCAGTGAGGGAGCCCCCACCGACAGAGGCTAGATTCCAAAGCATCTTCTCTTCGATGTTGGTGCTAGTCCCATTGGTGTTTTGCACCCAGAATTTGTTCCCAGCTCATGCGGACTGAGCGGACTGAGCGAAGGGATGGTGCTTCTCCCTCTCTGCTCAGGCCCCGCCTCCCTGACACACATGCCTTCCGGGAGACGGGCTTTCTCTTTCGGCCAAGGCAGCCAGTTGCACTGGAGTATGAGCTAGTCCACAGGCTGTTGGGTCAATGTTGGGAAACACAAAACCATCTTGAAATGCGACTTTCCAGTTTTGATTTTGCTTGTTTATAAATGTATACTGTAAAAAAGATGCCATCGCCTCCAATCCAATCCCTTCCCTGGCATTTAATTACCTTTACAGCATGAGCATCAACATCAGGAAGATGTTTTTTCTCAAGCCAAAGTACAATTGGAAACATTTGGTACCATTTTAGACATTAAGGATGGGTAGGATACAGAGGTTATAAAATAAGTACCTATCTCTCTTTCCAATAATCCTTATGCCTAGCTAGGACATAAAGCTCCACCTTGCCATGTCCTGTCCAATTACCATCCATCCAACAAGTATTTGTTAAGCACTTTCTCTGGGGCAGGCAATACTCTAGGTACTTGAGCCATTTATACATCAGTGGGCACACAGATGATGATCTTGACATTGACACTCTGGCACAAGTGTTGCCCTCCTCCAGGTTCACCTTTCTTCTTGCTCTACCTGGTGTTTTGACTTATCCTTCCAAATTTAGTTCAAACCCACCACCTCTGGAAGGGTTTCCCAATGTACTCAGGGAAAGTTAATTATTGCTTTCTCTATGCTGTCATAGTACTTTGTTCATTTCCCTTTTATAGTACTTTATTATATTATCCTCTAAATTAATAGCCTTTATTTGGGGAGGGCAGTTTTAGGTTTTCAGAAAAATTGAGTAGAAGGTACAGAAAGTTGCCATACGCTCCCTGCCAGCCCCCTACCGTATTAACATCTTGCATTAGTGTGGGACATTTGTTACAATTGATGAGTCAATATAGATACATTATTATTAACTAAAATTCATAGATTACATTAGGGTTCACTCTTTGTATTGTACATTCTATGTCTTTGACAAATATATAATGGCATGAATCCACCACTACAATATCATATGGAATAGTTTCACTGCCCTAAAAATCTTGTGTCCTACCTATTTATTCCTCCTTCCCTCCCCAAAGTCCCTGGTAACCACTGATTTTTTTACTGTCTCCACAGTTTTGCCTTTTCCAGAATGTCATATAGCAGGAATCAGATAGTATGCAGACTTTTTGGATTGGCTTCTTTAACTTAGCAATATGCATTTAAGGTTCTGCCGTGTCTCTTCATGGTTTTGATAGCTCATTTCTTTTTAAAGTGCTGAATAATATTCCATTGTACAGATGCACCAGTTTGTTTATCCATTCACCTACTGAAAGACATCTTGGTGGCTTCTATGTTTTGGCAATTATGAATAAAGCTGCTATAAACATCTGTGTACAGGTTATTGTGTAGTAAGTTTTCAATTCTTTTGGGTAAATACCAAGGAGAGTGCTTGCTGGATCATATGGTGAGAGTGTATTTAGTTTTGTAAGAAATTGTCAAACTGTTTTCCAAATTGGCTGTACCATTTTGTCTTCCCACCAGCAGTGAATGAGAGCTCCATGTGTTACTTTTTATTTTATCTGTTAACTACTCTGTTCCCACCACCATCCACCCCTCAGATTGTGAGCTACCTGGGCACAATGGCCATGTGTTATTTATCACTGTATCCTCAGCATTTGGCACTGAAATGTTTATTGAATGAGTTATTTGTTGAGCTTAAATTTTTAAATTACAGAGCAATCCCTCAAAATGTAGGCTATAACTCTGGATGCTGCTTCAGCAGTGGAGAGGGGACTTAAAAACATGGTGCTGTGGCCTATGGAAGACCCAATCTCTGTTCTATTGATATGGTATTATCTACGACACGTTGACATCAAGTTTAAGTAATGTTCAGAACTGGAGTCTAATCAGAGCTTTCAAATAATTTATTCTTTATGTTCTCACTTTGTAACTTTGAATAATAAATTCTGCTAATAAACTATTAAATAATTGACTGCTTTGACCATGGTAATGACAATTACCACCTCTCACCTGGAAACCAGGAAAGACTTCTAACACATCACAGCCACAGCAATCTTTTTGCAATCTACTGGGAAGAGAGACAACTGAATGGATAAGGACAAGGAAGATCACAAGCTGTAACAGAAGGATGGACTACGGACCGTGGGTGCCCAAGGAACACTCCTAACCCAGGTTTGGATTGGGAAAGTGTGATTAATTAGATTCTTGTTAAGTAAATATTCACTTTTTCCTTCCCTCTCATGGGAAGAATAATCTTCCTTATTGGCCTTGGCCACATGACTTGCTGTGGCCAGTGGAACTTGGCCAGTCACAATGCAAGCAGAAACTTTAAATGTGCTCACAAGATTCGGTCTTTTGTGCCTTCCTAATCCACCATGAAGAGAGCATCCACTAGGTAGTTGATACTCCTTAGGTCAGGGTCCTGGAATGAGAGACATCTATGCAGATCTGAACCCATATCCTGGACCAGAGCCACCTCAGCTGTCTTGCAGGCCTGCAAACAGGAAAGAAATGTTTATTGATATTTGAGGGTTGTTTGTTACACAGCATAATCAGCAATAGTGACTGGTACAGAAAACTTCCTGGGGAATGAGGACCAATCAGAAACATTATCCAGATGGATAAGGAGAGGTTAAGAGAAAACCTGGGTTAGTGAAGGGAGTTGTAAGTACTATGAATAGTATTTACAACTGGAATGAGACCACTCGATAATTTGCCACTAGTAAGAAGTAGATGAATGGAAAGGCAGAATTGAGCTGGGAGTGATCACTATGGTAATCACTGTTAGCATCTAAACCGCTCACTCCTTCCTGGCAATGGCTTGTTCCTGGTGTGCCAGTTATGATTATCCTGTTCCCAACTTGCCCAGCCTCTTCGCTGCTGGGTAGCTAGTGACCCAGTTCCAGCCCTAGAGACTTAAACAGAAATTTTCTCATGGATTTCTGGGAAAATCTTTTTTTTTCCTGATAAAAGATGTCAGATGAGATTAGAACACTCTTTCCTTTTTCTCCTGGCTTGAACAAGGATGCAATTGTTAGAGTTGTAACAGCCCTCTTGCGTCCATGAAGCAATGGCCTGAAGAATTTCAGAGACGTTGGCCCTATCATCTTTGAGATGCTGAACCAATGCCTGCAACTACCTACTTCTGGACATCTTACTGTGTAAGGAAAATAACTCCTTTTCTGTTTAAACTACCATAAGGAGGGCTTTGTGTTGGGTATCATGTTCTATATTAGCTAGCTTTTCTAACTAATACAATAGCTAACATTTACAAACACTACAAGCTTGCTGCTGTGTTAAGCATTTTATAGCCATTATGCCATTTAACCTTTCTATTAATCCTATGAAAAAGTGGTATTACTGCCACATTAGAATTTTTTCCAGAGGTTGGATCTGCTAAGGGCTCTGCTGCTCCAGTTCTACCCAACTTCTGAGGCACAAACCCTAGTCCAGTCACGCCTATCCCAATACAGTAAGCTGAAGTTTTACTCCACATGGGTATAGTCTGGGCAGAAAATAGCCTTGAGAAACAGAGATTTGAACCAAGGTCCTCCACCCCTTCCCAATAACCAAGGAGAAAGTTGTGATTTGGGGCTGGAGAAAGCACTGAAGACCTTGGGGTTCTGGGGTTCCCACATTTCTGAGCTCAATCAATCAAGTGGGTAACTGGGGTGAGCAGAAAGTTTGCTGAGGATTCTCTGAAGATCTCGGGGTGCTGGCATTAGCCAGCCTCCTTCTCCAGAAGCTCCAACAGAGGAGATGGTCTGGTGACATATGGAAAAGTCTCTTTCGGAGTTAGTTGAATGATGCCATTTAAAACAAGCCTCCACTTACTCCTGATATTACTGTGTGATATTTCACCAATTCATTTAAGAAGCAAATGCTCAGGGATAGTTATGAAGAGGGTGAAGAAGACCAGTCACTCACTCCTTCGTATAGATTAGTTTGCTTCAATTATCTTTGTAATACCTAGGCAAAAAGTGCTGAAAACCCAACAGTTTTGTTAGGGGATGTTGAATAAATGTTGCAGATGAATAAATTTGTGTATGAATGAGCCGTATTCATGGAAGAATGTTCAGAAACCTATGGGTGGGCTCCTCAGAGCTGCACCCAGGTGTGTGTGTGCAAACACACACACACACACACACATACGCTTTAAGAGGGGATGCAGAGCTTTCTAGGTCTTCTTGGGTAACAGAAACAAGATTTAAAAGGTTTGAGAAGTTAAAACAAGGGGGCTAGTGTAACAAGACTAAGTTTAACAAGAGCAGGTGTTGGACTCTGAGCATTTGTCCAAAAGTGCCCCACACAGGGAGAAGATGAGGGAGGCGAGTCTTGACAGACTCCAGTGTGAAAAAGCCGGCGTCCGTAGGTGGACAGCCTGCGCCTGTGCGTCAGGGCTAGGCCTGGCTGCCAAGAGCATTAACGAGCTCCCGAGCTGCTTTAACAAGCTCAGTTTTCAGACGAGAGACCTGATAGGTACAGGAGTCAGACCACACCTGAAGTCTGGGGCTCGATTCTGGAAAGAAACGTGAACAAACTGATGACCAAAGGAAAAGCCACGGGAGAAGGGACAGGGTGCAAAAGCAGGGCAGAAGAGGGAGCCCGGCCCCAAAGGAGCTAGAATGCAGGGGTGGCTGGAGAGCAAGGGTGGTGTCTGCTTTGCCTCTGTATTCCCAGCGTCTGGGAGGTGTTTGAAGCTTTGTAAAGATTTGCTGAGTAAACAAATTGGGGCACCCCAAAATATTTAATACAAAGAGTTTTCCCATAAAGGAGTAAGTTCCTAACCCATGGGGATATCTAAGTACAAAATAGTCAGCCCTTTGCTGGTGGTGTTCTAGGAGAGAGACCTAAGTGCCCAAGGAAGTCTTGGGAATAGATGCTAAGTTCTGTGGAGTCTCACATGTTTTATTCCACAAGGCTAGATATTAAAGCCCTTACCACGTGTACCTCTCAGACATCTATTTCTCTTTTATTTCCAAATAAAAGGGAAGGAAGGAAGGAAGGATGAAAGGAAAGACAGAAGGAGGAAGGAAGAGGGGGAGATGGAAGGAGGAGTGGCCAGCGCAAGGGCCGTGAGCCCCCTGAAGCTGTTTCTCCCTCTCCCCACCCCCACAGGGAGAGACCCCCGCCTTTTGTGAGTCCCTTCATCAAAGCATTCATTGTGGCCCATGGCAATTGTGTCTGTATGTCACACCCTCTCTTCCTGAGGCTGGGTCTGTTTGTTTGGTGCCACTTTGTCCCTAATACACAGTGCTTGGTCAACAGTTTCTGTTAACACACATTTGTTGAATGAATAAATGAATGAATGCTGCACTCTTCAGACTTGGTTAGGACGCGTTCTCTAGGCTGGCAGGTATTTCACACAGTGTTCTCAGGCAGAGTTTGTATATGTTACTCCACTGGAGGGAAAAGAAAGCCAGACAGAGGGAAAAAGACATTCTGGAGAAGTAAAAACTACCCTTGTGGGTTTCAAAAATGTCTGGGCTATTATGCCTGAAGCTGAAACGTCAGGTCATATTTACTTTTTCTCTTCTATAAGCAGCTTATATGTTTCCTAAAAGCAAAAAACAGGCAACACAACCTCTTTTTACTTTTTGTGTGCCTTGTTTCCATGGTTTTTCTTTTTTGTAAAGAAATCATATGAGCATCAAGTTCTGGGTCTCAATACTCTTTCTTTTATTTGCTTTGCTCTCCAAAGTGTAGACAAATTATGTATTGATCTTGTGCCTTTTATGAGGGTTTAAATTAGCAAAAGTCCTGTAAGTACTTAAAGAAATTTTAATGAGAACAGGGCTAACCAATTCCCTATCATAGTTCCTGCAGCTAGGCACTCAGTAAATACTTAGAGAATGAATAAAATATTTACTGTCCACCTCAATGACAGATATCATAAAATGAGCACATTATTAACATTACTAATTAATCCAGCGACACTCCACTGCTTAAGTGGGATTCTGTTCTTCAAAAGAAAGGAATAAGGGGAAGGAACTAGGCAACAGTGGCAGCTGAATGCGTCAGGATTCAAAACTGGTGCAGCCTGACTCCAAAGCCAGGCTCTCTCCATGTCACACGCTCCTCGGGGGAAGTGGCTGTGGCCTGTGTGAAGTTCATACTGGGCATCTTCTGCTCCCTGTCCAACCTCTTCTTCCCCTGGTTGTTCTTGGGTCCAGATCTCTGGCCATCTGCTTCAGGTGCTTTTGAGAACAAGGTCAGATATATGTATTAAATGGATGGATGGATGGATGGATAAAGAATGAGGTAGAGGATGGAGGGGTGTTGGACGGTAACATCAGTGGATGGCTAGCTGGTTACACACACAGGCTCCTTCCCCTGCCTGTACCTACGGTACCAGCCTCATCATTTCAGTCTGGCCACACATCCTAGAAAAACAGATCAGCCTCTATCTCTTTCCCGCCAAGTCCTGCCCGGCTGTCTGCCCCACCAGGATGCTAAATGCCCTGAAGTCTTGAATGTGGAGCATACTTTTGTGCTGCAGTTTTTGCCCAGACCTCATTAATTCAGGAAGATGATACTTCAGCCAGTGGAAAGATATCAAATGCGTGCAAAAACTCCTTAATTGCGGTTTCCCTTTGCTCCCTTAATAAATTTGGAAACTATTTTGTGTAAATTATATTCTTTGAATGGCACTATGGCATTTTCCTTCTCCATGAGCTGGAGCAGAGATGGGGCAGAGCAGGATGGAAGAAAACAACCGCGTGGTGAAAATGCTCCTTCCCAAGGAGACAGCCGTTGTAACTGCATTTGCTTTTCTGTTCTAAACCACAGTCCTCTCAGGGCTGCTGTGTGTACATGGGAGCTTCGAGGATGGGCAGGCAGCAGAATAATGGGGAGGTGGAAGTGAGTCCTTCTGTGGCAGAGACTTGCATGCAACAGGAATAACTGTAAAGGCAGGAAGTGGAAACCAAGTCTGGAGACTCCCGGGGAGGGACTGGGTGCATTTAATAAGGACGATGTGTGGGTGAGACAGTCAGCCAAATGGACAAAGGGAGGAGATGCTGATGTGGCCAGCAAGGTGGAGCTGGAAGACCAGCCCAGTGGGGGCCAGAACCCCAAAGGGAGAGACGGCCCCTAAGCTCCATCTCCAGGTCACCTTGTCCCGGCCTCCAAGCCAGAGTCCCTGTAGCTCCTCTACGTTTCTACCTGGCTTACCAACAGACACTCTGGCCTGACTACTCTTCCAGAGAGGCCTTTAGACTTTGGAGCTGGGTCGTCTGGGTTCCACTCTTGCTCTGCTACTTACCAGCTGTGTGACCCTAACCTTTCTGTGCCTTGATTTTGCATATCAATAAAAAGGGAATAAGAATGCCTACCACACAGGACTGTGTGATTTATTCTCCCTCAAGCACTGGACACAGTGCCCGGCACCTGGTGAGTGCTGCGTGAGGATTGGCTATCATCATCGTTCCCTTCATCACCATCTTTTCTTATTCGCGACACCAGTCTCCCAAGCCAGAAATTTCAGATTATCTTCTGTGGGGAATGGATTTTCCACTACCCTCCCATCCTCAGTTTCCTGGAACCTACACTCCCCAAGGCTAAGATAAAATACAAACTCAAGAGGAAAGAGGAGGCAGACGTAGCCTAGAGAAGGAGCTCGTGGAGCTTAAACTTGAAGCACAAATGAAAAGTCATTCGATCACTGACCCAATCCACTCTGACGAACAGCACCTGGGCGGCAGAGCAGACTTTCCTGCAGCCCTCGCCTGAGCAGCGGAAGCAAAGACAAATGACAACCCAAAGAGGGTACGACCCCACGGGACCTCCCAGGGGCTAAGTAGACCGAGGAGTTGGGGCAGGAAGAAGGGATGAAGGGAAGGAAGGTGTGAAGGCGGAGATCTCTGTGTGGACCAGAGGGGCAGTCCCAGAGGTGCTGAGGATCGCGGCGCTGCGGCTCCACGCTGGCCATGGGGCTGGGAAGGTGGCTGGTCCTGGGGCATCTGCTTGCACATTTTTCTGAACTCCTCGAGGGATTTCCAGGAAAAGAGCAAGTCTGTTAGCTTATGGAAACTGTCACCCAGTCCTTTTGTAGTAGGAATCAAGTGCCACTAATG